>JARQOD010000005.1:376646648-376716207 GCA_033576555.1 Oophaga sylvatica
AAGCTGGGAAGTGCAGAGTCTATGAACTATTTAGGATGAAGGTGGCAAACTGTTCAGTTCACAAAAGTTTGCAATTTTTCCTACAAAATTCAGAACAGTGTTAGTGCCCCTGAGTAGTACAGTAGGGCCGTTTAGGAACCTTGTCTTAAAATACCTAGACGGGGTGTGGGCCAACTTGTAGTTTTTAGAAGAACCACTTTAGGGGTACAAGTAACTGATAACTTTTTGGGGGAAGACCACAAAGGCAAAAACAGCACTTCTAGCTTTTTTTTTATTATTACTATTATAGCATTGAATGTGTGGGTTCAACAAAGTAAAACCTTTAGGGTATGTGCACAAGTTGCGAATTGGGCTGTGAAATTTCCTGAGCGGATTCTGCATCTCTTGGCAGAAAATGCATGTAAAAATCCGTGCGTTTTTTATGCGATTGGCATGTTTTTTTGCCCAGCACATTTCACTTATTCAATGGGTGTAAGAACGCAGCGGTTCCGCAAAAAGAACTGACATGCTGCAGAAAATAAACCGCTGCTTAATCAGTGCGGAATTTTCCGCAGCAGGTGCACAGCAATTTTTTTTGCCATTTCATTGCTTGGTTAAACACTTGCGGATCTGCTGCAATTCCGCACGGAAAAATCCGCTGCGGATCCGCAACGTTTGCACATAGATTTACTATTTTGATCCTGTGATCGCTATCGATTAGTTGCCGCAGATTCCGGCAGTGGCAGATAGATGTCACTTATAAGATAAATGTTTGGTATATGGTGGGATTTACCTTCCCACAGAAACAGCTGCTGAGCTCTGTGTTTGGCTTTAACGGTGATGTCATAGCTGCAGCCAATACACAGAGACCATAGCAGCAGCAGGGGGCTGGTAGTGGACCAGGGAAGGACAAGTATTATTCTGTGTTTGTTGTTTTAAATGTCTGCAATTGTTTGAGGACACCTTTAAAAAAAAAAAGTGCAAGTATATCTAAAGTTTCTAAATGCCTTGGATGCTGTCACCTACCTCAACTAGCTGCAATGGTGAGAATACAGGCAGCACATTCTGTTCCCATTTTTTGTCCTCCAAAAGCTGCATGGGCAACATCTCTTGGTATAGAAGAAATCGTTCTTGGTTTGAAATTTCTACAAAAGGATTTGCGAATGTTAAATCAAAGGACATACAAATAATGCAAGCTACTCATGACATACAGTTATACCACTTGACAAGTGGTTATTCAAAGCCTACAGGGATAGAGATTTCTTGGACAAAGTCTGGAATGTAGAAAATGAACACTAAAAAATATTTTGCTACAACTGGGCCCAATTCATCAAAGTTTTATGCCAGTTTCTGTCATAAAAAGTTTTGAAAACTCACAAATTTGGAGCAACTCTAGGCTGTGCTAACATTTTGCGACATTTGGGTATCAAGCTCACGAGGAGTGGCAGCGTTTGCTAGGCCCTAAATCTTATTCCAGCAGGAACTGCAGTAGGATTTGTCACAAAGGTGAAGGCATGCACCTCTTCAGGAACCAGGAACGTCCATCTTGCTTAATCGGGCCTACTGACTATATATATAACGCCACCTGAACTTAGTGTGAGAGTATACTGAACCTTTATACAGTGGGTGAAATGAGTATTGAACACGTCATCATTTTCTAAGGAAATATATTTCTAATGATGCTATTGACATAAAATGGTCATCAAATGTCAGCACTAACCCATCCAATCCACACAGGCAGAGAAATCAAAACCATAGATGGCCATAAATTATGTCATGTGTATTAATACTAGGTGACACGGGGAACAAGTATTGAACACATTAAGAAAGGGAAGGGCAAAAAGCCATAACACCAGCTGAAATCTATCAGTAGTAAGAAAGTAATCCTGCCACTTAGTGAAAAATGGAGCCTCTGACATCGGTGTTAGCATAGCCCTATTTCCAATTACCCTTTACAACTGGTTGCTTCTTTTGGGGTACTTGGTTAGTTTCAATAAAAAAAAGCCTCTCTGCGACACTGATGGACATTTTAGATAGATGTACAGACCTCCGCTACCTCCATCAGTCCTTTAGAGAGGTTGCTGGATCGGCAGTCGAGCATGTGCACATACATATTGTCCCCTGTTCTGGCAATTGGTAGGAGACTCAGTCACCCAATCTCCATTGCAACCTCCGGTACCAAGAAGTTATCACCTATCCTGTGGATAGACGGTAGCCTCTTCTGAGGACACCCATTTAAGAATCTATTCATTTGTGGGTTTAAAAAAAAATAAAAATCAGCCGTACAACGCTGACATCTACATGTGGGTAAATGTTTTATAAAAGGTTGTTATAATAAAACATTTTCCAGACAGACAAAAAGTCTGCAGTCAACCTACACGACTGCTGAATCGTGACATTGTACAATGTGAACGTTGTCCGATTCACCTGTATTCCATGTGCAATTAGGCGGTCATGTGACCCGCTGTATGCAGTCTGTATAGCTGCAGTCACTAGATTCTCGAGCACATCGAGTTGGCATGTGACCTGAACTTTGCAAACCGCATACTTGGGTCGTGCGATTGCCCACTCGCAAAGAGGATACAACAGAATCGTGACAGCATGCGCATTGCTCACGGTCACGAATCGGCAGTCTTCAGTCACAAAGTGCTCAAAGAGAAAAACCCTTTAATGACTGATATTTTACATTTTTGCGCTTTTGTTTTTGTTCCTCCCCTTATTCCAAAAGCCATAACTTTATTTTTCTCTCAACAGCTGCATCAGGCTTGTTTTTTGTGATACAAGCTGTAGGTCTTTTTTTTTTATTTTGAATATTCATGATACCATGTAATGTACTGAAAAATAGGAAAAATATTCAAAGTGGGGTGAAATGGTGAAAAAAAAAACCCACAAAACAAAACCCAATTCCATCATTGTTTTTATGGAATTCATTCTGCGGAAAAATAACCCGACAATATGACTCTCCAGGTCAGTGCATTTAAATGGATATTAAACAAATTGTGTTTTTTATTTTAGAGGCAAAAAAAATAAAGTGAGAAACGTGTATTTTTTTTGGATATGTTTATTTTTCAGTTAATTGACCCCGGTGTGGGCTTGGTGAGCTGAAGGTTTTTTTTTTTGTTTTCACCTTTTTGGGGTTGCATCCAATTTATCACATTTTATTAGGACTTTTGCAGGAAGTGTAAAAAAATGCAATTTTACCATTTTGTGTCTCCTCTCCCCTCCTTTCGCATTTTGCATACACCAAATACTTTTATATTTAATAGATAAGACCTTTGGGGACATGATCTCAAATATTTTTTTTTAATCTTTGCCCTTATGTTAAAGTAAAAAAAAGCGTGTTAAAATAATTTTTTTTTAGCCCTCCCTAGGGGACTTGAAAATTGCGATCACTTAGCTCACAAGCAGAGTATTTGGTGAGGTTTTTAACACAGTATTTTTAAGCCAAAACCAGGAGATGGACAATTAGAAGAAAGTATAATAGAAACACGTCACCACTTCTGTATTACCACCCACTCTTGGTTTTGGCTTACACATACCGGGTAAAAAACTGACTAAATACTCCACATGTGAACATGGCCTTACAGTACTGCGGAGTACAACAACACTGCAGTTCTCTTATGAAGTTTAGCTTATTGGCAGCGGGTGAGCGCAACGGCAAGATTGTCATTTAAATGAGATTAACAAGATTTAAATGGTTAGACTGCAGCAATTGAGAAAGCTGCAGACGCTGCAATTACAGACAGATGCCGGCTATGGAGCACAGACAGCATCTGCCGCATGTGACGCAGGCTCAGCTCCTGACCTCGGTTCATGCAGCCCTTAGCGACCTGTGACGAAAATGTACTGTACATCATCATTTATCCATGATTAAAATCATGTCTTCTCTCTTAAATTTGCATAATGTCATTATGCTGTTATTCCTCCTGAAAAGGAGTAGTAGCAGAAACGCACTAAACACGCATGTGATATTTTTACCTGTGGACATTCCACATGTCATGCAGCAAAAGGTGGTCCTAGAAAAGTATTGACTCAAGGAGGCTGAATACAAATGCACATCACAATTTTCAGATTTACATTTACTTAAGTAATAAAAACACCATGCATCATTCCCCTTTCCATTTCACAAACACTTGATATTTTGTGTTAGTATATGTCACACAAAACCTCCATAAAATGTAACCCAGTTTTTCGGTGAAGTAAAAAAAAAAATGTGGAAAAGGTCATGGGGTATGAATACCTTTTCAAGGCACTGTAAATGTTTTTAGAACGGATGGATTCAAAACTACAGGTCATTGCAAAGGTGAAGAGTACAACGAATCTGCATGATGCCTACACTGAAACATGGTGTTAGTGTCCGTATGTGGGGCTGTATGGTGCTGTTGGTGTCGGTAAGATTCATATCATTGATAGTATCATGAGATACAGATGTACTGCTCTATTTTGAAATAGAAGATGCATTCATCAATCTGTACATGCACTTTTCCAACATGACTGTGATCCAAAACTCATATCTAAGTTCAATGCTTAATTTCCGAAGAACAAAGTGTAAGTGATTCAGTGACCAACTATGTCTTCTGATCTGAACCCAACCGAACACTTATGGGAAATTCTGTAGAGACAAGGTGAGCATCACTCTCCATCCAGCATCTAGGATTTACAAGAGGCTGCATCCAGTAAACTAAGTGATACATTGTTGGATTCATGGTCTCCGTCTACATCAGGCTCCTCTCAGATGAGGTAGCAAAAACCTGCTGACAGATTCCCTTTAAGATCTTGTTGCGCAGAATGATGGCTGCTATGTTGAAGCCTCATAAATGCCACCATCATACTAGAAATCATCATTTATGGTGTTAAACTGATGTGATTGGAGCTAGCTTTGATTGCATCAGTTACTGTTGAGTGGCAGCCACAATGCATGGAGAAGGGCTCAGGTCTTGAACACACTCCATACATACACAGTGCACGGCTGCAGTACATGTGTACGGCAGCTGTCGTGAAGTGGTAAATAATGTATGCTTCCATTGTGAAATCTGATGTCAGATCCACTGTAGAAGGTACAATGTTGTACTTCCTCATGTAACCAGAGTCTTCAATGGTTTTGACTGCGCGGACATTTCCTTTTCTGGGAGGACCATGTTGAGGAAGTGGACTTATTCCATACAAAATATGTTTGTTTTCACACAGCCATTTCAATTATGCATCCATATGGACAGGTTTGCAATTACAAAATGGAACATTTTAAAAAAAAAAAATATATATATATATATATACATATATACACACCTTCAATTTTATCCTGCAGTACATCTTCATGAAAATCGGATGCCAATGCAGCCAATTTACTCAAGCCCAACAGTGTTTTCTTTTTGCAGAAATATCGAGATTCCACATTTGCCAGAGTTTTCAGCGTTCGATGTGCCTGTAATAAGGAGACAGTGTCAAGACAAAGGACTGGCAATAAACAAAAAAAAAAAAAAAACAAGCTTGCATCACATGACCAAAATATTGAGAATTATTAGGCTATTGATATATTAGAACTACAAAGTGTGTGATTACCGTATTTTCCGGCGTATAAGACGACTTTTTAACCCCTGAAAATCGTCTTCAAAGTCGGGGGTCGTCTTATACGCCGGGTACGGAACATATGGTGGGGGGAGTGGGCATCTCAGAGGCAAGGCGTTTACCTCATCATATCAGCGAGGGTCTAGGTGCTGGGGGCGGCGTTGGCGGCTTCTTTTTGTGCAGCCTGGGGGGGCTCTGTGCTGGGGACGGCGGCGGCTCCTTTTGTGCAGCCCCCACAGGCTCTGTGCTGGGGTACGGCGGCGCTCCTCTTGTGCAGCCCCTCCAGGCTCTGTGCTGGGGGACAGCGGCGGTGGTTCTTTCGGCAGAGTCTTGGGTCTGCAGGCATTTTCTCAATCCCCGGAGGCCCCGGCAGCTTCATTGCTGCGATGCGGTGGCCTTCGGGAAAATGGCCGCTGAATGCTCAGCTTCAGAGCTCGTCTCAAGATCTCGGGAGACGAGATCTGAAACGGAGCATGCGCCGCCCTCAGCGGCCATTTTCCCTGAGGCCACTGCATCGCAGCAATGAAGCTGCTGGGGCCTCCGGGGATTGAGAAAATGCCTGCAGAGCCAAGACTCTGCCGAAAGAACCACCGCCGCTGTCCCCCAGCACAGAGCCTGGGGGGCTGCACAAGAGGAGCCGCCGCCGTCCCCCAGCACAGAGCCCCCCCAGGCTGCACAAAAGGAGCCGCCGACGCCGCCCCCCAGCGCCTAGACCCTTGCTGATAAGATGAGGTAAACGCCTTGCCTCTGAGACGCCCACTCTTCCCACCATATGTTCCGTACCCGGCGTATAAGATGATACCCGGCGTATAAGAAGACCCCCCCCCCACACTTTTAAGGACGATTTCATATTTTGACTGTAAAAGTTGGGGGGGTCGTCTTATACGCCGGAAAGACGGATTTTGGTAAGACCTTACCTGTAAAATCCTTTTCAGCGAAGGAAGGAAGGGAGACACAGTCATTACTAGTGGGTAGGCGGAGCCCACACAGGATAGAACACCTCAGATTAAAAAGAGTGTTGACGGGCCCCTCCAGCTTGGGCTCCTCCTACTCCAGCTCTCCAGTCCGTACACAAGCTAAGGAAGAGCAAATATCACCAGCGGAGCACATAACCCCTTCTGAAGAACTTCAGAGAAAAAAACAAGAAAACAGGTTATGCATATAACAGAAAAAAACCACACAGTCCCAGGTACTACTCACTGAACCTGACCACTGCGATGAGCTGGCAATGCTGGAACAGAGCCTTAGTGCGCCGACCTCAGCCCAGATAATCGCTATCAGAGAAGGGTCACGCCGCATCTGAAAACACAACAACACACTTCTGCCATGGGAGGGATCTGTGTCTCCCTTCCTTCTTTCGCTGAAAAGGATTTTACAGGTAAGGTCTTACCAAAATCCGTCTTTCAGCAGCAGATGGAAGGAAGGGAGACACAGTCATTACTAGTGGGACGTCCCAAAGCAGTCCAGAAATTAAGGGTGGGCAAAAAACCAACAGAGGCAGATTCCCAACAACTTAAATAAATGCGCAACTAGCGCTAAATACAAGTTCACAAGAACTTTAAACTACAGCCGCCTGCAGGACCCTACGTCCTAAGGCCGCATCAGCGGAAGCACTGACGTCCACCTTATAAAATTTCGTAAATGTGTGGACAGAGCGCCAGGTCGCCGCCCGGCAGAGCTGAGCTGCCGAGGCCCCTTGATGAAAGGCCCATGATGAACCCACAGCCCTCGTGGAGTGAGCTCGAATCTTAATCGGGCAAGGTTCGCCCTTAAGTCGGTAAGCCTCTAAAATGGCCGACCGAATCCAACGAGCTATAGAATCCTTGGAAGCCCGTTGACCACGTCGACGACCTGCTGGAATCACAAACAGAGAATCCGACTTCCGAAAACTTTGAGTAATAGACAAATAGAACTTCAAAGCCCGCACTAAATCCAATGTGTGCAAGGCCCGTTCCTTCGCATTCCTCGGCTCCGGACAAAGCGAAGGCAGCACAATATCCTGGTTAACATGAAATTGTGACACCACCTTAGGTAGAAAGTCGCCCCGTGTGCGAAGCACTACGCGATCCGGGTGAAACTCCAGAAAAGGAGGCGAGCAAGAAAGAGCCACCAACTCAGAAACCCTTCTCAAAGAAGTGACCGCCACTAGGAAGGCAACCTTCCAAGAGAGCAAAGAAAGGCTAACAGAGTCCATAGGCTCAAAAGGCCCATGTTGAAGAGTCTCCAAGACAAGATTGAGCCGCCAAGGAGACACAAGCGCCTTCCGCGGCGGAAACTGACGGGTTACCCCGCGAAAAAAAGGAACGTACGTCCCTACACGAGGCGATAGCCTTCCGAAACAGCAAGGACAGAGCAGAAACCTGACCCTTCAGAGTGCTAACTGCCAAACCCTTGTCCAGCCCGAACTGTAAAAAGGCCAACAAATTGGGAATGGAAAAAATCCTCGGGTTCCTAGAAGAACCCGAACACCACGAAAAGAAGGCTTCCCAAGTCTTGTGATAAATCCTAGTAGTAGCCAGACCTCTGGCAGCTCGCAGAGTGGCAATGACTTCGGCTGAAAAACCTTGACGGATCAAGATTTCGGTCTCAAGAGCCACGCCGTCAAACGCAGAGACTTCAGGTCCGGGTGACGAATGGGCCCTTGGGTTAACAGGTCCGGGCGAAGAGGGAGTGGAAATGGAGGCGCTGCCAGAAGCGACACCAGCGTCGAGAACCACGTCCTCCTTGGCCAATCTGGGGCTATCAACATAGCCGGGACTCTCTCCAGTCTGATCCGACGCAACACCAGGGGAAGTAAGGATATCGGCGGGAACACATAGATTAGCTCGAATTGGTCCAACGGAGCCACCAGAGCATCCACCGCCACAGTCTTCGGATCTTTGTACCTGGACATGAACGTCGGTAACTTGGCATTGAACCTGGATGCCATCAAATCCACTTGGGGAGTTCCCCAACGGGAGCACAGCAGTGCAAAAATTTCCGGATGAAGACTCCATTCTCCGGGATCCATCTTTTCGCGACTGAGGAAGTCCGCTGTGATATTCTTGAACTCCTGGAATGTGAATCGCAGAGATGGCTGGCACCCTGGCCTCGGCCCATACCAGGATCCGAGACACCTCCATCATGAGCCTGAAGCTCCTCGTCCCACCTTGATGGTTGATATACGCGACCGCCGTCGCGTTGTCTGTCTGCACTCGGACTGGTAGACCGCTTAAAGGGACCGTCCAGTGTTGGAGGCAAAGGAAAATTGCCCTCAATTCCAGGATGTTGATCGGCAGGACAGACTCTTCCGACGACCATACTCCCTGAATCCAGAGATCGTTCCAGACACCCCCCAGCCCGTCAGGCTGGCATCGGTGGTTATGACCGACCACCTCGGAGGGAGGAAGGACTTCCCCAGGGATAACACTTCCGGACATAACCACCATCCTAGAGACTCTGCACCCTGTGGGAGATGATGACACTGCAATCCAGTGAAACCTGCGATCGATCCCAACGGTTCAAAACGAGCATTTGGAGAGCCCTGGAATGAAATTGGGCAAACGGAATTGCCTCCATCGACGCCACCATCAAACCCAGAAGGCGCATACACCTTCGAAGGGACATTGCTGTCGAAGACTTCATAACCTGTACATGTCGAAGAAGACTCGCTTGCTTGTCTGGAGGCAGAGACACCACTGCTCGTACCGTGTCGAAATGCATTCCCAAAAACAGGATTGACTGCGACGGTTCCAGAGACGACTTCTCCCAATTGACCAGCCACCCGAAGTCCTCCAGGAGCTGAAGGGATAGATTGCGAGCCGTCACCGCCTCCTCCATTGAGGACCCCACAATCAAAAGGTCGTCCAGGTAGGGAAGAATCGTAACCCCCTGTCTTCGAAGAATCGCCATGAGAGGTGCCAGAATTTTTGTAAAAACTCTGGGTGCTGAGGCCAACCCGAATGGCAGGGCCACAAACTGGTAATGGTCCTGACCTATGGCAAAACGAAGGAAGCGTTGGTGGGCCCTTCCGACGGGAACATGCAAATAAGCGTCGCGAATGTCGATTGACACCAAAAAGTCGTTCTGTGACAGGGCCGCCACAACGGAGCGAAGCGACTCCATGCGGAATTTCCGGGTGCGGACATGCCGATTCAATCTTTTGAGATCCAAAATGGGGCGAAATTTGTCCTCCTTTTTGGGGACCACAAAGAGGTTGGAATAAAACCCTCTTCCCCGGTCCTCCGGCGGAACCGGTACCACCACACCCTTCTGCAGAAGGGAATCGACCTCCCGAAGTAGAGCGGCAAATAGCTCGGGCTCTGACGGAATGCGAGATTGGCAAAAACTGTCTGGGGGTCGAGAAAGAAACTCTATGAAGTAGCCTGCCGACACAACCTGCGTCATCCAGGCGTCCGACACGCGGGAAGCCCAAGTCGGTTTGAATTGGAGCAAACGACCCCCCACTCGAGAGTCCTCGAGTGAGACCCTGGCGTCAGTCCGCCTTAGAGGGCTTTTTGTCAGCTTCCCGCTTGTCTTGGCAGAAGCTGTTTCCAGGGAGTGCGGGATTTCTGAGAGTTCTTTTTTCCTGAAAAAGAGGGACGACCCGATCCCCAAGAGGGCTGACCGAACCGTCCCCTGGACCGAAAGGACCGCTGACTACTACCGGCACTAGGCCTGCCAGACGCAGAAGTCACAGCTCTTCGCTGCGGTAAAGCCGTTTCTTTTGCCTTTGCCTTGGCAATCAGCTCCGTGAGGTCAGATCCAAATAACTGACCACCCTTGTAAGCTAAAGATAGCAAACCTTGCTTGGAAACCGCGTCCCCGGTCCACTGTCTAAGCCACAGTGCTCTCCTGACTGTGACCGCCGAGGATTGCGCCCTGGACAGCAGTGACGCAGTATCCAAACCTGCATCACTGCCATATCGGGCTGCATCCTCCAACAACTTGAAAAGCCCATCTACCTCGGATAGTGGGGATCCATCTTGCCACGCCGTCCGTAGACGGTCTAACCAGCTCAGGGAAGCTTTACAAGCACACATGGACCCTAGTACTGCTCTGAATCCATGACCCGCGGCCTCGTAGATGGATTTCGCCGCCATCTCCGTTTTTCTGTCCAGCGGATCCTGCAGACTCGCCTTCCCTTTAACAGGAAGTAATGAGGATTTGCTAAGCTGGGATAAAGGGACATCCACTTCAGGAGAAGGAATCCAATTATCAATCAATTCCGTCGTACACAGATACAGCGTCTCAAAAAACCGTGTCCCCTGAAAACGCTTATCTGGACACAGGCGTTCCTTCTCCACTGCCCCATTAAGCTCATCCAGAGATGGTAATGCTGATCGCGACCTATGCGACTCCTGAAACATCCGGGCCGACTTACCAGGACGTCTAGTTACCTCCTCCGGTAACTGTAACGCCTCCCTCATGGCTCCAATAAAAGCCTCTGTACGGCCCAAAAGAGAGGCAGAGTGTCCCTGCCGATCCTCCTTATCCGAATCGGACATCTCCCCATCCGAGCTTGAAGGGGAACCCTCCATGCCCGAGATCTCCGAGTCGCTATGCGGGAAGGATGGCACCGGCCTGTGTCGCTTCCTGCCATGAGAGGATTTAGCTGACACCCAATAACCTAGAAGGTCAGACAGGCCATCAATAGAACGAGCGAGGGCCTCCATTTTGACATCACTGAAACCTCTGACCGCTGCGCTTGACGCCGTCGAGGTCTGTGTGTCAGATATGCGAGACTGATCCTGTAGCGGATCTGGGAGACGGTCCGCACCTCCTGGACCCTGATCTGACATGCCCTCACACAGTATATGGCAGGTTAAACCTGTCAGTAACTAGAACAGTGTGGTTTCTTGAAGAAAAAACGAACGCTGAAGGGTTAAAGCTCTTAAAGAGAGAGCTACCCCAGCTGTCCCCCAATTAAGGGTTAACCGCCTAAGAAGGGGTTAATGTCGCAGACTCTCCACAACCTCTGTTAATGAAAAGGGTGTGCGAGCCCCAGACAAAAAAAGGTGCCTCTTATGAGGTAACAGTTGCAGGACAGCGCAGTCTGCCACCTAATTGTGCCTCAGAAAGGTGTCCTGCGCTGTGTGGGTGAGAGAGTTAGGCCGGAGTCACACTACCGTATAATACGGACGAGTGCTAGGCGATAAAAAATCGCATAGCACTCGTCCCGATGTTAATCTATGGGGCAGCTCCCATCAGCCGATTTTTTCGATTGTACGCGTATCTCGGCTCAGAATCGCCAATGCAAGTCTATGGGTGCGACAAAAAAACGGACATCACACGGACCATCAGTGTAACTTGCGAGAAATACGCACATATTTTCCTCATTACAGCCCATTGAGCCATTAAATTCAAAGGGAAAAAGCAGTGAGAAATGAAAAGCCATACGGACGCCACACGGATCCTGACATGCGAGGAAATCGCATCCTCGCATGTAAAACGGATAACATACGGATCAACATACGGAGAACAGTTGTGCGATTATCGCATTACAAAATCGGACCATTTTTTTAATCGTTCTGTGTGACTCCAGCCTTAAGCTTCTGCCCTGACAGGCAGAAGCGACTCACCCAGCTGGCCGCGGTGCAGTGTCCTAATTGTTCCTTCGGTCGGTCGGGGGGAGCGGAGAGTGAGGAGCCCTAGGAGGCCGTCAGTAATGGCCGCCGCGCTGAAGGAGAGAAGCCGGAAGAGGAGAGGCAGGGTAAAGCGCGCGCTCAGAGCGCTTCCTGCCCGCGAAAGAACGGGAAAGCGCAAAGCCACGCCCCCCGCCGGCTTCAAAAAAGCGCGCGACTCCTCCGCTCTCCGTTCCTTCCCCGCTCCCATGTCCTGCAGGCATCCACCTGCGGACAAAAGTACACAAGTCACCAACACTGAAAACATGTTGCAGCGGCTGCCGCAGCAGCCGCTGAAGCACTCAAACACATATTAAAATGTTGAGTACTCACCCAGCTGAGCGCCACAGGGACCCCCAGGGATTTGTGGCGCTGTGCCCGTAGCTTCCCCCCAGGGCGGGGAACGCAGTGACCCCAGAAGCGCGGTTTGCGTCCCCGCCAGGGAAGCAATCCTCATCCCCCAGGGCCGGCAGGGTTCTGCAGGAACCACCTTAAAGGGTAATGCAGATCCGCCAAGGGAGGGGTGGGGGTCCAGCAGCGCTGAGACCCCTGAGACCTCAAGACCACGGGGGTCCAAGTCCCTGTCCGATAAAAATAAAAAATTCTTCTGAGGAGCTGCTCCAGCAGCGACTATCCTCTGCGACCTCAAATTTTAGACTGGAGAGCTGGAGTAGGAGGAGCCCAAGCTGGAGGGGCCGGTCAACACTCTTTTTAATCTGAGGTGTTCTATCCTGTGTGGGCTCCGCCTACCCACTAGTAATGACTGTCTCCCTTCCTTCCATCTGCTGCTGAAAATAAACATGTTATGGATACTAAGTATATTCAAGATTTCTTACATTAAAGGTATGTGCACACATTGAGTAAAATTTCTGCATCTTCTGGTGAAAAACGCAAGGTATAAACGCAGAGAATTGACATTTTGCAGATTATTTTTTTGCACCAAATCTGCAAGTCACAAATAGTCAACATATGCATGACACTGTAGGTTTCTCCTTTCCTTTGCTAGCATCACCTTAAATCTGCACAGAATAAAGCACTGAATCTGCACTGTGTGTGCACACAGCCTGAGGGGAGCCTGTTAGTAGGATCACCCCTTCTAAGCAGTCTATATGGGCATGTATGTCACAGGAAGCTGGTTAAAAGGTTATGTGAAATCTGATGTCTTATTCAAGATAAATCCACATTTTTCTTATATGCAAATGATCTGTTAAGAACTATGGGCCAGACACTGATCTGCATGAGAGTCTGCCTCAAGAGCTTATCCTAAATAAAAATGGGTGTTACTAGTGTGAGACGTATAATGGCTGACACTTTGCCCTCATAATCACACAAAGCTCTGCAGTGAGATCAGAACTAAAGGGTATGCCACACTAGCGAGATTGCTAGCGAGATCGCTACTGCGTCACCATTTATGACGCAGTAGCGATCTCGTTAGCGACTTAGCTGTGTGTGACATGTAGCAGCGATGTGGCCCCTGCTGAGATGTCGCTGATCGCTTATGAACGTTCTGAGCCGTTTTTTGGTCGTTGGTGTCCCACAGGTGAGCCTGAATCGCTGAGTGTGACACCCTTTATGAACGACTTCACCAGCGTCGCAGGTGGGACTAGGTTTTCCCAACGACCGCAGAGGTCGTTATACAGATCGCTGATGAGTTGTGTTTGGAATCACAGATCGCTGATGAGTTGTGTTTGGAATCTTACTAGCGATCACATAGTAATCGCACTAGCGATCTCGCCAGGTTAAGTCGTTATCGTGATCGCTAGTGCGATCGCTAAGTGTGGCAGTGCCTTAATAGTACATAAGAGGTATAGCAGAAGTGAACTGTCTCATTACAAACATTTGCAGAGCCACTTGTCCTCTCATAGTCCTGGCAGCACTGATGCAGAGTTGTGCCTGATTATAACTAACAGTACAACAGAGTTGAACCTTGTTGTGTTTTTATTGTGACAAGGACATTTGCAGTTGTCTTCTCTCAGAATTGTCAGCTCTACTGTATTACCCTTTTCCACAACTGTCTGCCTGTGAGATGGAAGCAGAGGTACTGTGAGAGGCCTGCAGATGCAATTGTTTTTTTGCAATGAGACAAACTTCACTTCTGCTTTACTGTGTTATCACCGATTTCACTGCAGATGTGTGAGATTATGAGAGCGAAGTGTCAAGTCATTAACTGGTTCACACTGTTAACAACCCCATTCATGTAAAATACGGATTTTTGTGTTACTCACCGTAAAATCCTTTTCTCCGAGACGCTCATTGGGGGACACAGGACTGTGGGTGTATGCTACTGCCACTAGGAGGCTGACACTAAGTAAACATAAAAAAGGTTAGCTCCTCCTCCGCCGTATACACCTCAGCACTGGCCGCAGGCAAACCCAGTTTAGTGCAAAAAGCAGTAGGAGGCTAAAAAATAAATCAAGAGTTAACACAGATACAGTATATCCAGAAGAAAAAACTGCTGATACTGACTTAAGGAGAATAGAGTTAACTCAAAATAAAGCCAGCCGGCTCTTTAGGGAGGGTGCTGTGTCCCCCAATGAGCGTCTCGGAGAAAAGGATTTTACGGTGAGTAACACAAAAATCCGTATTTCTCCTTCGTCTCATTGGGGGACACAGGACTGTGGGACGTCCCAAAGCAGTCCCTTGGGTGGGAAATCGACTCCACAGTGTAATTTATAACAGGCATTGCCTATAGGTGCGCAACCGCGCCCTGAAGAATCCTTCTACCCAGACTGGCATCCGCAGAAGCCTGGGTATGGACATTATAATGCTTGGAAAAGGTATGCAGACTGGCCCAGGTTGCTGCTTTACAAACCTGTTCCACCGAAGCCTGATGCCGAAGGGCCCAGGAGGCACCCACCGCTCTGGTGGAGTGAGCCTTGATCCCTGCGGGAACCACCGCGCCTCTGATGCGGTAAGCCTCCTGAATGGCTAACCGAATCCACCTAGCCAAGGTTGATCTAGAGGCAGCGAGTCCCTTCCTGCGACCTTCAGGGAGGACAAACAGCGTGTCCGTCTGTCGAAAGGACGCCGTCCGAGATACATATCTCCTGAGTGCTCTCACCAGATCCAGCGTATGGAGAGCCTTCTCCACTCGGTGCGTCGGAGCTGGGCAAAAAGAGGGCAAAACAATGTCCTCATTAATATGAAACAAGGACACGACTTTAGGCAAAAAAGGTGGTGTTGGTCTGAGCACTACCTTATCCTGATGGAAAAGCAAGTATGGAGCTCGACAAGACAGTGCAGCCAGCTCCGAAACCCGCCTTATGGATGTTATGGCTACCAAAAACACCACTTTCCAGGAAAGAAATGACAGAGAAACCTCCTGCAAAGGTTCAAAAGGAGACTTGCAGGACTCCCAGGACTAGATTGAGGTCCCAAACCTCTAAGGGAGTCTTGTAGGGAGGAACTATATGGACAACCCCCTGAATAAAGGTCCTAACCTGAAAATTAGACGCGATCTTTCGCTGAAAAAGAACCGACAAGGCTGATATCTGTCGTCTAAGAGTACTAGGTGCTAGACCTGAATCTAGGCCTGCCTGGAGAAAAGATAGAATGTTTGGAATTGAAAAGAGGAGCGGGGAACAATCATGTTCCCTGCACCAATCAAAAAAGACCTTCCAAGTACCGTGGTAGATGCGAGCCGAAACGGGCTTTCGGGCGTTAGCCATCGTTGCGGCGACCTTTTTAGAGAATCCAGCCCTGGTCAGGATCCAAGATTCAACGGCCAGGTCGTCAAACACAGGACCGCTGAGTTCTGGTGGTAAACTGGGCCCTGGGAGAGAAGGTCCACGCGCTCTGGCAGTCGCCAGGGTGCGTCGGCGAGCAATTGTACCAGTTCCGCGTACCATGAGCGACGTGGCCAATCCGGAGCGATTAATATCGCTGGAACCCCCTCTATCCTGATCTTTCTGATCACCCTTGGGAGAAGAGCTATTGGTGGAAACAAGTATGGAAGATGAAACTGATTCCATGGTAGGACCAGAGCGTCTACTGCAAATGCCTGCGGATCCCGGTACCGGGAGACGAAGTTGGGCACCTTGGCATTTATCTTGGAAGCCATCAGGTCCACATCTGGGGTTCCCCAGCGTCGGCATATCTGCTGAAAAATCTCGGGATGAAGTGACCATTCCCCTGACGCTATGCCGTGACGGCTGAGAAAATCCGCTGCCCAGTTTTCCTCGCCCGGAATGTGGACCGCTGAAATCACAGAGTGATTTACCTCTGCCCAGGTCAGAATCTGTTTTACCTCGTGCATGGCCGCCCTGCTGCGGGTACCTCCTTGATGGTTTATGTATGCCACTGCCGTGGCATTGTCCGATTGTATTCTGACTGGGTGGCCCGCCAGATGCTGGTGAAACTGCCTCAGAGCCAGCCGAATAGCTTGGATCTCTAAAATATTGATCGGGAGGGTCGATTCCTGCTGAGACCAAGTTCCCTGGGCTGTGTGGTGACGAAACACTGCTCCCCATAAGAGCAGGCTGGCGTCCGTTGTGACAACCAACCAGAAATTTGGAGGAAACAAACGACCCTGTTGAAGAGTGGTGCTCTTCGTCCACCACATTAGAGTCTGTCTGACCTGCAGGGACAGACGGCACCGAAGATTGAGGGAGTAAGGGCTCCCGTCCCATACTGCCAAGAGTGCATGTTGAAGGGGGCGAAGATGAAATTGGGCAAATGGAATAGCCTCGATTGCTGCCACCATCCTTCCTAGGACCCTCATGCAAAACCGGATGGTGTGAGGAATCGGTTGGCGAAGGATCCGTACCTCTTGACGGAGAACCAAGGCCTTGAGGAAGAATTATCAACCCCTGAGCGGTGTCGAAATTCATCCCTAAAAAGGTGATCTTCCGAGATGGCATGGGAGATGATTTCTTCATATTCACCAGCCACCCCAGGCGAGCAAGGGTGTCTAACGTAATGCTGACACTTTCCTCGCAGATTTGAAAAGACGGACCCTTGATGAGGAGGTCGTCTAAGTAAGGCAGGATGACTACCCCCCTGGAGTGCAGAATGGACACAACAGCAGCCATGACCTTTGTGAACACCCTGGGGGCTGTGGCTAGCCCGAATGGCAAGGCTGCGAACTGAAGATGAAGTTTGCCGACGGCAAACCGAAGAAATCTCTGATGAGGAGGAAATATGGGGATGTGAAGATAGGCATCCTGAATGTCTATTGATGCTAGAAATTCCCCTTTTTCCATGGCTGCAATGACAGAACGGAGAGACTCCATTCGGAAATGACGAATTCTGACAAACCGGTTCAGTCGCTTTAGATCCAGAATGGGCCTTACGGTACCGTCCTTTTTGGGTACAATGAACAGGTTGGAATAAAACCCCTGACCTTTTTCGATTTCCGGTACAGGTACGACAACCCCGCTGTGCCGAAGAGACTCGACAGCCCTGAATAAGGCGCGAACCCGAGATTCCTCCTTGGGAAGGCGTGAGGGAAAAAAACGATTTGAGGGAAGGCTGGTAAATTCTATTTTGTACCCCGAGGAGACTAACTCCCTGACCCACTCGTCGTGAGTAATTGATAGCCAAATGGGGCGAAACCAGAGTAAGCGGCCGCCTACTCTGGATAAATTGACCGGATTCTGCCTCCAGTCATTTGTCCGAATATCTCTGGGGTTTGGACCCTCTAGATCTTGGTTGTTGAGATCGCCCTCTTCCCAGAGGGTTGGTCCTGTAGGAGACCTGACGATCTCTGGCCTGATTAGGCCGACCTGAACCGCTGGAGGTAGCTGGCGCGGCCCAACCTGGGTTACAAAAGGCCCTAAAGCGAGGCTGAAGCTGTCGGCGAAAAGGCTGCTTAATCTTTTGCTGAGGAAAGAAAACTGCTCTTCCCTCCCGTCGCATCAGATATGAGCTGATCCAACCTTTCGCCAAATAACCGACCACTTGATATGGTAAGGATGTAAGCGATTTCTTTGAGATTGAGTCTGCTCGCCAGGTTCTCAGCCACAAAGATCTTCTGATGGCAATTGCATTAGCAGCAGCTAGGGCTGAGCAATTTGCCGCATCCATGGACGCATTAATTAAGAAGTCTCCTGCAAGCGCTATCTGATTAGAAATCTCGGTTACTTCAGACGGTACCTCTATACCATGAAGAGCTCTATTTAGAGACTCCGACCAGGATATCATGGCCTTAGCAACCCAAGTTGCTGCAAAAGAAGGAGAGAGAGCAGAACCCGATGCTTCAAACACCGAGCGGGCCAAACAATCAATCAGACGATCCGTTGGTTCCTTGATCAATGAACCATTAGGAAGGGAGAGGAGCGTCCTAGACGCCAAACGCGACACAGGAGGATCAACCGCAGGAGATTCCGCCCACTTCTTAAGAAGCTCAGGAGCAAAAGGATATCTAGTATTGAGAGCCTTTTGTCCTGCGAAGCACTTGTCCGGTTTCTCCCGGTGGCGCTGCACTAGTTCCTCAAACTCAGGATGAGCCCCAAAAACCTTATGAGCTTGCCTGGCTCTTTTGAAGGACACCTTATGACCGGAGGTCAAGGTGGACTCATCGTCTATCCCCAAAGTTTGATTGACAGCTTCAATCAAACTGTCAATTGTGTCCTGACAATTTGGTGCCTCTAAATTAAGGGACCCTTCTGAATCAGAATCCGAATACTGATCACTTGCCAGAGGTGAGGGAGAGCGGGAGACGGAACTGAAAGATGCCGAGGCCCCGGACGGCAAAGGCGACGCAGTGTGGGTTCGCTTCCCCTGCGTCTCCCTGGTGAGAGCGCGGCCCCTGCAGGCCGGAGGTTCATGAGACGTCGCCAAGACGGGTGAACCACTGTCCCTGCTCCTATCGGGAGCTTGAAGGGACTCGATCGCTCTTGTTAATGACGCCACAGATTGAGTCAGGGACAGGGCCCACTCAGGGGGACCTGACGCACTAGGCTCAGCTATAGGAGAGGGTTCCTGAGCCCGTTCGGAGTCACAGGCTTCGCAGACCCGAGAAGTCTGGGCGTGCGGAAAAGGGGACCTACAGGCAATGCAGGCGGTATACAGCACCGTATGAACTTTAGATCTTCTGGACATTCTGAATCTGTCACAGAGTCCGTAATGAACTGGATGTGACGGTCAGCAGAGAGGCGAAAAAAGTGCGAAGTAAAGAGGAACAACCAGGCTGGAGGTAGTAGCAACCCCTGAGCGGTGTCGACTTACCCCAGTCCTGTATCCCATGCGTCCTAAAAAAGCGTCCAAATAGCAGTGGCGTAGAAAAAAAGAGACAACTGAGCTCCAAATTTTTCAAAAAGGAGCGCTCCTCTGTCAGGGAGGCGTGCTCATGTAGTCGAGCCTCTCAAGAGGCGCCTCCCACCTACATCCGGCCGCGGCCTAGTCTCCGGCAAAAGCCGGGAACTAAATTTGAAGCCGCGGCCTAGCGCCGGCCGAAGCCGCGGCCTAAATTTCCGGCTGAGGCCCTAAAGTCGGAGGGCGGGTCCACCGGAAGGAGACGCCGCCGGGGGCGGATCTCCCTCGCGACAGCGGCCCACCCCCGGCTGACGCCGGACACAGAATTACGGCCCGCGGCCCAGTCCCTGGGAAAAGCCGGGGACTAAATTTTAAAACCGCAGCCCAGAGCCGGGCGAAAGGAGGTCCCCAAAGTCAGAGGGCGGGCCCGCCGGAAGGAGACGCCGCCGGGGGCGGATCCCCCCCGCGACGCCACCCTCCGGCTAACGCCGGACACTAAACACCGGCCCGCGGCCTAGTCCCCGGAAAAAGCCGGGGACTAAATTTGACCAAGGCCTAGCGCTGGCCGCAACCCCCGCGGCTGTCCAGGCGGGAGGCGGACGCTGACTTGATACCTTGGTGCTGGTTCCTACCCGCTCCAGTAATCCTGACCGTCCATTGGAGAGGTAAGAAATCCGTCTTCGTTCGCTCAGGCGATGATTAAAAAAGGGGGGCTTCATAACAAAAAAGGTAGGACGGTGCAGGAACCCTAACTCCATCACCCCTTCAGAGGGTGAGGAGAGGGACCGTCCGCCTCCTTGCAGCACCGCAGTCTAGCATTGGTGGTGCAGTGGGGGCCGCACGGACTAACTCTTGCCTCTGTACAGCCTAGGGTTTCAATACCCTAGGGTGGTCAGGGCTAAGTCCGGCATTCATGTCCCATGTTGCGGGAGAGGATACGTGGAGGCTTTATTCCACGTGCTCGCCCGTTGATGGTTTGGGGAGATCGGACCCTTTCAATAGGATCCGTCGCCCCTATCTCATCTTCGTGGGAAAGGAAAAAAAAAAAAAAAAAAAAGGTCTGGAAAAATAACCAGACGTGTGCCTCCATCAGACACTAAGCAAGAACTGGGTTTGCCTGCGGCCAGTGCTGAGGTGTATACGGCGGAGGAGGAGCTAACCTTTTTTATGTTTACTTAGTGTCAGCCTCCTAGCGGGAGTAGCATACACCCACAGTCCTGTGTCACCCAATGAGACGAAGGAGAAATAACCTCTGGAGGCAAACTCATACAGATCAGTGTCCAGCCCATAGATCTTAACAGCTCATTTACATATAAGAAAACCATGGATTTCTCTGGAAGCAGATATTGGATCGTATATATCAAGATATAATTTTATTCAGCTTTCTGACAGATTACCTTTAAGACCCCATTCACAATGTTTTTATATTAATGATGAAAAAAATCAAACAAAAAAATAAAACAGTCACAGTGTGTCATGTTTTACCATCAGAGTTTGGTTGGAGTTTTACCAGTTTTTCTGGGATACAAAAAAATAAATGATGGAGGTTACTTAAGTTTCTCCCATCAATCGTTGAAAAACAGACAGCACATAGATGGCATGTGAATGCTGTCTGATTTTTTTCATGGACCAATAGACTTGCATTGCCGAGTTTCATACGCAAAGAAAGAAAAAAAAAAAATCAGACGTGAACTATCCAACACTATCATCTGAGAAAAACGGACTTCTGAATGAGCCTTAACGTGGAAGAACACAGATTACTGAGCTATAGGAATAGTGTCAGATGTTGCAGTTTGACCAAAATATAACAATGATATTAAAGAATAAAAGCTGTGAAGGATCTAGAACTAGTTATGGTACTGTATATGAAGAATAAAGCAAAAGCTTTATAAACCAAGAATATGACTATGGATGAGGAGGAGACTTGCTTCACTACAGAGGATTTCTATCCAGTACCTAAAAATTTGAATACCGGTATATTATATAAGTACCGTAAATCAAGAATTCACACAATGTACTAACACGAAACTAAGATCACCTTTTCAAAATCTTGACTATTGATTTCATGTAACCAGCTGAGGTGCTCATGAGCTCGTAAGAAATCAGCCAACTGTCCGTGCTGAGAAACTGGTTGTGATAAAAGCTTTCCGCGTTTTCCTTTTTCCAAATACCAGCGAAATAAGAAATCTGAAAAATTCTGAATTTTACAAGTAAAAACAAAGTTAATAACAATGGCAACAAGAACCTTTATTTATGTAGCCAACATTTTGGGAGCTCAAAATGCCAAATAACGAGAATATCAAGCTGATCGCTTTGAGATCAGAGGATGAAAAAACCTAGGCATTCACCTGACCCTGCCTGGGAAGACCTGCAAACAGGCACACATTTAAAGGGAACCTTCGGCCACCACCTTTTAGCTCCATGTTACAGCATTCTATAACGCTGAATATATGACTCCAAATTGCCCTGGAAGGTAAAAAAAAAAAAGAAGACCTTTTATTATACTCCCTTGCAGGGCAGTCCAGTCCGATGGACATCGATGATCTTAGTCTCTCAGTCCCTGGCCTCCACTCTCCTTGCGATGCAGTCCTTCTGTGCTTCATGTGGATGACGCCTTTTGTGTCACCCACACAGTGTTCTCTTTGCCCAGGCGCAATCCTTTCCGCCCTGCCGAGGGCAAAGCAAAGTACTGCAGTGCGCATAGGCTAGGAAAGGTCAAAAGAGCGCCGGCACATGCGGCAGGGCAGACAGAAGTGCGTCTGTGCAGAAGTGCAAAGGGAACATTGTGTGGATGACGCAGGAAGAGTCATCCACATGAAGCACAAAATGAGGACATTATCACAATGAGAGGAGGCACCAGACCAAGACCAGTGACGTCCATCAGACAAGACCACCCCTGTAGGCGAGTATAATAAAAGGTCAGTTATATGTACAGCATTATAGAATGCTGTAACACGGGGCTAAAATATGGAGGCTGTAGGTTATATTGGGAAAAAAACTGGACAGGTGCCCTTTAAAGAAATGTTTTAATACTGCATACACCAAGTTGCTCCAGAGTGTCAGTCACTCTTCCAAGCAGCTGGTCGTACTGACAGAATAACTGAAGAACTGTGGCTGCTCATTTTCCTCAGATTATTGACCTGGTCCCCGACAACCACTATGTGCAAAGTTAATTATAGCTACGCGATTACTGGGGTCCAGGTGTACGGACAGAGCTCACGAGCTGAACACTCTACACACAAGATAAATGACAGCTGTATTAAATAGCTGTCATCTGTGTCTAACAACTACCATCCGAGCTGAACTGCTGTTAACCATTGAAACTACGCTATTAATATGGAGACCTTTAAATGGAGTGTTTGCTAGTGCTTGCCTACACCAGCTTGAATTGGCCCTGATGGGTTACCATGGCCCGCTGAAGGCCCTTGTCACTGCAATCGTGGCCGGCCTGTAAAGCTCAGCCATGCTGTGGTATTGCAGCATATAGTATAAGCAGTCAATTGCAGTTTCAAGTGCCCTAAAAGGACTAAAACAACATAAAAAAAAGTTCAGAAATAAAAGAAATAAAGCACTTTGAATTGCAGCGTCCGTAAAATCTATAAAAAAAAAATAATTCATACAGGAAAATATGTAACTATAAAAAAAAAAAATCAAACCACTGTGGAATAGAGATTTTTTGGTCATCACTTTAAAAATAAAAAGGGCTGAAAACATTGTTTGTATTCCAAATTGGTATCAAAACGGTCAGCTAACTGTGCAAAAAAACAAGACCTCAAACACCTAAATCAACGGCAAAATGAAAAGGTTACAGGTCTCAGAAAAAGATTTATTTTTTTTTTAAACAAGGCATGAGATTTTTTTTACTACTCAAATAAAAAAAAATCCATGCAAGTTTTGTATCGCTGTAATCACACCGACCTGAAAAACAACATTACCATGACATTTTTACCACAAAAATAATACCATAAAAACAAACACCTCCCACGCCCCCAATAACCATGGCAGAACGGAATTTTTTTCCTACTATTTCATCCTACTTGGAATAGTTTTCTAATTAATGACATCAAAAACTACAACTCTGTTCTGCAAAAAAACAAGCTCACATACAGCTACCTTGACAGAAAAATTAAGTTCTCTCTCTTTGAATAATGGTAGAGAAAAATGCAAATTAAACAAAAATTAGCTGTGGAGGAGAGGGGTCAATGATAACACACAAACCTGATCTGCAAACTGAGTCATGTATCGCTGAAGTCTATTCTGATTGTCCGTGAGTTCACATATTTGCACCAAGATATCAAAGTCACAAAATTTCTCAGCAAGACTCGATGCCCACTGATGCTGACCCAGTGTCACTGCAGAACAGAAGGAAATACACAGTGCAAGTTATTTAGTATCAGGCTGCATTAGTACATTTAGATGGACATATTTAGAGAATATGTACACGGCAATTTTTAGACTCCGACGTGCCCGTTGAGTTTATGTAGTTGAAAATGCTTCAGGCAAATGCTGGCATTAAGAAAAATTAAAGTCTGAAAAAAGAACAAAACAGTTCCCTCACTGGTTAGTGGTAGTACTTCCCTGCTGGGCCTCAGGTCATGGCCAGTGTTCACATAAGTATACAAATATAGAGGACAGTCTGACATTGGGATAAAACATTCAATTTATTTAAGCCCACTGCTGTCTTTGTGCACCTTGTGTTATCTCAATGCCAGGCACAATCAGCTATATTTAAATGCTGTTGGTTGCGTTTCCTGATGTATTGTCTTGGTGCATTTTTTGGTAGCTGGTAAATTTTTTTTAATTGTATATATAAAGCTTGTGAGCAATTTCCAAGCTACCTGAAGAATGGTCAGGTCACTTTTAGCTTTTGAAGACTGAAGCGCTTAAAAGGAGATCAAAAAGAAGAAACAAATGCATAAGTCGTTTTGACATTGCAATGCACATATTTATTTATATAGCACCATTGATTCCATGGTGCTGTACATCAGAAAGGGGTGACATACAAAATACAGATGTCACAGTAAACAATGATAGACTGGTACAGAGGGAAGAGGACCCTGCCCTTGCGGGCTTACATTCCACAGGATAATCGGGAAGGACATAGTAGGTTGGGGGGTTGCAGTAGCTGCGATGGTGTGGAGGAGGCAGCATGGTCATTGAAGGATGTAAGCTTTCTTGAAGAGATGGGTTTTCAGGTTCTATCTGAAAGATCCGAATGTGGTGGATAATCGAACGTGCTGGGGTACAGAATTCCAGAGCATGGGTAATATTCAGGAGGCGATCGGGTGAGGAACGAATAAGCGTGGAGGAGAGAAGGAGGTCTTGCGAGGACTGGAGATTACATGTGAGAAGATATTGGGAGATTAATTCAGAGATTTACGAAAGAGACAGGTTATAGATGGCTTTGTAGGTTAGTGTTAGTAGTTTGAACTGGATACGATGAGGAATTGGGAGTCAAGGAAGGGATTTGCAAAGGGGATAAGCGGAGGAATAGCGAGGAGAGAGATGAACTAGTCAGGCAGCAGCGTTAAGGACGGACTGGAGAGGTGCGAGAGTGTTAGCAGGTAGGCTACAGAAGTGGATGTTGCAGTAGTCGAGGTGGCAGATGATGAGGGCATGCACAAGCATTTTAATAAACAGAGTTGAGGAAGGGATGGATTCTAAAAACATTTGAGCTGGAGGCGACAGGAGATGGCAGAAGCTTGGATGTGTGGTTTGAAAGACATGGAAGAGTCAAGGATTGCTCCAAAGCAGCAGATTTCCGGTACAGGGGAAAGTGTGATGTCATTTATTGTGATGGATAGATCAGGTAGGGAAGATATGCAAGATGGAGGAAGACGGATTTTGGTAAGAACTTACCTGTAAAATCCTTTTCAGCGAAGGAAGGAAAGGAGACACACTAGTCATAACTAGTGGGTAGGCGGAGCCCAGATGAGATAGACACCTCAGATTAAAAAGAGTGTTGACCGGCCCCTCCAGCTCAGGCTCCTCCTACTCAGCTCTCCAGTTGTACACAAGCTTAAGGAAGAGCAATATCACCAGCGGAGCAACATAACCCCTTCTGAAGGACTTCAGAGAAAAAAAACACAAGAATACAGGTTATGCATGCATTTAGGCAAAAACCACACAGTTCCAGGTACTACTCACTGGACCTGACCACTGCGATGAGCTGGCAATGCTGGAACAGAGCCTTAGCGCGTCGACCTCAGCCCAGATAATCGCTATCAGAGGAGGGTCACGCCGCATCTGCAAATAAAACAACACACTTCTGCCATGGGAGGGAGCTGTGTCTCCTTTCCTTCCTTCGCTGAAAAGGATTTTACAGGTAAGTTCTTACCAAAATCCGTCTTTCAGCAGCAGAACGGAAGGAAAGGAGACACACTAGTCATAACTAGTGGGACGTCCCAAAGCAGTCCAAAAATTAAGGGTGGGAAAAAAACAGAAAAGGCAGAATCCAACAACCCAAGAAAATGCGCAACTAGCGCTAAAACACAAGTTAAAGAGAACTTTAAACTACCGCCGCCTGCAGAACCCTACGTCCTAAGGCTGCATCAGCGGAAGCACTAACGTCCACCTTATAAAATTTTGTAAAGGTGTGGACGGAGCGCCAGGTCGCCGCACGGCAGAGCTGAGCTGCCGAGGCCCCTTGATGGAAAGCCCACGATAAGCCCACAGCTCTCGTGGAGTGAGCTCGAACCTTAATCGGGCAAGGTTCGCCCTTAAGTCGGTAAGCCTCCAAAATGGCCGACCGTATCCAACGAGCTATAGAATCCTTGGAAGCTCGTTGACCACGTCAATGACCTGCTGGAATCACAAACAGAGTCCGACTTCCGAAAACCTTGGGTAACAGACAAATAGAACTTCAAAGCCCGCACCAAATCCAATGTGTGCAAGGCCCGTTCCTTCGCATTCCTCAGCCCCGGACAAAGAGAGGGCAACACAATATCTTGGTTAACATGAAATTGCGACACCACCTTAGGTAAGAAGTCGCCCCGTGTGCGAAGCACTACGCGATCCGGGTGAAACTCCAGGAAAGGAGGCGAGCAAGAAAGAGCCGTCAACTCAGAAACCCTTCTCAAAGAGGTGACCGCCACTAGGAAGGCAACCTTCCAAGAGAGCAAAGAAAGACTAACAGAGTCCATAGGCTCAAAAGGCCCGTGTTGAAGAGCCTCCAAAACAAGATTGAGACGCCAAGGAGACATAGGCGCCTTCCGCGGCGGAAACTGGCGGGTTACTCCGCGAAAAAAGGAACGTACGTCCCTACGCGAGGCGATAGCCTTCCGGAACAGCAAGGACAGAGCAGAAACCTTACCCCTCAGGGTGCTCACTGCCAAACCCTTGTCCAGCCCGAATTGCAGGAAGGCCAACAAATTGGGAATGGAAAAAAATCCTCGAGTTCCTTGAAGAACCCGAACACCACGAAAAGAAGGCTTCCCAAGACTTGTGATAAATCCTAGTAGTAGCCGGACCTCTGGCAGCCCGCAAAGTGGCAATGACTTTGGCTGAAAAACCTTGACGGTCAATATTTCGGTCTCAAGAGCCACGCCGTCAAACGCAGAGACTTCAGGTCCGGATGACGAACGAGCCCTTGGGTTAACAGGTCCAGGCGAAGAGAAAGTGGAAAAGGAGGCGCTGCCCGAAGCGACACCAATGTCGAGAACCACGTCCTCCTTGGCCAATCTGGGGCTATCAACATAGCCGGGATTCTCTCCAGTCTGATCCGACGCAACCCCAAGGAAGTAAGGGTATCGGCGGGAACACATAGATTAGCTCGAATTGGTCCAACGGAGCCACCAGAGCATCCACCGTCACAGCCTTTGGGTCCTTGTACCTGGACATGAAAGTCGGTAACTTGGCATTGAACCTGGATGCCATCAAATCCACTTGGGGAGTTCCCCAACGGGAGCACAGCAGTGCAAAAATCTCCGGATGAAGACTCCATTCTCCGGGATACATCTTCTCGCGACTTAGAAAGTCTGCCGTGATATTCTGAACTCCTGGAATGTGGATCGCAGAGATGGCTGGCACTCTGGTCTCGGCCCATACCAGGATCCGAGATACCTCCACCATGAGCCTGTAACTCCTTGTCCCGCCTAGATGTTCGATATACGCGACCGCCGTCGCATTGGCTGTCTGCACTCGGACTGGCAGACCGCTTAAAGGGACCGTCCAGTGTTGGAGGCAAGGGAAAATTGCCCTCAATTCCAGGATGTTGATCGGCAGGACAGCCGACGACAATACTCCCTGAATCCAGAGATCGTTCCAGACACCTCCCCAGCCCGTCAGGCTGGCATCGGTGGTTATGACTGACCACCTCGGAGAGAGGAAGGACTTCCCCAGGGATAACGCTTCCGGACGTAACCACCATCCTAGAGACTCTCGCACCCTGTGGGAGATGATGACACTGCAATCCAGCGAAGCCTGCGATCGCCAACGGCTCAGAATGAGCCTTTGGAGGGCCCTGGAATGAAACTGGGCAAACAGAAGTGCCCCCATGGACGCCATAAAACCCAGAAGGCGCATACACCTTCGAAGGGATATTGCTGTCAAAGACTTCATAACCTGTACATGTCGAAGGAGACATGCTTGCTTGTCTGGAGGCAGAGACACCACTGCTCGTCGAAATGCATTCCCAAAAAAAGGATTGACTGCGACGGTTCCAGAGACGACTTTTCCCAATTGACCAGCCACCCGAAGTCCTCCAGGAGCTGAAGGGATAGATTGCGAGCCGTCACCGCCTCCTCCTTTGGGGACGCCACCATCAAAAGGTCGTCCAGGTAGGGAGAATCGAAACCCCCTGTCTTTGAAGAATTGCCATGAGAGGCGCCAGAATTTTTGTAAAAACTCTTGGCGCTGAGGCCAACCCGAATGGCAGAGCCACAAACTGGTAATGGTCCTGACCTATGGCAAAACGAAGGAAGCGTTGGTGAGCCCTTCCGACTGTAACATGCAAATAAGCGTCGCGAATGTCGATTGACACCAAAAAGTCGTTCTGAGACAAGGCTGCCACAACGGAGCGAAGCGACTCCTCGCGGAATTTCCGGTGTGGACATGCCGATTCGATCTTTTGAGATCCAGAATGGGGCGAAATTTTTCCTCCTTTTTGGGGACCACAAAGAGGTTGGAATAAAACCCTCTTCCCCGGTCCTTCTGCGGAACCGGTACCACCACACCATTCTGCAGAAGGGAATCGACCTCTCGCAGTAGAGCGGCAAATAGCTCGGGCTCTGACAGAATGCGATTGGCAAAAACTGTCTGGGGGTCGAGAAGAAAACTCTATAAAGTAGCCTGCCGATACAACCCGCGTCATCCAGGCGTCCGGGACGCGGGAAACCCAAGTCAATTTGAATTGGAGCAGGCGACCCCCCACTCGAGAGCCCTCGAGTGAGACTCTGGCGTCAGTCCGCCTTAGCGGGCTTTTTGTCAGCTTCTCGCTTTTCTTGACGGAAACTTTGTTTCCAGGGAGTGCGGGATTTCTGAGAGGTCACTTTTCCTGAAAAAGAGGGACGACCCGATCCCCAAGAGGGCTACCGAACCCTGACGAAAGGACCGCCGACTACTACCGGCACTAGTCCTGCCAGACGCAGAAGTCACAGCTCTTTGCTGCAGTAAAGCCGTTTCTTTTGCCTTTGCCTTGGCAATCAGCTCCGTGAGGTCAGATACAAAGGCTGACCACCTTGTAAGCTAAAGATAGCATACCCTGCTTGGAAACCGCGTCCCCAGTCCACTGTCTAAGCCACAGTGCTCTCTGACTGTGACTGCCGAGGATTGCGCCCTGGATAGCAGTGACGCAGTATCCTCCAACAACTTGAAAAGCCCATCTACCTCGATAGAGGAGATCCATCTTGCCACGCCGTCCGTAGACGGTCCAACCGGCTCAGGGAAGCTTTACAAGCACACATGGATCCTTAGTACTGAATCCATGACCCGCGGCCTCGCAGATGGATATTGCTGCCATCTCCGTTTTTCTGTCCAGCGGGTCCTGCAGACTCGCCTTCCCTTTAACAGGAAGATTTGCTAAGCTGGGATAAAGGGACATCCCCTTCAGGAGAAGGGATCCAATTATCAATCAACTCCGTAGGACACGGATACAGTGCCTGAAAACGTTGTAATCTATGCGACTCCTGAAAAATCCGGGCCGACTTACCAGGACGTCTAGTTACCTCCTCCGGTAACTAACGCCCTCATGGCTTCAATAAAAACCTCCGTAGGGCCCAAAAGAGAAACAGAGTGTCCCTGCCGATCCTCCTTGTCCGAATCGGACATCTTCGTTACGCGGGAAGGAAGGCACCGGCTTGTGTCGCTTCCTTGAGAGGATCTAGCTGACACCCAAAAACCTAGAAGGTCAGACCGGCCATCAATAGAAACTAGCGAGGGCCTCCATTTTGACACCACTGGAACCTCCGACCGCTGCGCATGACGCCGTCGAGGTCTGCGTGTCAGATACGCGAGACTGATCCTGTAGCGGATCTGGGAGACGGTCCGCATCTGACATGTCCTTGCACAGTATATGGCAGGATAAACCTGCACTGTCAGATTTACGCTGTGCGTCGTTAATGAGATCGCCCAGATTGGCAGCTACTAGCGACATTAAAACGATCACACAAACGATCGCATTAGTATGCGTCGTTATCGGGATCGTTAGCGGGAACGTATAGTGGCATTAATGTCGCAGACTCCCCACAACCTCTTTAATGAAAAGAGTGTGCGAGCCCTCTTATGGGATAAAAGCTGCAGGACAGCGCTGTCTGCCACTCATTTGTGCCTCAGAAAGGCGCCCGCGCTGTGGGGGTGAGGGGGTTAAGCTTCTGCCCAGACGGGTAGAAGCGACTCACCCAGCTGGTCACGGTGTAGCGTCTTGCCGGGAGGGGAGGAGTGAAAGGCCCGAGGAAGCTTTCAGCCTGCTTCAGTAATGGCCGCCGCGCTGTGCCTCCGATGTGCTCCATGAGAGAAGCCGGAAAAGGAGACAGCAGTAAAGCGCGCGCTCAGAGAGGCGCGAAAATTCAAATAAAAAGGCGCGCAACTCCTCTCTCCCCCGCTCCTATGTCCTGCAGGCATCTACCTGCGGACAAAAATCACCAGTCACCGACATGTATACATGTAACAGCGGCTGCCGCAGCAGTCGCTGAAGCACTCAAAACACATTAACATGTTGAGTACTCACCCAGCTGAGTGCCACAGGGACCCCCAGGGATTTGTGGCGCTATGCCCATTGCTTCCCCCCAGGGCGGGGAACGCAGTGACCCCTGCAGCGCGGTTTGCGTCCCCGCCAGGGAAGCCATCCTCATCCCCCCGGGCCGGCAGGGTTCTGCAGGGACCACCATATAGGGTAATACAGATCCGCCAAGGGAGAGGTGGGGGTCCAGCAGCGCTGAGACCCCTGAGACCTCTAGACCACTTCTGGTGATCCAAGTCTCTGTCCGATAAAAAATAATAAAATCTTCTGAGGAGCTGCTTCCAGCAGCGACTATCCTCTGAGACCTCAAATTTTAAACTGGAGAGCTGAGTAGGAGGAGCCCGAGCTAGAGGGGCCGGTCAACACTCTTTTTAATCTGAGGTGTCTATCTCATCTGGGCTCCGCCTACCCACTAGTTATGACTAGTGTGTCTCCTTTCCTTCCGTTCTGCTGCTGAAAAGATAATTAGTTCAGATTTGTCCACATTGAGCTTGAGGAAGCGACAGGAGAAGAAGGGGGTATGGATGATAGACACTCTGGGATTCTGAACAGCAGAGAGGTGACGTCTGGACCAGAAGTGCAGATCTGTGTGTCATCAGCGTATAGGTGGTACTGCTAGCCATGAGACTTTATGAGTTGTCCCAGGCTAAGGGTATAGATGGACAAGAGAAGGGGTCATTGGACATAGCCCTGAGGGACTCCAACAGAGGGTGGGATGAGGAGGTAGTGTTTCGAGTGGGAGACGCTAAATGTGAGGTTGGCAAAGTATGATGAGATCCAGGCTAGGGCATTGTCTTTAACATAAAAGGAAGAGAGGATCTGTAGTAGAAGGCAGTGGTCAACTGTGTCGAAGGCAGAGGACAGGTCTAGAAGGATGAGTATACTAAGAAGGCAATCAAAAAACACAATTTATGTAATGGGTCTACGACAGGGTTCGACAGACCCGGGCGCCAGGACACCAGTGGCGCCTAGAAAATCATGCCTGGCGCCCGGGAATTAAAGAGGAAAAAAAATAATAATTTTTACTCAGCTGATTAGCATCTCCTCCTGCGCCGCGCTGATTGGCTGCCACCATAATACTGTTTACTGCCGCTAGCCACTAGCAGCATGTTTGTTATAGGAGGCAGGGCCGGAGTCAGCACCCGGCCAACCCGGGCAAGTGCCGGGACCCTGAGCAGGCGGGGGGGCCCACTCGCCGTCGGGCACCCCGGCGCCCGTTAGCGGAGGAGAGTGGTGTCAGCGCCGCCACTGGGCCCCCCCCGCTTGCCCAGGGCCCCGGCAGCAGCTGGCACAATACTTACCTCTACCCATGCCTACGCTGCCACAGCTCCGGGCTCCAGCGCTTCCTCTCAGCAGCGCCACTGAATGACGTCATCATTCAGCAGCCGGCTGTGGCAGAGAGCGCGCGGACGCCGGACAGGTGATGTGTATGTGTCTGTGTGTATCAGTGTGTGTGTGTGTGTGTGTATGTAGTGCGGTACTTTGTGTGTGTGTATGTATGTATGTATGTGAGAGAGTGCTTGTGTGCTGCGGTGCTGTCTGTGTGTGATGATGGGCAGGCATTGATGATAATGGGCAGGCATTGATGATGATGGGGAGGCGATGATAATGGGCAGGAATTGATGATGATGGGGAGGCGATGATGATGGGCAGACATTGATGATAATGGGCAGGCATTGATGATGATGGGGAGGCGTTGATGATAATGGGCAGGCATTGATGATGATGGGGAGGCAATGATGATGGGCAGGCATTGATGATAATGGGGAGGCGATGATGATGATGGGCAGGCATTGATGATAATAGGGAGGCAATGATGATGATGGGGAGGCCATGATGATGATGAGGAGGCAATGGTGATGATGGGCAGGCATTGATGATAATGGGGAGGCGATGATGATAATGGGCAGGCATTGATGATGATGGGGAGGCAATGATGATGATGGGCAGGCATTCTGGCTCCTAAATTTTTTGGCTGGCTCCTAGATTCTAAACAACTTTGTCGACCCCTGGTCTAAGAGCATATTCGTATCAGGCTCTCCCACAATATAATCAAGAATATAGGTACACTGGAGTACTCCAAATACAGTATCAAAAAACAAGAAAAAAAAAAAGGAGTAGCAACGAGCCACAACAAATGAATAAACATGTAATATTTATTGAAAGATCACAACAAAAACAGATTAAACAAAATACACGTAGAAACAGTACATACAAATGGAAGAGACACGAAGGTAGGTAGGGGATGGGTGTAAGATCAAGAAATAGTGTGACCTGGGAAAGCTGGGAGGGGTAGATATCATTAATCCCACCAAGGACAACATCTGCAAGGAGTTTATATGTTCTCCCCGTGTTTGCGTGGGTTTCCTCCGAGTTCTCTGGTTTCCTGCCACATTCCAAAGACATACTGATAGGGAATTTAGATTGTGAGCTCCATCGGGGACAGTGATGATACCGTATGTAAACTGTAAAGTGCTGCGGAATATGTTGGCGCTATATAAAGATTATTATTGAAAATGGACAACGCTAAATAGAGATCAGTACAAAAATCAGTGAGGTATATCCATGTGCCTTTACCACAACAAACCACAGCACCCATTCAAAAGTTAACCCATGGTGGGTGTAGTCTGCTGCAGCCCATGATGCGCGTTTCGTGTGCTTGCTTTCTCTACTCCACTTTGAGAAAGCAAACAATGGGATTGAGGTCAGGACTCATTGCTGGCCATTTTAAAACCATTCGTGTATACTTTCGGATGTATGCTTGGGTCACTGTCTTGCTGGAGGAACCACGATCTCCGACTCAATGTTTTCCTATACTGGGTAGGACACTTAGCTCTAAAATCTCTTGACAATTCTCTGATTTCATGATTCCTACGATACAGTCAAAGTCTCCAGTCCAAGACACGGAAAAGCAAGACGACAGCATTATGGATCCTCCACCATGCTTAATTATTCTTTTCCTTATGAGCTTCATTGCGCTGTCTGTAAACAAACTGTTGCTTTGCATTGCCAGAAGCTTAATTTTTGTTTCATCTGTCCACAGAACATTTTCCCAGAAAGATTATGGTTTGTCAAGGTACTCTTTGGGAAAGCTCAATCGTTCCTTTTTATGTCTGTTATTCAGCAATGGTTTCTTACTTGGCCTTTGTCCATAAAGCTCTGCTTGGTTAAAGGTACTGCCACACTAAACAATCCCGCTAGCGATCACAATAACGACGCATACTAATGCGATCGCTAGCGGGATTGTTTCTATATCGCTAAATGCTACCGCATTTAGCGATATAGTTAACGACGCTATCGCCGTTAGCGATCTTCTTAACGACTTTAGCGGTACAAAAGTACCGCTAAATCGCTAAGAAAAGGTGCCACACAGCGATTAGATACTTACCCAGCGGGAGCGCCGACGAGAAAATAGGGTCCGGAACGATTCCAGCGACGAGCGAGATCACAGCAGGAAGCTCGTCGCTGGAAGCTGCCGCACTGAACAATATCGCTAACGGGATCGCTAAATAGTGACGTTTTTTAGCGATCCCGTTAGCGATATTGTTTAGTGTGGCATACCCTTTAGTGTGCAGCATATGCTACTTGTTGAAACCATGACCCCAGACTGTTCCAGGTTAGCCTTTAGGTTTTTGGATGTTTGACATGGTGTTTTTTCCACCATTCGCACCAATCTTTTGAAGCCATCTCTTATCAATTTTCCTCTTTCCCCCTTCTTCAGGGATGTTCTTGATGGCTCCATACTTCCTAAACTTCTTAACATTGCACACTGTTAAAACTGAGATAAGGTCTTTAGAGATAGCCTTTTTCCCTTTGGAAGTCTTGTGTTTGCTAAAGGTACTGCCACACTTAGTGATCTCGTTAGCGATCTCAATAACGACGCAAGCTAATGAGATCGTTTTTGTGATCGTTTTAATGTCTCTAGTAGCTGCCACACTTAGTGATCTCGTTAACGACTCAAAAGCGGTTAGCGATCTCATTAACGACTTTAACGGTCATTGCGATGTAAAAAACAGCGCACATCGCTCACAAAAGGTGCCAGACACAGCGATATAGGCTCACCAGCGGGACGCCAACGATCTAAATACGGTCCAGAACTCTAGTGAACGATCAGCGAGATCACAGCAGGGGCCACGTCGTTGCTACATGCCACACACGTTAGCGTCACGAACGAGATCGCTAAATAGTGACGTATTTTAGCGATCTCGTTAGCGACGCTGTTTAGTGTGGCATACCCTTAATAGCAGTTCTGATATCCTCAGCTAGCTCCTTTGTTTTCACCATTGTGACAAAAGGAACAGGGCCTACCATGTGGCTTTTTAAAACACTGGTCATCATTCATTGGCTAATTCATGTCACATGGGCACTGAGTTCTGGGAAGTTTCCTGGCCATGGACCCAAAATTTCACTGTTTGGTTCAACAAGCCTCTTAATTATAACTTTTGCTTTGTGACTTAGTGCTGTGCTGCATCATATTGGAAAAAGCATTGCTGATCACGAAATTGCTCCTGGATCATTGGGAGAAGTTGCTCTTGGAGGAGTAGATAGTATTCATTACTCATGGCAGTCTTCTTAGACAAAATTGTGAATAGTCTCAGGATGCTTTACTATATCATACAAAGGACTCACCTTTTCTTCTCCAGAAAATCATTCTTCCAGATGTCTCAAACAGAATGAAAGGAGCATCAACACAGACTAGAACTTTACTCCAGTCCAATCCCTGGACTTGCTGAAACGTTTTTACGAATAAAGAATGGCATCTAAACATCGTGCAACTTAGGCCTCTTTCAGCATCAGTTTTTTGCCATCAGTCACAATCCGTCGAATTTTGAAAAAAACGGATCTGGCGACTGATGCTACCGGATCTATTTTTTTCTCATAGACTTGTATTAGTGACGGGTGGCCTCACGTTTCATCCGTCGTTCGCCGAATCCGTTGGAAATTGTCCGACGGTCGGAGACAACGGACAAAGGAACTTTTTTTTTGTGTACGTTGAAACAACGGACAGTGACGGGTCCGTCGCTTGTTAGAATGGAAGCCTATGGGCACGGGCTCCGTCAAATGACCAAATCCGGCGACAGATTCCGTTTTTTTAACTGAGCATGCTCGGATCCAATTGCAAGTAGGAAAGGTACCTGCCTCAAATATTGGTGAAAACAATCTATATATGTATGCAGCAGCATGGTGTCATTAACATCTTATTAACCCATATGCCACCACTACAGGGCAATGGGAAGAGAGTGTCAGAATTGGCGCATCTTACAGATGCGCCTTTTCTGGGGTGGCTGAGGTCAGCTTTTTTTTTTTAAGCCAGGGGGGGCACAAAAACAATGGTCCCTCTCAAGGCTATTAATTTCTGCCCTCAGTCACTGGCTTGCCCTCTCTGGCAAGGAAAATTGCATGGAAGCCCCGGCAGTTTTCTGTGAATTAATCACACTACTAACATTATTAGTGAGGGACATATATAAAAAAAAATAACTGATATGCAATGGTTTACTGTATGTAAACCATGTCTCATATCCTGTCGGGTTCTGTAATGATTTTATACATGTATACATGTATTCTATAACCCGTCAGTGTGATTTTACAGTATAGTATAAAAAACGGATGAAAAAACGGATCAGACGAATCAGTTTTTGACAATCTGTGACGGATCCGTCGAGCCAATGGATTGTGACTGATGGCAAAAAAACTGATGTGTGAAAGTAGCCTTACCTTAACCATCAGGAACAATTTGGCAATAAATACCATATATACTCGAGTATAAGCCGAGATTTTCAGCCCATTTTTTAGGGCTGAAAGTCCCCCTCTCTGCTTATACTCGAGTCATATACAGGGGGGAGGCGGAGCGCAGCTGTGCTATATACTCACCCCTCCGCCGGCGCGGTCTCTGCAGCCCCTGCTCTTCTCCCACGGTCTCCGGCGCCAGTGTTCAGCGGTCAGGTGGTACCACTCATTAAAGTCATGAATATGCACATATTCATGACTTTAATGAGCGGTACCACGTGACCGCTGAACACTGGCGCCGGAGACAGCGGGAGAAGAGCAGGGCAGAGACGCGCCGGCGGAAGGGTGAGTATAAGCGATATTTACCTGTCCCGTTCCACCGCTGCTCGCCGCTGTGTCCTCGCGTCCTCTTGCTGCGATGTTCAGGCAGAGGGCGCGATGACGTGGTTACTGCGTGCCGCGCCCTCTGCCTGATCATTCACTGCTGGAGGACCCGGAAGACAGCGGCGCTCAGCGGTGGAACGGGACAGGTAAATATCACAGGTGCCGGGGCCCTGAGCGAGCGGTGACATCGGCACCTGTCCCCCATAGCGCGCCGGTGTCCCCGCCTGCTCAGGACACCGGCACCTGGCCCCCAGCGACGATAAGTGAGTACCGTATATACTTTCTGTATAATGCGACCCCTAAATTTTGCCAAAAACTGGGAAAAATTATTGACTCTGTATAAGCCGGGTGTATAACTGCCCTCCTGCTCTGTGCTGCCCCCGTCCTGCTCCTTGCTCCCCCATTCTCCTCTGTACTCCCCCCCTCCTGCTCCGTCCTCCGCTGTGCTCCCCATTCCTTCTCCGTCCTCCTGCCCCCGTCCTGCTCCATGCTCCTCTGTGCCCTCCATCCACCCCTGTCCTCTCCATGCTTCCCCGTCCTCCTCCACGCTTCCCCCGTCCACCGATCTCCCCCCCGTCCTTCTCTCATGCTTCCCCTGTCCTCCTCCATGCTTCCCCCGTCCTCCTCATGCTTCCCCCGTCCTCCTCTATGCTTCCCCCGTCCTCCTCTATGCTTCCCCCGTCCCACCTTGTTTCCCCCCCCGTCCGTCTGTTCCGTGCTCCTTGTCCTCTCCTCCATCATACTCACCCCTCCCCGTGCCATCGCTGAGCGTCCCTGCAATCCTGCGTTCTCCCCGTCTTCCTGCAGCTCTCCAGCACTGAGCGGTGATGTAATACCCGCTCATTAAGGCCATGAATATGGAGGCCACGCCCATGGGAGTGGCGTCGCGTCCATATTACATGACCTTAATGAGCGGGTATTACATCACCGCTCAGTGCTGAAGAGCTACAGGAAGCCGGGGAGAACGCAGGATTGCAGGGACGTTCAGCGATGGCACGGGAGGGGTGAGTATGATCCCAGCCACCAGCTCCTGCCGTGGCATCCCCTCCCCTGCTGGTTTCTGCCCTATGACTCGTGTATAAGCCGAGGGGGCATTTTCAGCACGAAAAAAGGTGCTGAAAATCTCGGCTTATACACGAGTATATACGGTATGTCTTTTTTTTGCGGCGACAGCATAAGGGGCCTATTCAATGCAGCATCTATGGGGGCATAATACATGGGGCATCTATGGGGGCAAAATCTATGGAGCATCTATGGGGGCATAATACATGGGGCATCTATGGGGGCACAATCTATGGAGGATCTATGGGGGCACAATCTATGGAGATCTATGGGGGCACAATCTATGGAGCATCTATAGGGGCACAATCTATGGAGCATCTATGGGGGCACAATCTATGGAGCATCTATGGGGGCACAATCTATGGAGCATCTATGGGGGCACAATCTATGGAGCATCTATGGGGGCACAATCTATGGAGCATCTATGGGGGCACAATCTATGGAGCATCTATGGGGCACAATACATGGGCAGCATATGGGGCACAATCTATGGAGCATCTTGTGGGGCATAATACATGGGGCAGCATATGGGGCACAATACATGGAGCATCTTGTGGGGCATAATACATGGGGCAGCATATGGGGCATAATCTCATTTTCCACTTGAGTCGATAAGTTTTCCCAGTTTTTTGTGACAAAATTGGGGGGGTCGGCTTATACTCTAGTATATACGGTAGCTTTTTCCAACAAGATGGAACATCATGTCACAATGCGAAAGTGATAACCAAGTGGCTCTGTGAACAAAACTTTAAATTTTGTATCTATTGTCAGGAAACTTCCAAGATTTCAATCCCATTGAAAACTTGTGGTGAATCCTCAAAAAGCAAAAAACACAGATAATTGTGAAACTCCAAAGACAAATCAGACAGGAATGAGTTACCATCAGCCAGAATTTGGCTCAGAAGCAAATATCTAGCTTTCCAAGGTGAAAAAAAAAAAAAGTAACCATTCTTCAGGAAGCTTCCAAACAGCAACTGCTTACTACTTTATGCATACATAATAATAAGTTATATAATATATATATATATATATATATATAGTCCAAAAAATGAAGGCAGCACTCCAAGATATAAGATATGGGTAGTTTATTAGCCCATGTGCGACGTTTTGGTCCTAGATGTGGACCTTTTTCCACATCTAGGACCGAAACGTCGGACATGGGCAAATAAACTACCCATATCTTATATCTTGGAGTGCTGCCTTCATTTTTTGGCCCATATCATGAGGTTTGGTATAAACCTGGAAGGATTTTTTGCACCCTCATCATTATTTTGGTGCTGCTTTTCAATATTTTTTGCTTATATATATATATATACATATATTATTATATATATATATATATATATATATTATAGTAAATACACATATATATATATATATACACACACATATATATATATATATATATATATACACAGTGCCTACAAGTAGTATTCAACCCCCTGCAGATTTAGCTGGTTTGATAAGATGCAAATAAGTTAGAGCCTTCAAACTGCAAACGAGAGTAGGATTTATTAACAGAAGCATAAATCTTACAAACCAAAAAGTTATGTTGCTCAGTTGAATTTTAATAAATTTTAAACATAAAAGTGTGGGTCAATTATTATACAACCCCTATGTTTAATATTTCGTGGAATAACCCTTGTTTGCAATTACAGCTAATAATCGTCTTTTATAAGACCTGATCAGGCCGGCACAGGTCTGTGGAGTTATCTTGGCCCACTCCCCCATGCAGATCTTCTCCAAGTTATCTAGGTTCTTTGGGTGTCTCATGTGGACTTTAATCTTGAGCTCCTTCCACAAGTTTTCAATTGGGTTAAGGTCAGGAGACTGACTAGGCCACTCCAACACCTTGACTTTTTCTCTCTTGAACCAGGCCTTGGTTTTCTTGGCTGTGTGCTTTGGGTCGTTGTCTTGTTGGAAGATGAAATTACGACCCATCTTAAGATCCTTGATGGAGGAGCGGAGGTTCTTGGCCAAAATCTCCAGGTAGGCTGTGCTATCCATCCTCCCATGGATGCGGACCAGATGGCCAGGCCCCTTGGCTGAGAAACAGCCCCACAGCATGATGCTGCCACCACCATGCTTGACTGTAGGGATGGTATTCTTGGGGTCGTATGCAGTGCCATCCAGTCTCCAAACGTCACGTGTGTGGTTGGCACCAAAGATCTCGATCTTGGTCTCACCAGACCATAGAACCTTGAACCAGTCTGTCTCAGAGTCCTCCAAGTGATCATGAGCAAACTGTAGATGAGCCTTGACATGACGCTTTGAAAGTAAAGGTACCTTACGGGCTCGTCTGGAACGGAGACCATTGCGGTGGAGTACGTTACTTATGGTATTGACTGAAACCAATGTCCCCACTGCCATGAGATCTTCCCGGAGCTCCTTCCTTGTTGTCCTTGGGTTAGCCTTGACTCTTCGGACAAGCCTGGCCTCGGCACGGGAGGAAACTTTCAAAGGCTGTCCAGGCCGTGGAAGGCTAACAGTAGTTCCATAAGCCTTCCACTTACGGATGATGCTCCCAACAGTGGAGACAGGTAGGCCCAACTCCTTGGAAAGGGTTTTGTACCCCCTGCCAGCCTTGTGACCCTCCACGATCTTGTCTCTGATGGCCTTGGAATGCTCCTTTGTCTTTCCCATGTTGACCATGTATGAGTGCTGTTCACAAGTTTGGGGAGGGTCTTAAATAGTCAGAAAAGGCTGGCAAAAGAGATCATTAATCCACACATGTGAAGCTCATTATTCTTGGTGCCTGAACTACTTCTTAATACTTTAGGGGGACCAAACAGAATTCTTGTGGTTTGAGGGGTTGAATAATAAATGACACTCTGAATTAACTTTTAACGTTTTTTAAAAATAAAAAAATAAAAATTAAAAAATTTTTTTTTGCTGCAGTGCATTTCCCACTTCCAGGCTGATCTACAGTACAAATGTCACAATGCCAAGTTAATTCCGCATGTGTCAACCAGCTAAATCTGCAGAGGGTTGAATACTACTTGTAGGCACTGTATATATATATATATAACAGGAACAGTCTGAAAAGGCGCCAAAACAGAAATGTTACAGGAAAACCAAGTTTTGGCCACAATTGTACAAACAGCATCGGACATTAGAGAGCAATACATAATACATTTTTCACTTACACAATGGAGCCAAGAGGTCAGATCTTTTTTGCGCATATTCAGTTTCCAAAATGCTATATCTTTCTTGATCAGTTGGTCGATCCACAGATTTCAATTGCGTGACGTAATCATCAAGGAAATAATTTAGCAGTGCCACCAGCTGCTCTATTAGGTCACTACGTAGTCTGGAATCAGCTTGAGGATAGACTTTCTTCAGAATTATGCTATGCTGACTTGTAATCACAGTACGGATAGAATTAGAAGCTGGAGATAAAAAGGCGTACTGTACCATCAAATCAATAAATCCAAGGGAAGCAGAAATAAGGCCCATAATAAACTTCACATACCAGTCCAGGGCACATATTCTGGTTCTTTATCTGTGCGCTCACTTCTATAAAGAGAAGCTTTGCTTTGTCTGTACTGACATGCTGCATGCAACATATCCTATAAAGTAGAGATAGAAGGTTAAAGAATTCTCTGAAATAAATAATGGTAAAGATTTTATTTTCTTTATTCTAGAGAAAGATTTTCAGGGGTTCAGAAGCCATCGAAACATATATTACAGTATGGACATAAAGGCAAATCTTCCATATTATAATTCACTAGTATACTTGGAAAAACAAACAATAACTGAACATCTATTTTACTAAACCAGCAATAGTCCATCCAGTACCTTCAATATCACGTTCACGTCAACAACTATATTAGCCCATTCAACAGAATCCATGGTTGTAGTCTGCAACTCTGTCTCCTCTTTGTCAACCAGGCATTCAAAAATTATATCCATCTGCGATACCTAAATTGAAGAAGACACACTTATCTTTTCTGGTTTTCTATTCAATTTTTGGACAAAGACTTGGATCAAAGAGAGAAAAAATATTGAAAAAACAGCATCAACATAATTAACTTTAATAGGAAAAGACAAGTGACCAAAGTACATTGGAAATCACTCCAAATATGCCAAACAGTATTGGTGTGGGGAAATACAGAGTTCAAGAAAATGTAGGACTAGATGGCAGCTGGTTTACTATTCCCTAGTGACTCTACTGATAAAACAGTAATTTTATCAAAACTATAGCAAGCACACAAAGTAAATGATACATTGCTGGAATCAGGGTCTGTGTCTCTACATTATGCTGCTCTCAGGTTAGGTGGAAAACATCTGGTGATAGATTCACTTTAAATACATACACTATACGTCAGCACACTGTGATTAAGGAATAAATGAACTACACTTATGCTGCAAAAGTTAAAAATGTAAGGTTCTTATTTATCATTTTTTGATCAAAAAGAACAAAAGCCATCCAACCAATCAAGGTGTACCTAAATAAGGATGGTTTCCATCATTAATGTCCTACGTCTCCATGTGCCAAGCCAGGCCTCATCTGAACTGGGGAAGTGAAAGAACTTTGCCTTGCACTTTAAATGAAGTGCTGCCTGAGGGCCCATAGATCACCAGCATACAATACTGACCATTAGCCTTGCCCCACGAGTACACGGACTTCTCTGAATCTTTTATTATGTACTGTAGAAGGCAGGAGATTCAAAACGTTTGCACTTTTATGTTGAGGAACATATTTCTGATATTTTCCACAAGTTTTAGACGCAGATGATCAGACTGGTAAACTTTGACCAACTTTGCTTCCAAGACTCTATAATGTGCTATTTTTATGCATAGTCTTGTTACTTACATGAAAATTGACCCTCCAGCTATTTTTCATCAGTACCATTACCAACCTTTTGTTAAGTTTGTTTAAAGTTTTGTTTGGGTACTATCAGTTTCTAATTAAATTTATTCCTTCAAATTAAATGGAAAAATGTCTAACCTTCATCTTCCAATTTGTGTTCAACTGTGAATACCGTATTTTTCGGACTATAAGACGCACCCAGGTTTTAGAGGTGGAAAATAGGGAAAAATATATTTGAAGCAAAAAATGTGGTAAAATATTTAATAACATAAATAACATATATTATATATATAATAACACCATATACAATAGTATGTTATTATGTTGGAAGCTACGGGTAGAAGATGCTGCTTCGGGACCAGTGTGGTGTCTGTAAAGTACTATGTGAAGACGCTGGAGGGTGAGTATAAGGCCGGGGTCACACATGCGAGAAATTTGCACGATTTTCATGCGAGTCTCTTGCATGAACACCCGGCACTGCCGCCGGCACTCATGCATAGAAATACATGCAGCTGCACGCTCCGGTCTGAGTGCCGGCGGCAGTGCCAGGTGTTCATGCGAGAGACTCGCACGAAAATCGTGCAAATTTCTCGCATGTGTGACCACGGCCTAAGAATGGGGGCACAGGGCTTATATTTAAAGCCACACTCCAGCACTGATAACACTGAAGTGCTGCTTTAAGATCCCATGGGAGAACTATAACTCTCAGCATGTCCTGCAGATCCTATGGCATGCTGGGAGTTATAGTCCACCACAGGATGGCAGAGTGCTTTTTTATGTGCTGTAATTACTAACCTTTTAATTAATCTTTTCTTGTACAGTGTGTCTGCAGGACCTGTGATGACATCATGAAGAGGCAGGGCTTTGTGTGGTCATGTGATGCTCCAGCCCGCCCTCTTCATGACCTCATCACAGGTCCTCCACGGGAGCAGTGAGCATCCCATCAGCACAGCCCCCAGGCTGTGCTGTCAGGTATGCGATCTCTCCTGCTGCACTCTGCTCCTGTCGCCTTCTACTTCGGACACAGATCTCCCCAGCTGCTGCAGGAATCCAGCGCTGGGGAAACCATGTGGCTCTGTCATTTGCTGCTCCCCGCTCACTGCTCAGCTGACAGGTGGGCGGGGAAGAGGCTAATGAATATTCACTGCACTTTAAGTATCGGGACCAGTGGTCTCCCCAGCGCTGGTTTCCTGCAGCAGGGGGAATATTTTCCTGCCTCCTGCGATCCCACTCCACCGCCGCCCCCTGCCCCCCTCCCCACATGTTACATTCCGACCATAAGACGCACCCACACTTTCTTACCAAATTTGGAGGAAAAAAAGTGCGTCTTATGGTCCGAAAAATACGGTAAAACATGATTGTAAAAGATTCCAAAACCATTGCATTCTAGTTTCCTTTACATTTTACACTAGGTCCAACTTTGTATTTTTTATATCATCTAAGTGCTATTGGAAGGAGAACATTTTGGTTGTGTGGTTCTGTACTGTAGCCTGCAGGCCGGTGATTGTCTCGGTCATTGAATGGTGGCACTTGACTAGCCTATTCACTCTGCCAGAAAGTGAGAAACGTTTCATACTGGATTGTGTAAAACCTGCTTAAAATCTTCCATAATTTGTTTAGCAATGAAAAAGGTAGAGAAAACTGCACATCCCAATTCTTTGTAATTCATATCCACATTTTATTCCATTTTGATTACAAAATTTGAATGTTTTCATACAAGAATCAGGATGTGCAGTTTTTCTACCTTTTTCAGTAATCCAGTCGATGGTCTGTAATTTCAAATATCACTTCCATATCCGGAGACCAGTTTCTTCCAATATCAGAAGCAACAGGATTACAAATGTGGTAAGCCATAGTTTCTTCATGTTCTTGTATAAACTGCTTAGCAAACAGCAATAGATCAGATTAGGTAGCTATCATTTGTACCATCAGGCAGAGGTGAGCCACCATAGGGATAGAAAATAAGAAGGTGCTCCCAGTGTAACACCGTGAGCATCATGTAAGGGCGAGTTGGAGTGTTGATTGCACAAGTGATAAGGTTGTGCATAAGGAGTGATGTATAATCGAATCATGGCTGTTGCTTTGGCAGATGTACTCGCACCAAACGGAGAGAGGAAACAACAAGCAAAAGGAGCGCTGTGGTTACCGAGCGCTGCCGCTGACAAAGGTTAATCCAAGCGGTAAGTATAAAAAAAATTCCAATGCATTGCAATGCGTTTCAGAGTAGAACCTACCTCCTTCCTCAGGCATCTATTGGCGTAGGATTTACTTTGAAACGCGTTGCAATAAAGTCAACCTTTTTTTTTATACTTAATGGACAAACTAGTCAGCAGCAGCAGCCGGGATCCATCACACTCCTTTCTCCTTCACTATACTCAGACTGTCATCAGAAGGGGTTGAAGGTCCAGCGCACTGACTGCTTAAAAAAATAAAAAAAAAGACATAAAAAAAAAAGAAAAAAGAATATTCCCCAATTTAAACCCAAATATACTTAGCAAGTCAATTAACTTTTTAGTGGGAGTAGTCTGTCTCCATGGTGTGGAAGAATCTAGTCAAACAATATCTGAAACGAAAATTATTTTTACAATCCAATTTGGATTATAGTTCAGCATACCTCCCTGAAGTACACGTCAGCAGGAGTAAGATTGTGGGGGACTGAGCACATCCTCTTGTTTAGTGCAAGTTGTATAACAGAGTTAACCAGGGACGGCAGCTTAGTGTGGTGGTTTTTCAGAACTATTGCAGCAGATAACTTCTCTGCATGCTCACAAAGCAAAAGACGACTTGCCATAGTTGATCCTCTTACTTGACAAGTGCTTAAACGATCTATTAGTCCAACCTGAGTGTAAAAAATATAAACCACGTAAAGAGACATTCAGATGTATCTCACCGGTCATTTAAATTCGGCATCACGCATAAAAATGATTACTGCTAGAAGCAAAAGTAAGACTTAAGGAATATGTGACCCCAGCTACATCACATGAACACTGCAGCCAATTATTGGTCTCATACCATTTAGATCGCCATTACTGCCGAGACCAGCAACTGGCTTTAGTGGTCATGTGTTTTAGGTGGGAAAGCTCTGTCCGCACTGCAATAATGTATTTGGCACCGTATTTTCACAATCAGGTTTAGCAATAATTTAGAAAATCGATCACTGGATGTTATACGTGCGCACACACTCTTCATATGAATAAACATTATGGTAAAAATGCTGCAAAGCAAGAATACGCTAAAAATAGTAGTGTTCATTTTCCTCAATTGACAAAATACAAAGTAAATGAACAAGTAATATTAAATCAATATTTGGCATAATCATCCTTTGCCTTCAAAACAGCATGAATTTTTCTAGGGACACTTGCATAAAGTCAGGGATTTTGCATGATTATAGACAGGTGTATAAGTAATCAAATACAACAAGCAAGTGGTAGTGACTGTTCAGACTACATATGGAAATGAGTAACATTAACTGAGGCAGAAACAGCTAGATGTAAGGCTTAACACTGGGGGAGAAAAGGCTAAACTCTGGAATAGAGTCTCATGTCACAGATAATATACACCATGACCAGACTGAGCACAGCAAAAAGACACAAGGTAGTTATACTGCAACAGACACAGGACCGTGGAGTCGGTAAGCCAAACCTCTGACCCCACAGCACTACCTCACTACTGAGCATGTACATGAAGTGCTGAAGATTCATCTCAACTAAAAGCCCAGATCAGTAGATCAGGAACAGAACAGACATTTATAGGACATTTCATAACTAATCCAAATTCTTAGGAAACATTTACAGCACATCCTGCACTAACCTAATCAATCCAATTTATTACCGTATATATTTTAGTAGACCGAGTCGGTCCATTTTATGCCAACTAACAAATTGAACACTGACTCAGACTCTCACTCCACAGCCCCAAACAAAAAGGACAAAGATTTCAAAGCAGACAGATGTGAAGAACAAGCTCTTTTGAAAAACCAACAAGAAATAGCAACATTGACAACTGTAGATGCAGTGAATGGCCAAGGCAAAATAGTGCTTCAGGACTAGTTCTCTTTAAAACTGGATGATGTTCAGCAGTGCCATCAGCTTAGAATTTTGGAGCCAGCTAAACCCATCTACTGTTTGTCGAAGTCAGGCCAGAAGAGGTTTTATTGGCAGAATTGTGGCAAAAAAGCTATGATTTCGACATAAAAACAAGCGAAAATCCAATTATGCTCTAAAACATAAGAACTATGGTGCAGATAAAAGGCAGCAGGTAGATAATGAGCAGGTACAGATGGGTATATGATGAGGACACAAAGAAAACGTAACCATCAAGAATAAAATATTAAGTTAGCAGGTTTAAAAAAAACAAACAAAAAATGCAAAAAGCCATCACATATTATCCACAAGAAAGCCTGACACACTTTCCCAACGCAGAGGAGGGATACAGGACATGTATGGACAATGCAACCATAAGGTAGTCTTTAGGTAAGAGATAGTGTCCTACTCTGCAGTCAAAAAAGTGCAGGTTATAATAATTAATGTAAAAAGGAAGATTATTAAATATACATTCGTGATGTCACCCCAGCGTACGTTTCGCGTGTTGGGCTTCTTCGGGGGGGCTGTGTGGATTATATGTAATACTTTTGTGATGTCGCCGTGACCATGCGGGTCAAAGGAAAAGATTCCTGTGTAGTCACTTGCCCGCACTGACTCAAATGCATGTCTTTACAGACGCGAGCGGAGTGGGGATCCAACACGCATGTGCACGCTGCGGCAGACATTTATGAAAAGTCATCAAGTGTGGGCAATCTTCCAAATATCAATGTGCCTAGGAGCCAGGTACATCAATACAAAAAAGGAATGGAAAACAGAATGTTAAAGTATAACATGGAGACTTGCATGAAAGAGTACGTACATGTTATAACATGAAAAAGTTAAAGAGACCTGATAACATATATAATGAAAATGGTGCATAGACCGTATATAGTAATCTTTTCCATACAAGCACATTAATATAGTTTCCAAATGATCCCACAAAAGGTTACTTTTGCAGTCATATGTGGAGGGAGAATGGATGAAGGGGGTAGACAGTCTATCGCAGTGGTCCCCAACCTTTTTTGCACCAGGGACCGGCTTCAAGAAAGACCATTTTTCCAGGGCCCGGCAGGGCGGGGATGGAGGTGTGGCAGGGGTGGGGCTTTGGTCATAAGGGGGCGGGGCTATGGACGGGGTTGTAGTTTAGTAGTAGTGCATACTCATCATTTAATAACATTTATAATGTGAATGTGACTCTCTTGTATACAAGGCTCCGCTCCCACCCTCCCATCCTTGTATATATGGCTCCGCTCCACCCTCCCATCCTTGTATATATGGCTCCGCTCCCATCCTGTATACATGGCTCCGCTCCCCCCTCCCATCCTGTATACAAGGCTCCGCTCCCCCTCCCATCCTGTATATATGGCTCCGCTCCCATCCTCCCATCCTGTATATATGGCTCCGCTCCCCTCCCATCCTGTATACATGGCTCCGCTCCCATCCTCCCATCCTGTATACATGGCTCCGCTCCCCCTCCCATCCTGTATACATGGCTCCGCTCCCCATCCCATCCTGTATATATGGCTCCGCTCCCCATCCTGTATATATGGCTCCGCTCCCCTCCATCCTGTATATATGGCTCCGCTCCCCATCCTGTATATATGGCTCCGTCCCCCTCCCATCCTGTATATGGCTCCGCTCCCATCCTTGTTATATGGCTCCGCTCCCACCCTTGTATATGGCTCCGCTTCCACCCTTGTTATATGGCTCCGCTCCCACCCTCCATCTGTTATACATGGCTCCGCTCCCAACCTCCCATCCTGTATACATGGCTCCGCTCCCAACCTCCCATCCTGTATACATGGCTCCGCTCCCAACCTCCCATCCTGTATACATGGCTCTGCTCCCACCCTCCCATACTTGTATTTATGGCTCCGCTCCCACTCTCCCATCCTGTATATATGGCTCCGCTCCCCCTCCCATCCTGTATACATAGCTCTCCGTCAGCTCCCCATCCTGTATACATGGCTCCGCTCCCATCCTGTATACATGGCTCCGCTCCCATCCTGTATACATGGCTCCGCTCCCATCCTGTATACATGGCTCCGCTCCCCCTCCCATCCTGTATATATGGCTCCGCTCCCCCTCCCATCCTGTATATATGGCTCCGCTCCCATCCTGTATATATGGCTCCGCTCCCCCTCCCATCCTGTATATATGGCTCCGCTACCATCCTGTATACATGGCTCCGCTCCCCCTCCCATCCTGTATACATGGCTCCGCTCCCCCTCCCATCCTGTATATATGGCTCCGCTCCCATCCTGTATACATGGCTCCGCTCCCCCTCCCATCCTGTATATATGGCTCCGCTACCATCCTGTATACATGGCTCCGCTCCCCCTCCCATCCTGTATACATGGCTCCGCTCCCATCCTCCCATCCTGTATACATGGCTCCGCTCCCATCCTGTATATATGGCTCCGCTCCCATCCTGTATATATGGCTCCGCTCCCCCTCCCATCCTGTATATATGGCTCCGCTCCCATCCTGTATACATGGCTCCGCTCCCCCTCCCATCCTGTATATATGGCTCCGCTACCCCTCCCATCCTGTATACATGGCTCTGCTCCCCCGTCCCCTCCCCCCCATCATACTTTCCCGGCTATTGAAAGTAGGGACTATCGGATTTTTAACCATTAGGCCATCAAGGACCTTTTTCAGTATAATACCTTGTGTAAAGACCCACTCACTCAAGAATTTCAAAGAGAGCTCCCTATGCCAACAAGTAGAGATATTTAAAAATAAAAAAAAGATTTATAAATGACTTCAGAAAATGAGAAGTGGTGACAATCAAACCGGGAACACCATACGGCATTAAAAGAACCAAAAGCCATACATGATATTGAACCAGCAGACAAGGAGGGAAAATGTGGTCATTTGGCCAACCATGAAGTATGAAAAAGAATCCTTCAGACAACTTAGAGATCGGGAAGCATACACCCCCCCCCCCCACAGAACCCAATGGGCACCTTTTCTCAAGCCCTCTTTGAAATTCTTGAGGGCTTTTACACAAGGTATTATACCTAAAAAAGTCCTTGATGTCTCAGTAGTTAAAGATAGGGACCACTGGATTTTTATTTGTCCTCTCTCTGGCTTTTGTGTGCTTTAATTTTTATTATCTTCTTTTATTCAGTAGCTATTTGGACATACAATAAAGGCTGACTTCTCTCTCCATATGTAACTGCAAAAGTAACCTCTTGTGGGATCATTTGGAGACTATATTAATGTGCTTGTCTGGAAGAGATTACTTTGCACGGTCTATGGACCTTTCTCATTTTATAAGCCATCAGGTTTCTTAACTTTTTCATGTTATAAAATGTACTCTTTCATCACCATGTGAGTCTACATGTTATACTTTAACATTCTGTTTTCCATTTTTTTTTGTATTGTTGTACCTGGTTCCTAGGCACATCAATATGTGGAGGATTGTCCACTCTTGATCCCCTTTAAAAAATGTGGGCATGTGCGTCGGAACCCCACTCCACTCGCGTCTCTAAAGGCATCCATTTGATTCAGTGTAGTCCAGTGACTCCACAGGAATCTTTTCCATTGACCCGCATGGTCATCAGGATGGTCAGAAGTGACAATTCTGCGGCTGGGGACCCACCTCCCATGCGCCCATCACATTGCGGCGGTTTATTGTAGACACCTGGAGAGGGGGTATTTAGCAGACCTCAATACACAAAATCCATACAGCCCCCCGAAGGAGCCAAATACGCACAAAGGTGCGTCGGGGCGACATCACGAAAGTATACCTGATATTCTGCCACATAAAGTGCAGTATGGTGCTTACCCAACACGTTGAAGAGCTATGAATTGAGCTTCCTTCTTATATTTATTCACATAACCAGCACCTTTTTGACTGCAGAGTGGGACTGGTATGTGAGGACACTGTCTTTACCTAAAGACTACCTTAAGGTTGCATTATATTACTGTCCACACATGTCCTATATCCCTCCTCTGGGTTGGGAGCTGTAGTCCAGTGTGTCAGGCTTTCTTCTGGAATATTATGTGATTGCTCTTTGCTCTCGCTCTTTTTCTTAAACATGCTAATGTAATATGCCATTAATGATGGCTACGATCTCTGTGTCATCATATACCCATCTGTACCTGTTCATTATCTATTTTCAAATAATGACTTTATAAAATGTATACCTTTTTAGATTATTATGAGTATTATGTCACTTCTATTCTTCGTTGGGGCTTGGTGCTCCAAGTCTCTGTAGGCTCTTCTTTTAGGGAGTAGCCCCTCTCCCATAGAGAATGGAAAAGGTTTTGGTCAGGGACCAAAGACGACCACAGATCCATAGTTTCAGAAAAATAGCAAAATCTTTATTAAGACATTTTAATATAGGATACTGAACAGGTGCAAAAAAGACGGTGACAAGAGAGTGGAGAGTATAAAGTCAAAACAAGACATGCACCAAAAAGCACACTATAACTGAACTTATTGTATGGCTAAATCATGACGCATCATATATTCCATTGTGTGGCGACCGCGGTCCTGTACGCATACATGCTGATCCTCATCGCGTTGTTCCGCTTCCTGTGTCTGTGGTTTCCATGGTAATCCCTGGTTTCCATTCGCTTGACGCAGGCGCGGTGCATCGCGGTGTGTCATCGGTATGGTATGCGTCACTTCCGGTCCGCGGCTGACCACTTCCGGTCCGGCGGATTTTTAAAGCACCCGGTTATCTGAGTTGACACGCCCCCTGACAAAGGACGAGCATCCGAAACGTGCGTTGGGGCACGTACACACCTACCTGACTCTCCCTGACCGTGTCGTTTATTACACCACGAGAGGTAATACCCCATGATACAACCGGCACTAGTGTTTACCCGGTGGGCAGCAATAGGTCACAAGTGATTTTTTACATCGGCCTATTTTTACCGATTATGGGGCACATTGTTCATTTATATGCACTTGCGGCTAATGTTGCCCCACAACTGCCTTATAGGAAGTAATGATGCAGCATGTTCTACCATATAAGTGTGCCCACAGGATCTCTTTATAACAGCCAGGGAGTTCAGTTATAGTGTGCTTTTTGGTGTATATCTTGTTTTGACTTTATACAAACATGCTTCAATCACCCCGATCCTCAAAAAGCCCTCCCTCGACCCATCCTCAGCGTCTAGCTATCGCCCGATATCTCTTCTCCCCTTCGCCTCAAAACTACTGGAACAGCATGTATATCTTGAACTGTCCTCCCACCTTTCCTCCTGCTCCCTCTTTGACCGGTTACAATCAGGCTTTCGACCGCATCACTCAACTGAAACTGCCCTAACTAAAGTCACTAACGACCTGCTAACCGCCAAGAGCAAGAGACACTACTCTGTCCTCCTTCTCCTGGACCTGTCTTCTGCCTTTGACACCGTAGACCATTCCCTCCTCCTACAGATTCTCTCATCTCTTGGCATCACAGACTTGGCCCTATCCTGGATCTCATCATACCTAACAGACCGAACATTTAGTGTCTCCCTCTCGCACACCACCTCCTCACCTCGCCCCCTGTCTGTCGGTGTTCCCCAAGGCTCAGTCCTAGGACCCCTACTCTTCTCCATCTACACCTTCGGCCTGGGACAGCTCTTAGAATCCCACGGCTTGCAGTATCACCTCTACGCCGATGACACGCAGATCTACCTATCTGGACCTGACCTGACCTCCCTACTGACCAAAATCCCACAGTGTCTGTCTGCTATCTCAGCCTTCTTTTCTGCTCGCTTTCTCAAACTGAACATGGACAAAACAGAATTCATCATCTTTCCCCCACCTCATTCTACCCCTCCACCAGGCCTATCCATCAATGTCAATGGCTGCTCGCTTTCCCCAGTCCCACATGCTCGGTGCCTTGGGGTGATCATCGACTCTGCCTTCTCTTTCAAACCACATATCCAAGCCCTCGCCACCTCAAACTCAAAAATATTTCCCGGATCCGCTCATTCCTCAACCATGAAACCACAAAAACACTAGTGCACGCCCTTATCTCCCGCCTCGACTACTGCAACCTCCTACTGTCTGGCCTCCCCTCTAGCACTCTGGCACCACTCCAGTCCATCCTACACTCTGCTGCACGACTAATCCACCTGTCTTCCCGCTATTCCCCTGCTCCCCACTATGCCAGGCCCTTCACTGGCTTCCTATTGCCCAGAGGCTCCAGTTCAAAACCCTAACCATGACATACAAAGCCATCCACAACCTTTCTCCTCCATACATCTGTGACATGGTCTCCCGCTACCTACCCACACGCAACCTTCGATCCTCTCAAGATCTCCTTCTCGACTCCCCCCTCATCTCTTCTTCCCACAACCGCATACAAGACTTCTCCCGGGCTTCCCCCATACTCTGGAACTCTCTGCCGCAAAACATCAGACTTTCACCAACAACGGAGACCTTCAAGAAAAACCTGAAGACCCACCTGTTCCGACAAGCCTACAACCTGCAATGATCCTCAGTGTACTTAACCATCGCACAACCAGCTCTACCCTCTCCTAGTGTATTCTCACCCATCCCTGTAGACTGTGAGCCCTCGCGGGCAGGGTCCTCTCTCCTTCTGTACTTATGCGTCCCTTGTCTAGCACATGTTTATTGTATCTGTCTATATTTTTCCCCTTTTCATATGTAAAGCGCCATGGAATAAATGGCGCTATATAAATATATAATAATAATAAATAATAATAATACTCTCCACTCTCTTGTCACCATCTTTTTTGCACCTGTTCAGTATCCTATATTAAAATGTCTTAATAAAGATTTTGCTATTTTTCTGAAACTATGGATCTGTGGTCGTCTCTTTGGTCCCTGACCAAAACCTTTTCCATTTAAATATTGCGATAGATCCGTTACATCCTGATTAGCAACAATATTGTAGATCATGTTGTTTTGCTTTATTTGGTTGCTATGTCATATTGGCTGTGCCTCTCCCATAGAGAGTATGATATCTGTATATAACCATTGTTTTGGCTTTGTAAACAGACTGTAAATAAATGCTTCTGTCAAAATACAAACCTGATGAAGAAAATCCAAGAAAAAAGAGTGTGCTTTCATTTTATCCTCCAGCTGATGCAAAAGAATGAGGGATGTATTACTCAAGCCAGTGGCCTCTACGTAAAATATAAAAACACATGAATATTAAACTAAAAAAGGTAACATGCCTCCCCCACACATGAATCACCACAAGCACACTTGCGTCACAAGAATTTACAAGAATGAAAGTCCATCAACTGGAACTCCAACTGCACGGGAGTTCAGGTCTACAGCAAAACAAAGGGGATTGATGAAGAGTGCTGGACTCTTTCAAAATGCCTCAATTCAATTCTATTTCTTTAAGGCAGTTATAAAAGGGGGTGTTTCTAGTTCAGAAAGCTTTCGCAGCCAATCACTAACTTCAGAGGCTCATGATGTCTATATTGGCAGAGCATCTGAACAGTGATTGGCTGCAGTGCATAACAGCTGCAGCTAAACACAGATCAGTGCACGGACGGAGACACTGTGCTGGACCCGAGGAGAATAACTGAGAACACATCTGTCATTTTAACACTAAGCTTGTGGACAAAAGTTTTCTAAAAAGTGACTCTTTAAAGGAGTATTCCCATCTCCAAGATCCTATCCCAACATGTAGTAGGTGTAATAATATTAGTAAATACCTCCAATTAGAAACATAGTATAGTTTTTCTGATTTGCTATGTCTTTCCTCATGTGCAGGCACTGTCGGACCTTAGGTATCCATGGCTACGAACACTAGCAACTAGCTAACTGACACTATATCAGTGGTTGTACCATGGATACTTAAGGTTCTGCAATGACTGCACATAAGAGACATAGAGAATCGGAAAACCTATACTATATTTCTAATTGGAGGTATTTACTATACTAATATTATTATTACACCTACTACATATTGGGATACGAGATGGGAATACCCCTTTAAGGATACACTCACTCTTGAAATTTTTTATTGTTCTAAGGCTTTCAAAATTATGAAAATATTACAAAAAGTCATATGTATCATTATGCTCTACAGCTTCCTGTGTGTTTCTTTTGATTTTATGTTTTTCACTTACATAGTGACATCATATTCCCCAGCACTTTACAGGCATCACCAGTGTCCCCACTGGGGCTCAGAATCTAAATTCCCTTTCTAGTTCGGGATAACATACAGACTCCTCGCAGTGCTACAAAACAGTTCTAATCACGGAGTTACCATGTTTCTAAAGTAACAAACAGGCCACAATTCATCAATGTGTTTAGGGCAGAAAACCTCCATAAAATATTTTGAAAAGGCATTTGTTTTACGCAAAAATCTCCCAGGACACATACAGGTGGATATTGAGGAAGGATTTGTAATAACTTTTCTTGATGTTTGGCTATTATCTAAGTTTAGTTTTCATATGTTACATTACATTCAAAAAGTTTGTTTCTTATCTTACCATCAGGTACAGATTCAGACCATCTAGGGTCAGAAGCTGGGTAATCATCCACCAAGTCCACACTTATCTGGGTCACTGCTTGGTCTAGTTCATTATCAGCTTCCAAATCGGTTTGGGAAGAGAATAAGCTGTCGACCATGCACTGTGCTTCAAACAGATCCTTTCTGCAAACCAAAAACATTTTTTAACACACCCTGCCAAGGATGTCTCATATACTTTCCTTTGTGCACAAAGTGTTCATTAAACAATCTGCGTGATATGTTTTATAATTATTTAATGTTTAATTTGTCAACGAGTGTGAAAATTCCCCTCGCTACTAAATGTGCACAATGCAAAACCACCCCAGCAACAACTAATTTAAAACTACATGGCACAGAGGATCAGAAGTAATAAAAGGCACGCAGATCCACAGCCGAATCCAAGATGTAAAAAAATATAGCAATTGTGCCATTGTTGTGGTTATAGGAAAGTCCCCCCAAGTCTATATCTAATAATTGCCTTATCACACCTCCACAATGAATTACCGTATATACTAGAGTATAAGCAGAGTTTTTCAGCACATTTTTATGCTGAAAAAGCCCCACCACCATGGCTTCTACTAGAGCGAGGGTCCGACAAGATGGATTGGGAGCCGCAAGTCACAGGAGGCAGGAGCCGGCTGCTACGGCTAAAAAGAAATGAATATTCACTGTGCTGGAATTGAATATTCATTTCTCTTTAATAGCGGGAACAGTAATCGCAGACACCATCTTCCTGCAGCTGCCGGGCGGTCACATGTGCACGCTATTTAAGGGAATGAATATTCACTGCTCTCCACTCCCATGGGCTTGGAAGGCAGTGAATGTTCATTCCCTTTAGTAGCGGGCACACATGAACGCCCCCCGCCACTGCAGGAAGACTGCGGCTGCTGCAACTGTGCCCGCTATTAAAGAGCAATGAATATTTACTGCCCTCCATGCCCATAATCCCAGGCATGGGGAGCAGTGAGTATTCCGGCAGCTGTCCTCTGCTTGTAGGCAGCGCATGATGTCACTGCCATGCGCTGCTTACAAGCATAAAGCAGCTGATGGCATCGGAACAAAATGCTGCGAGGGATCACAGAGAAGGCAAGTAGGATGGTTTAATTTTTTTTATGTTTTTCTGATGGTGCCATGCATACCAGGATAGGGATGAGGGGCACATGCATACCAGGACAGGGATGAGGAGGCCATGCATACCAGGACAGGCATGAGGGGGGCCATGCATACTAGGACAGGCATGATGGGGGCCATGCATACCAGGACAGGCATGATGGGGGCCATGCATACCAGGACAGGGATGAGGGGCACATGCACACCAGGATAGGGATGAGGAGGCCATGCATACCAGGACAGGCATGAGGAGGCCATGCATACCAGGACAGGCATGAGGGGGGCCATGCATACCAGGACAGGCATGAGGGGGGCCATGCATACCAGGACAGGCATGAGGGGGGCCATGCATACCAGGACAGGCATGAGGGGGGCCATGCATACCAGGACAGGCATGAGGGGGGGCCATGCATATCAGGACAGGCATGAGGGGGGGCCATGCATATCAGGACAGGCATGAGGGGGGGCCATGCATATCAGGACAGGCATGAGGGGGGCCATGCATACCAGGACAGGCATGAGGGGGGCATGCTACATGGCAGGATACAGGGGGATAAGGGGGGCATCACCAGGACAGGGATGAGGGGGGCCATGCATACCAGGACAGGGATGAGGGGGGCCATGCATACCAGGGACAGGGATGAGGGGGGCCATGCAAACCAGGACAGGGATGAGGAGGCCATGCAAACCAGGACAGGGATCAGGAGGCCATACATACCAGGACAGGGATGAGGAGGCCATGCATACCAGGACAGGGATGAGGAGGCCATGCATACCAGGACAGGGATGAGGAGGCCATGCATACCAGGACAGGGATGAGGAGGCCATGCATACCAGGACAGGGATGAGGAGGCCATGCATACCAGGACAGAGATTAGGAGGCCATGCATACCAGGACAGGGATGAGGAGGCCATGCATACCAGGACAGGGATGAGGAGGCCATGCATACCAGGACAGGGATGAGGAGGCCATGCATACCAGGACAGGGATGAGGAGGCCATGCATACCAGGACAGGGATGAGGAGGCCATGCATACCAGGACAGGGATGAGGAGGCCATGCATACCAGGACAGGGATGAGGAGGCCATGCATACCAGGACAGGGATGAGGAGGCCATGCATACCAGGACAGGGATGAGGAGGCCATGCATACCAGGACAGGGATGAGGAGGCCATTGCATACCAGGACAGGGGTGAGGAGCCCATGCATACCAGGATAGGGATGAGGGGGCCATGCATACAAGGCTTATACTCAAGTCAATAAGTTTTCCCATTTTTTGTGGTCAAATTAGGTGCCTCGGTTAATACGCGATATGGTACATTCCCGGTCTTATTGAATAGTTAGTGTTGTCATTTAGGAAACCGCATTTTTCTACTATATCCAAGTAATAAGGTGGAGGGGCACGAGTACAAGGTTACATTCAGGGTACTAACCAAAACGGTTTCCTAACATTAAAGCTCTTAAGTAATTTGTCTAATAAAAAAAAAAAAAATGTCCTAGTACACAGTACAGACCAAAAGTTTGGACACACGTTCTCATTAAAGATTTTTCTGTATTTTCACGACTATGAAAATTGTACATTCACACTGAAGGCATCAAAACTATGAATTAACACATGTGGAATTATATACTTAACAAAAAAGTGTGAAACAACTGAAATTATGTCTTATATTCTAGGTTCTTCAAAGTAGCCACCTTTTGCTTTGATGACTGCTTTGCACACTCTTGGCATTCTCTTGATGAGCTTCAAGAGGTAGTCACCGGAAAGGGTCTTCCAACAATCTTGAAGGAGTTCCCAGAGATGCTTAGCACTTGTTGGCCCTTTTGCCTTCACTCTGCGGTCCAGCTCACCCCAAACCATCTCGATTGGGCTCAGGTTTGGTGACTGTGGAGGCCAGGTCATCTGGCGTAGCACCCCATCACTCTCCTTTTTGGTCAAATAGCCCTTACACAGCCTGGAGGTGTGACTGGGGTCATTGTCCTGTTGAAAAGTAAGTGATGGTCCACCTAAACGCAAACCGGATGGAATAGCATGCCGCTGCAAGATGCTGTGGTAGCCCTGCTGGTTCAGTATGCCTTCAATTTTGAATAAATCCCCAACAGTATCTCCAGCAAAGCACCCCCACACATCACACCTCCTCCTCCATGATTCACGGTGGGAACCAGGCATGTAGAGTCCATCCGTTCACCTTTTCTGCGTCGCACAAAGACACGGTGGTTGGAACCAAAGATCTCAAATTTGGACTCATCAGACCAAAGCACAGATTTCTAATGTCCATTCCTTGTGTTCTTTAGCCCAAACAAGTCTCTTCTGTTTGTTGCCTATCATAAGAAGTGGTTTCCTAGCAGCTATTTTACCATGAAGGCCTGCTGAACAAAGTCTCCTCTTAACAGTTGTTGTAAAGATGTGTCTGCTGCTAGAACTCTGTGTGGCATTGACCTGGTCTCTAATCTGAGCTGCTGTAAACCTGCGATTTCTAAGGCTGGTGACTCGGATAAACTTATCCTCAGAAGTAAAGGTGACACTTGCTTGGTCTTCCTTTCCTGGGGCGGTCCTCATGTGAGCCAGTTTCTTTGTTGCGCTTGATAGTTTTTGTAACTGCACTTGGGGACACTTTCAAAGTTTTCCCAATTTTTTGGCCTGACTGACCTTCATTTCTTAAAGTAATGATGGCCACTCGTTTTTCTTAACTTAGCTGCTTTTTTCTTGCCATAATACAAATTCTTACAGTCTATTCAGTAGGACTATCAGATGTGTATCCACCAGACTTCTGCACAACACAACTGATGGTCCCAACCCCATTTATAAGGCCAGAAATCCCACTTATTAAACCTGACAGGGCACACCTGTGAAGTGAAAACCATTCCCGGTGACTACCTCTTGAAGCTCATCAAGAGAATGCCAAGAGAGTGCAAAGCAGTCATCAAAGCAAAATGTGCCTACTTTGAAGAAACTAGAATATAAGACATAATTTCAGTTTTTTCACACTTTTTTGTTAAGTATATAATTGCACATGTGTTAATTCATAGTTTTGATGCCTTCAGTGTGAATGTACAATTCATAGTCATGAAAATATAGAAAAATCTTTAAATGAGGTGTGTCCAAACTTTTGGTCTGTACTGTATGTCCAGGTACATTATTTAATGCATAGTGGGGTAAAATGGAGCAGTACCCATGCAGTTATTGCATCTAAAAGCCAACATTTTAAGCAATGTTCAACATTTCAAAAAGAAGTGGTACTCTTGTACCACTTAAAACAACTAATGAGGTTAGTATGGACATGGAAAGTAACCTATAATGACACATCAACATGCACCAGAGTAAAGGGGTTCTTGCAGTGCTTCTGCTATATTTCAGGCAGCATCATTATTGCATTGTTAGCAGCTCATCTATTATATCATCTATTTAGTCTATTGAGCATTCAGTATTTATCTTAACATGACCAATCAAAAAATGGCAACTCAGCTTCAAAGAAATAATCCTAATTACAGTTGCGCCACCTACTTTTATAAATGATCTCTGTGTAAGCTATACAGTTTTAGGATTTCTTAGCATATTGACATGTTTCTATAGTTTTTTTCAGATATGCCTTGTTCTTGCATTAACAAAAGCGGATAGTTTTTGCTAAATATGGAGTAGTCACTTTTCATCACAAATGCGAAACATGACTACCATGATGAGGAAAGCCTACAACCTGTATTTTGGCTGCAGAATAGAAGACCAGGACAAGAGTTTGGCTCTCCACACATGCTGCAATAGATGTATATCACATCTTACCCTGTGGTTGCATGGGAAGAAGCAATTTATGCATTTTCCAGTCCCAATGAGCTGGAGAGAGCTCACCGATCACACCAAAAACTGCTATTTCTGCATGGTGACACCCTCCTCCCTCCGTTAGGAAAGGAGTTTCAAGGAAGAAGTGGAATTTACAGTATCTAAATATTCCATCTGCAAATCGCTGAGAACTGCAGATCGCAAAAGCACCAGAAACATTTTCATTTGAATCAAATGAGGAATAAGAGGGCACTTGGTGTCATAAAGCATCTTCCTCTCACCACCCAGACTTTGTCAGCAACTTTAACTGAACCACGCCTTATAACAGAAAGTGAACTGAACGATCTTGCTAGAGATTTCGATTTGCCCAAGATTAAGGCTCAGCTCTTAAGGCACTGTCACACTTAGCGATCGCACCAGCGATAACGACACGACCTGGCGAGCTCGTTGGTGCGATCGCTATATGATCGCTAGTTAGATTCCACACAAAGATCTCATCAGAGATCAGCGATCTGTATAACGACCTCTGCGGTCGTTGGGAAAATCTAGTCCCGCCTGCGACGCTGGTAAAGTCGTTCATAAAGGGTGTCACACTCAGCGATTCAGGCTCACCAGCGGGACACCAACGACCAAAAAACGGGTCAGACCGTTCATAAGCGATCAGCGACATCTCAGCAGGGGCCACATCGCTGCTACATGTCACACACAGCTAAGTTGCTAACGAGATCGCTACTGCGTCAAAATCGGTGACGCAGTAGCGATCTCATTAGCGATCTCGCTAAGGCTAAGTGCACACGTTCAGGATTATTTGCGGTTTTTCCGCATTTTTTCGCGGGAAAAACGGGTCAAAAACGCATGATTTAAGCATCCTATCATTTAGAATGAATTCCGCAATTTTTGTGCACATGGTGCGTTTTTTTTCCGCGAAAAAAAAAAAAACGCATCTCGGAAAAATAACAAATGTGTTCATTAATTTCACGGAATTCTAGCACTTTTCCCGCTATATTATTGACCTAGAATGTTCAGGAAAAAATCGCGGTAAAAACGCGCAAAATCTGCGCGAAAAAAACGCACGTTTTTACCGCGGAAAAAGTCAGTTTTTGCTCAGGAAAATTCTGCACACATTCCTAAACATGTGCACTTAGCCTTAGTGTGACAGTACCTTTAGGTTCCAGGCTACAGTAGTGGAATCTCCTAGCGGGGGATGTTCAGATTTCTCTGCTCTACAACAGTGTTAAAGATCTTTACTAATACTTCTTCATGGACAGCGATCTTGTGGCATACAACTACATCAACAGTTTAATGGAAGCGCTGAAGCCAAGTCACAATCCTGAGGAATGGAGGCTCTTCACTGATTCGTCCAAATCAAGCCTAAACGCAGTCCTGCTGCATAATCGCAATACGTTTCCTTCAATTACAGTTGGTTGGTCTCCAGGGTGGATACAAAAAGTACTGCTGCTTTTTGTGTAGGTGGATTAGTCATTTAAGGGCTCATACCCATTTGTAGAAAAAAAAAAAAAACGCTCTGTTTTCTGGATGGAAAAAACATTCCGAATATATACAATTGTCATGCGATTTGTATGCGATTTTTAATTGCTCCATCCGTTTTCCATCTGTATGCAATGCGACTTTAACATGACGTTTTACATAGAGCAGTTATCTCTATGTAAAAAGTCATGTAAAAATCACATTGTAAAAGAAAATTGTACACAAAAAGCAAATAAATATATATATCTTATATATATATATATATGATATATATATATATCTTATATATATATATATATATATATATATATAAGATATATATAGGTCATACACTTCTACATAGTATAATAGCAGCTAATTCATCCCCTGCTATACTGTAAAATCACACTGACAGCTTTAATAAAGAATAGAAACAAAACATATACACACATAAATACATATATATACATATATAAATATATGTCATTGTGACATATATATATACATATATTTATAGTTCATACACTTCTACATACTGTAATAGCCGCTAATTCAATTGCGGGCTTTTGTGAAATCACAGAACCCGACATGAAATGACACATGGTTTACATACAGTTAACCATGTCATTTCATGTATTTTGATATATGGTTTTAACTTACAATTACATGAGTGTATGTGTGCAAAATTGCAGACATGTAGGGGTTAATTAAAGGTGTAAATTCGTTGAAAAAAAAATCTGTGGGCTCCAGCTGTATTTTCTCCACCAGACAGACAAAGCAAGCGAGTGGGGGACAAATAATAATAGCATTTATTTTGTGCCCCCCCCGGCTACTAACATCTGCCCCCAGACACCTCAGAAAAGGCAAATCTATAATAACTCTATTCCCATTGCCCTGTAGCGGTGGCGAATGGGTTAATAAGGGGTTAAAGCCACATTGCAATTGAAAGGGGACTTTAAGCCAGGTTAATAATTGAGAGTTATCAATTTGACAACTATCAATTATTAATCCTGTCTGGGGCAGATTTTAGTAGCCAGGGGGGGCACAAAATAAATGCACCCTCCCTGGGCTATTATTTGCCCCCACTCGCTTGCTTTGTCTGGTGGAGAAAATACAGCGGGAGCACACGCATTTTTTTTTCAACGAATTAACACCTTTAATTAACCCCTACATGTCTGCAATTTTGCACACATACACTCATGTAATTGTAAGTTAAAACCATATATCAAAATACATGAAATGACATGGTTAACTGTTTGTAAACCATGTGTCATTTCATGTCGGGTTCTGTGATTTCACAAAAGCCGGCAATTGAATTAACGGCTATTACAGTATGTAGAAGTGTATGAACTATAAATATATGTATATATATGTCACGACATATATATATATATATATATGTATCTATGTGTATATTGTATTGTTTCTATCTTTATTAAAGCTGTCAGTGTGATTTTACAGCATAGCCGGATGATCAGCGCTATTATACTATGTAGAAGTGTATACTACTAATATATATATATGTATGTATGTATGGTCACAATGAATTATGTATATATATATATAATGAATATTATATATATATATATATATATATATATATATATATATATATATATATGTATTCTATGTGTATGTATCTAGTGTCTTGTGAGCTGTCAGTGTGATTTTACAGTGGCCGGGGATGAATTGCCGGCTTTTCAAAGGAGACTGGTGCATATAAATCGGACAGCACTTGCATGGTGCGAGTGCTGTGCGATGATTTCTCGCACCCGTTGGCTTGCATTGGCGATTATCATGCCAAATTTGCATCAAATCGCAGCATGTTGCGATTTTTTTCTCACACAGATTTCGGCTGAGAAAAAAATCGCAAATGAGATGTCACCTATTGAATAACATTGGTCAGATTTGAATTCGATTTTTTATCGGCTGAATATCATCCGTTTTCGTCGCCAGTGAGTATGAGCCCTAAGAGAATATCACTACAATAAAAGATTTGCCTCTCCGACATTCACTTAAGCCAGGGAGCAAAAATATCCTCCATCCAGCAGTTGTTGACACACAAGATTTTGTTACCACCACTGCATATCAAAGTTGGGCTTTAGGCTATGTGCACAAGTAGCGTTTTTATGCGGCATAATCGCTTAAAAAACGCTTAGAAAATGCATCCCATGCAATCCTATGGGATTACGCATTGCTGTGCACATGCTGCGTATTTTTACGGCGCGTAATCGCTTTGCGTAAAAATAAGCAGCATGTTCATTCTTTGTGCCGCCATAGGATTGCATTGAAACACTCACGTCACGCATGTGGCTATGCCCACCATGTGTGAAGTGAGCGCTTCATGTGCGCTTGGTACCCAGGGCCTGGAGGAGAGGAGACTCTCCTCCAGACCCTGGGTACCATATTCCTGTTAAAAATAGAATTAAAATAAAAAATATTGATATTCTCACCTTCCGGCGGCCCCCGAAGCCTTCCTGCCTCTCAGCCACGCTGCCAGCATCTTCCGTTCCCAGGGATCCATTGCGGGAATCACCCCAGATGACATCGCGGTCACGTGACTGCGACGTCGCAAAGGTCATTCTCGCAATGCATCCCTGGGAACGGAACTTGCCGGCAGCGTCGCTGAGGAGCGGGAACACTCCGGGGGCCGCTGGATGGTGAGAATATTAATTTTTTTTTTACATTACTCATTATTAAACAGTTGGTTATATTTGTCAGCACTATGCTTGACAAGTGTGACCAATCTGTCAATCAGTTTTCCGAGCGATGCTACAGATCGCCTGGAAAACGCTAGCATTCTGCAAGTTGAAAACGCATACTAATTATGTATGCGTTTTACCCACGGCGGGAAGTTGCGCAAATGCTACGCAAAATTACGGAGCATTTGTGCAACGTGTGCACATAGCCTAATGAATAACTTTGTAAAGGCAATGGATAAAAATGTAAAGGCATTCATGTAGCTCATTGATAAATTTCCAAGGTTGAGTGAAGCAAAGATAAAGGAAGGAGTCTTTATTGGACCTCAGATTCGTAAGCTTGTTCCAGGTGAGGAGTTTCTCAGTTTGTTGCAGGAAAAGGAAAAGGCAGCACGGGTAACTTTTGCAAAATTGGCAACTGATTTTTTGGGAACCTCAAGAGCAGATACTCTATTATTCGGACTATAAGACGCACCGAACCAAAAGACACACCGGACCACAAGACGCAACTCTAATTTTCAGAAGAAAAATGGGTAAAAAAGGATTAATGCGTCTAATGGGTGTCTGTCTTACAGTTCTGAATTCATCTTACCCAGGAGGGATCGGCAGCGCTGGTGGAGTGAAGTCACAGGAGGTGTTTTGTGGTCCGGCAATATGACCCAGACTGGTGCGGCAGGTTCTGCGGTGCTCAGTGGTGCGGGGGCTCCGCCAACATTATGTGAATGCCCAGAGCCCCCACACATCCATTGCTGCGATGCGGTGGTCTCCGGGAAGTCCCATCCCAGGCTGCTGCTGCAGGTTCAGTACAGAGATCTCAATCTGTGCATGCGCCGCCAGAGGCTGATATAGCATCGAGGCAATGGAAGTCCGGGGCTCCGGGCTTTCACAAAAATGTCGCCGGAGTCGCCGCACCACCGAGCACAGCCGAACCTACCACACCAGACTGAGATGGGAGTGAGATTAACACCTTGCAGCGTCAGACCACCGGAAGAATCGCCCGACTCCTGCTGCCACCACGCGAATTGTAAGTACATTCCGACTATAAGACGCACCCTTGTTTTACCACCAAATTTTGGAGGAAAAAAGTGCCTCTTACAGTCTGAAAAATATGGTAACTATGAAGAGTTGGTGGAAAATTTTAAAACATAAGGATCTTGGCTGTAACATGACCTTAAAAGATTAATTTCTGACATTCGCATCTAGACTTTTTTTTCCACCAAACTGCGGAGCAGAGAGCGACAAGCACTGTGAGAAATTTCACCAAGATAATGTGGCTATGGAGAAGAGATATTCAAAGAAAATGGAACCCATCAATGCTTGCAGATTACTGTTGGACAATTGTAAGGCTATGTGTGAACGCTGTGTATTTTCTTGCAGAAATTTCTGCAAGGTTTCAGCATCTCTTGGCAGGAAAATCGCTGCTGCAAAAGCGCCCGTTTTTGCAGTGCTTTAGTGCAGCAATGAATGCTTTTTTGAGCTAAATAAAGATATTTTAAAAAAAGTTTTATGATGTCATTTACTGTATTAGTTCAACACCACTTTTTCATGCTGAAGCAGTGGTATCAGAATAATGGGATTAGTGCTTGGTGTCAGCAGCTGTCATTGACACCTACCTCTAGGCTTATTAATGAAAAAAGGTGTCAGCCCGACACCATCATTACTAAGCCAATAAGTAAACACAAACACACATGCCTACACACACACACTGTCAACAGCCTATGTAGGAGCATTAACAGAACAAATGTATATAAGCTGTAAGGTACTGCCACACTAAGCTATCCCGCTAGCGATCTCGTTAGCGTTGCATACTAATGAGATCGCTAGCGGGATTGTTTCTATATCGCTAAATGCTGCCGCATTTAGCGATATAGTTAACGACGCTATCGCCGTTAGCGATCTTCTTAACGACTTTAGCGGTACAAAAGTACCGCTAAATCGCTAAGAAAAGGTGCCACACAGCGATTAGATACTTACCCAGCGGGAGCGCCGACGAGAAAATAGGGTCCGGAACGATTCCAGCGACGAGCGAGATCACAGCAGGAAGCTCGTCGCTGGAAGCTGCCGCACTGAACAACATCGCTAACGGGATCGCTAAATAGTGACGTTTTTTAGCGATCCCGTTAGCGATATTGTTTAGTGTGGCATACCCTTAACTAGACAGCAACTGTTAATTTTAAAGGAAAAAAATGGAAAAAAAAAATGGCGTGGGCTCCCGCATAATTTTAATAACCAGCAGAGGGAAATCCGATGGCTGGGTGCTGATGTTTATAGCCTGGGAAGGGGGTAATACCTAAGGAGCTTCCCAGGCTATTAATATCAGCTCACAGCTGTATTTTTAAAACTTTACTATTAAAATGGGGGACCCCCGAAAAAAGATGTCGGGTTCCCCTGTAATTAATAACCAGCAAAGGCTATGTAGACAGCTGCAGGTTGATATTAATAGTCTAGGAAGGGGACATGTATATTGGCCCCTTCCAGACTAAAAACATCAGCTCTCAGCCGCCCCAGAAAAGGCACATCTATAAGATACATCAATTCTGGCGCTTAGCCTTGCTCTTCCCACTTGATCTGTAGCAGTGACAAGTGAAGTTCATATTTGTGGGGTTGATGTCACCTTTGTATTGTCCGGTGATATCAAGCCCAGAGGTTAGTAATGGAGAGGCATCTGTAAGACACCTATCCATTAGTAACCCCATAGTGATATTGTATAAAACCAAAGACAGCCTGAATAAAGTCCTTTATATAAAATAATGACACAGACTCGTGAAATAATTTAATTAAACCATAACTGCCGAACGCCTAATCCACCAAAGCCAACGTCTCATGCAACTAAAATAAATTAACCACAATATTCTTCACCTGTCCGCTGAGAAGATAATCCATAATGTCCCACGATGATCCTGATCACTTTGAGAGCAGTCACATCAGTGATGTAACTGCTCTCAAAGACAGTCGACGATACACTGACAGGAGGTAATCGATACCGCAGTATCACTGAGCTGTAGTGAGAAGTCACCGGAGTTCATCAGCTCCGGTGATCTCCCTTATGGCACTACTACTGGGTGGGAAAGTTCTCACGCAGCGGTGCCGTAAGTGAGAGCACCGGAGCTGATGAACTCCAGTGAACTCTCATGGCAGCTCAGTGAAACTGACAGGAGGTGATCACTCCCATAGTATCTACAGCAGACGTGTTGAGCGGTCACATCTCCCGAGTGTGACTGTTCTACGTGTGATATCGCCGTGGGACACTCGGATTATGTGGACTACAGCAGACAGGTGAGTATATGTTGGTTTAGTATTTTACATTATTTCTAGGCGACGAGGGAGTCAGTGATTTAGAGTTAGGCAAGTATATATATATTTTTTTTTTAACTGCGAGCAAAGACGCCGGCAGATGAGACTACGTTTCCCATCAGCGGCACCTGCTGTCACCGTTATCAGTGACAGCAGACGTAGCCTGATGGAGCAGTAGTCTCATCGGCCCAAGCCTGCGGGTCACAGTCACAGCTGCAGGGTCACGCTGACATCTGCAAGCATGATTCCGCAGCGCTCTGACCGACAGTACCGGCGGATGCTTTACCACAGGTCACAGTCACAGCTGCGGGGTCACGCTGACATCGGACAGCATTATCCCACAGCGCTCTGACAGACGGTAGGGTTACGGCCGATAAGAACTACCGCGCCGATGTTTCCCTTGCTGTCACATAGATGACAGCGTGGGAAACGTCATAGGAAGCCGGTAAAACACAAAATAAAGACTCAGCAAATCTGAAAACATTTTTATACCTGAGTTTTTACTGCAGATTTGACTGACTCAATTGAAGTCAATGGGTGCAGAAACGCTGCAAAAACACAAAAAGAATTAACATGCCGAACAAAAAAAAACGCACAGCAAATATGGATGGAAATTTACTGATCATGTGCACAACACTGCAGGGTTGTCATTGAATTACCTTGCATAAGGATTCCATTGCGCTTTTGGACCATTTCTGTGCAGGAAAAAGCATCAAAAACGCATTGTGTGCATATAGCCTAAGAGATGATCTGATGCAGGACTACAAGTCACAAGAAAAAAGTGTGGTCTCTGAAGGAGGACCAAATATTGTAGTGCAATTTCTGTAACGCTTATAATGCACAATAGTGTTCAGACATGTCTTAGTCATTTGAATTGTTGCCAAGTTTTCTGTAAATATCAGAAAAATGGCATAAAATATTTTGCATCGTTATATTTGCAAAAATAATAATTATATGTAGCAGTAAAAGGAAAGTTGTTTGAAATCATAGAAACAAGAACCAACTAAAATTTTTCATTGTCCGAACTGAATTCAGGAGGTCAAAATCAAAGAAATGGCTCATTTCATAACTGAACCCGACAACTCTTGAAAATATGTAGAACATTGAATTATTAGGCTTCTGCACAATATATAAATGACCAGTTTGACCAAAATGATTAGAACAATGACACAAACATGTCATAATTGTCCAGATCATTTCTGCCAAAACTGGTAATTATGGCTGTTTTATGTTGTAGGAGATAATTATAATAATAATCTTTATTTTTATATAGCGCTAACATATTCCGCAGCGCTTTACAGTTTTGCACACATTATCGTCGCTGTCCTTGGTGGGATTCGAACCTAGGACTCCAGCGCTGCAAGGCTGTAGTGCTATCCACTGAGCTATCGTGCTGCCCCAATAGTCACTGACAATAGTCATTGGTTACAGCTGAATGTTATATTATAGTCAAAGTGATATATTTAAAAGGGCTGTGGGCGCTCATGTGTGAGGTTATTAAATTAAAACTAATTCAGAAGCCCCTGTCTAGTCTACATTACCGATTTTTCGTATTTCTCATTCCATATTTTTTTTAAACAGAACTTGTCGCTCTGAGAGGCCCACCTGCCTTCCCGTCCAAGCAGTTTTGGATACCTTTCCTCTGGACCCAGATCTATGATCTGAAGGATCGGTCTCCTGTCTATACTTGTTATATGTTTTACTGTTATTAATAAGTTTGATTCACATTACAGGGTGCTCGACTCCAGCGCTGCAAGGCTGTAGTGCTATCCACTGAGCCATCGTGCTGCCCCAATAGTCACTGACAATAGTCATTGGTTACAGCTGAATGTTATATTATAGTCAAAGTGATATATTTAAAAGGGCTGTGGGCGCTCATGTGTGAGGTTATTAAATTAAAACTAATTCAGAAGCCCCTGTCTAGTCACATTACCGATTTTTCGTATTTTCTCATTCCATATTTTTTTAAACAGAACTTGTCGCTCTGAGAGGGCCCACCTGCCTTCCCGTCCAACAGTTTGGATACCTTTCCTCTGGACCCAGATCTATGATCTGAAGGATCGGTCTCCTGTCTATACTTGTTATATGTTATTACTGTTATTAATAATTTGATTCACATTACAGGGTGCTCACAACGGAATTACCTGCTGACTTTAAATTTGCAAAGCCATCATTAGATGTC
>JARQOD010000005.1:376716307-376732623 GCA_033576555.1 Oophaga sylvatica
CGAGAGCCCTCGAGTGAGACCCTGGCGTCAGTCCGCCTTAGCGGGCTTTTTGTCAGCTTCCCACTTGTCTTGGCGGAAGCTCTGTTTCCAGGGTGTGCGGGATTTCTGAGCGTTCTTTTTTCCCGAAAAAAGAGGGACGACCCGATCCCCAAGAGGGCTGACCGAACCGTCCCCTGGACCGAAAGGACCGCCGACTACTACCGGCACTATGCCTGCCAGATGCAGAAGTCACAGCTCTTCGCTGTGGTAAAGCCGTTTCTTTTGCCTTTGCCTTGGCAATCAGCTCCGTGAGGTCAGATCCAAATAGCTGACCACCCTTGTAAGCTAAGGATAGCAAACCTTGCTTGGAAACCGCGTCTCCGGTCCACTGTCTAAACCACAGTGCTCTCCTGACTGTGATTGCCTAGGATTGCGCCCTGGACAGCAGTGACGCAGTATCCAAACCTGCATCACTGTTATATCGGGCTGCATCCTCCAACTTAAAAAGCCCATCTACCTCGGATAGAGGGGATCTATCTTGCCACGCCGTCTGTAGACGGTCTAACTAGCTTAGAGAAGCTTTACAAGCACACATGCTCTGAATCCATGACCCACGGCCTCGTAGATGGATTTCGCCGCCATCTCCGTTTTTCTGTCCAGCGGATTCTGCAAACTCGCCTTCCCTTTTAACAGGAAGTAATGAGGACTTGCTAAGCTGGGATAAAGGGACATCCACTTCAGGAGAAGGAATCCAATTATCAATCAATTCCGTCGTACACGGATACAGCTGAAAACACTTATCTGGAACAGGCGTTCCTTTAAGCCTACAGCACCTGGAATTCCCAGGCGGTCTCCCATCCAAGTACTAACCAGGCCCAACCCTGCTTAGCTTCCGAGATCAGATGAGATCGGGCGTGTTCAGGGTGGTAATGCTGATCGCGACCTATGAGACTCCTGAAAACATCCGGGCCGAATTACTAGGACGTCTAGTTACCTCCTCGTACTGAACGCCTCCCTCATGGCTTCCAATAAAAGCCTCTGTACGACCCAAAAGAGAAGCAGAGAGTCCCTGCCGATCCTCCTTATCCGAATCGGACACCTCCCCATCTGAGCTTGAAAGGGAAACCCTCCATGCCCGAGATCTCCAAGTCGCTGCGCGGGAATGAAGGCACCGGCCTGTGTCGCTTCCTCTGAGAGGATCTAGCTGACACCCAATAACCTAGAAGGTCAGACAGGCCATCAATAGAACGAGCGAGGGCCTCCATTTTGACATCACTGAAAACCTCTGACCGCTGCGCCTGACGCCGTCGAGGTCTGCGTGTCAGATACGCGAGACTGATCCTGTAGCGGATCTGGGAGACGGTCCGCACCTCCTGGACCCTGATCTGACATGTCCTCACACAGTATATGGCAGGTTAAACCTGTCAGTAACTAGGACAGTGTGGTTTCTTAAAGAAGAAACGAACGCTGAAGGGTTAAAGCTCTTAAAGAGAGAGCTACCCCAGCTGTCCCCCAATAAAGGGTTAACCGCCAAAGAAAGGGTTAATGTCGCAGACTCCCCACAACCCTTGTTTAATGAAAAGGGTGTGCGAGCCCCAGGTGCCTCTTATGAGGTAACAGCTGCAGGACAGTGCTCTCAAAGGTAAGCTTCTTTTGCCTTTGTACACTAAACAAGAACGCTAAAAAATTGCGCTGATTTGTACATCGCAATGACCGCCAAAGTCGCTAAGGGGATCGCTAACCACTTATGCGTCGTCAATGAGATCACCCACTGTGGCAGCTACTAGCGACATTAAAAAGATCACAAAAAAAGATCGCATTAGTATGCGTCGTTATAATGATCGTTAGCGGTAGCGTTCAGTGTCCTGCGGGGGGTGAGGGGGTTAAGCTTCTGCCCTGACAGGCAGAAGCGACTCACCCAGCTGGCCGCGGTGTAGCGTCTTCGATTGTCGGGAGCGCCGCGAAAATTCAAAAAAAAAAAAAGGGCGCGCGACTCCTCCGCTCTCCATGTCCTGCAGGCATCCACCTGCGGACAAAAGACACTAGTCACCAACATGTCACATGTAACAGCGGCTGCCGCAGCAGTCGCTGAAGCACTCAAACACATTAAAATGTGGAGTACTCACCCCGCTGAGCGCCAAGGGACCCCTCAGAGATTTGTGGCGCTGTGCCCGTAGCTTCCCCCCAGGGCGGGGAACGCAGTGACCCCAGAAGCGCGGTTTGCGTCCCCACCAGGGAAGCAATCCTCATCCCCCAGGGCCGGCAGGGTTCTGCAGGGACCACCTTACAGGGTAATACAGATCCGCCAAGGGAGAGGTGGGGGTCCAGCAGCGCTGAGACCCCTGAGACCTCTAGACCACTGGCGGTCCAAGTCTCTGTCCGACTAAAAATAAAAAAAATTTCTGAGGAGCTGCTTCCAGCAGCGACTATCCTCTGTGACCTCAAATTTTAGACTGGAGAGCTGGAGTAGGAGGAGCCCTATAAGCTTGAGGGGCCGGTCAACACTTTTTTAATCTGAGGTGTTTCTATCCTATGTGGGCTCCGCCTACCCACTAGTAATGACTAGTGTGTCTCCCTTCCTTTATCTGCTGCTGAAAATGATCTTTTCACCCCAATTTTTATTTTCCCAAGGGTAACAAGACTCCAAAAGTTATTGTGCAATTTGTCCTGAGTACGCTGATACCCCATATGTGGGGGTAAACCACTGTTTGGGTGCATGGCAGAGTTTGGAAGGGAAGGAGCGCCGTTTGACTTTTTCAACGCAGAATTGGCTGGATGCCATATCGTGTTTGGAGAGCTCCTGATGTGCCTAAACAGTGGAAACCCCCGACAAGTGACACCATTTTGGAAACTAGACCCCTCAAGGAACTTATCTAGATGTGTGGTGAGCACTTTGAACCCCCAAGTGCTTCACAGAAGTTTAGAACGTACAACCGTAAAATAAAAAATCTTTTTTTTTTTTTTTTTACAAAAATGATTTTTTCGTCCCCAATATTTTATTTTCACAAGTGTAACAGGAGAAATTGGACCCCAAAAGTTGTTGTCCAATTAGTCCTGAGTACGCTGATACCCAATATGTGGGAGAAAACTACTGTATGGGTACACGTTGGGGCTCGGAAGGGAAGTAGTGACGTTTTGGATTGCAGACTTTGATGGAATGGTCTTGGGGCGTCATGTTGCATTTGGAGAGCCCCTGATGCGCCTAAACAATGGAAACCCCCCACAAGTGACGCCATTTTGGAAAATAGACCCCACAAGGAACTTATCTAGAAGTGTGGTGAGCACTATGAAGCCCCAAGTGCTTCACAGAAGTTTATAACGTACAGCCGTAAAAACAAAAAAAATCTTTTTTTTAAAAAAAAAAATGATATTTTTGCCCCCAGTTTTTTATTTTCCCAATGGTAACAGAAGAAATAGGACAAATTGCACAATAACTCTTGGGGTCCAGAGTACGCTGATACCCCATATGTGGGGGTAAACTACTGTTTGGGCGCATGGCAGAGCTCAGAAGTGAAGGAGCACCGTTTGACTTTTTCAACGCAGAATTGGCTGGAATTGAGATCAGACGCCATGTCATATTTGGAGAGCCCCTGATGTGCCTAAACAGCGGAAACACCCCAATTCTAACTCCAACCCTAAACCCCAACACACCCCTAACCCTAGTCCCAGCCCTAACCACAAACCTAACACACCCCTAACCCTAATCCCAACCATAACCCTAATACTAACTTTAGCGCCAACCCTAATCCTAACTTTAGCCGCAACCCTAAAATTAACCCCAACCCTAATGGGAAAATGGAAATAAATACATTTTTTTAATTTTATTATTTTTCCCTAACTAAGGGGGTGATAAAGGGGGTTTGATTTACTATTTACAGCGGGTTTTTATGATTGGCAGCTGTCACGCTAAAAGACGCTTTTTATTGCAAAAAATAGTTTTTTGCATCGCCACATTTTGAGAGCTATAATTTTTGCATATTTTGGCCCACAGAGTCATGTGAGGTCTTATTTTTTGCGGGACGAGGTGACGTTTTTATTGGTACCATTTTTGAGCACGTGACATTTTTTGATCGCTTTTTATTTCGATTTTTGGGAGGTTAGAATGAACAAAAATCAGCAATTCATGAATTTCTTTTGGGGGAGGCATTTATACCGTTCCGCGTGTGGTAAAATTGATAAAGCAGTTTTATTCTTCGGGTCAGTACGATTATGGCGATACCTCATTTATATCATTTTTTTATGTTTTGGCGCTTTTATAGAATAAAAACAATTTTATATAAAAAATTATTATTTTTGCATCGCTTTATTCTGCGAGCTATAACTTTTTTATTTTTTCGCTGATGATGCTGTATGGTGGCTCGTTTTTTTGCGGGACAAGATGACGTTTTCAGCGGTACCATGTTTATTTATATCCGTCTTTTTGATCGCGTGTTATTCCACTTTTTGTTCAGCGGTATGATGATAAAGCACGGATTTTTTGCTTTGTTTTTTTTTTTTTTTTTAAGGGGTTCACAAAAGGGCTTAACTAGTGGGACAGTTTTATAGGGGGGTCGTTACGGACGCGGCGATATCAAATATGTGTACTTTTGTTTTATTTTTTTTATTTACAGGAAGAAATTAATTTATTGGGGAATATTTTTTTTTTATTTATTTATTTAGGAATTTTTTTTTTTACATGTTTATTTTTATTTTTTTTTACTTTGTCCCAGGGTGGGACATCACTGTAAAATGTCAGATCGCTGGTCTCAGTGTGCACAGCACACTGTGAGACCAGCGATCTCACAGGCAGCGCTGCAGGCTTCTCAGTGCCTGCTCTCAGCAGGCACTGATGAAGCTGCCTCCCTCCAGGACCCCGGCGCCATCTTGGATCCGGGTCCTGGGAGGGAGGAAGCCCCCTCCCTGCGCGATGCTTCCCTGTGCCCCCGGTACACCGCGATCATGTTTGATCGCGGTGTTCCAGGGGTTAATGTGTCTATGACGTACTATCCCGTCCATGGTCAGATTGTCACGGGTTTCATGGACGGGATAGTACGTCGGATGTCAGAGAGGGGTTAAAAATGGGTTGGTAGCTGGGTCTTTCAGCAAGACAATGACCTAAAACATACAACAGCCAAGGCAACAAAGGAGTGGCTCAAAAAGAAGCACATTAAGTTCATGGAGTGGCCTAGCCAGTCTCCAGACCTTAGTCCCATAGAAAAATTATTGAGGAAGATGAAGCTCTGAGTTGCCAAGCGACAGCCTCAAAATCTTAATGATTTATGCATGATCTGCAAAGAGGAGTGGACCAAAATTAATCCTGACATGTGCGCAAACCTCATCATCAACTACAAAAATTGCGACTGCTGTGCTTGCCAACAAGGCTTTTGTCACCAAGTATTAAGTCTTGTTTTCCAGAGGTATCAAATACTTATTTCTCACTGCAAAATGCAAATAAATTTATATAATTTATACAATGTGATTTTCTGGATTTTATTTTTGATATTCTATCTCTCAATGTTAAAATTAATCTACCCTTAAAATTATAGACTGTTCATGTCTTTGTCAGTGGGCAAACTTGCAAAATCAGCAAGGGATCAAATACTTATTTCCCCCCGTATCTGAGCACACATTTCCAAAAACTTGTGCATCAGCCCTTTTTCAGTTTGGCAATTTTTAAAACGTAAAAGATGAAAATTCTATAAATTGTTTTCTAAAATACAAAAGGAATAACTTTTACATGCCAGTATCTAATATAGCTTGTTCAGTGCAGTGTCCAGCCTCTTCAGTTTACATACTGAGTAATTTGTCTTATCTTGAATTATTAAGTTCAGCCAAAAAATATTTAGACTTGAGAGTCCTCAGTGGTTGATACCTTTTAATGGCTAACTGAAAAGATAGTAACAAATTGCAAGCTTTCGAGACTACTCAGGTCTCTTCATCAGGCAAAGACTAATACAACATCTGAAGAATCACATATTTATACACAACACAGCACACTGGCTAACACGGTACGAAGATACACATCTTTCCTAAGTTCAGCCAGTGCTTGTTTGAGTACAATCAATGGTTCTGAACCTCCACCTGGAAAATGAAGGAGTCCAGCCACGCCAACATACTGTCATTGTGGACTGCAGGCTCCGCTCCACACTGACCTGCAGACTGGAACCAGCGATGACCGTATCTGAGCTTAGTGGGTTCCTGCAGAGTGGCTGGTTGACTGGAAGCAATGCTTGAGTGTTGTTAAAGTAATGACAAAGTGCTCAGTTTTAAAATTGTGTAGGCAGAACAGTGTACAGAGCCCTTGGCTACAAAAAAGTGTACCAAAGTCCACTTCATGTGCATATTAAACAAATTGTGTATTTCTGGCAACTAAACCACTAGAAGCTGTAGAACAGGTACAATTTTGATCGGGGAAAAAGTTCCAAAGTTCCTTTTATAAGTGGTTTAATTAGCATTTTGGAGGTGAAACTCTTTAAATGGTTTTATACATGTATATTACTTACCTACAAAACTGTAAAAATGCTGCCTTTAACAGTTTCGTCTTATCATCATGAGGTATGGTCTCTCCTCTTTTAGATGGCTCTATCGATGTAGCCTTCATTAACAAAAAAGAAAACAAGTAAACAGATGTCGACTAGTAAGTGGAGCTACATAGCTTACATTATGTACAAGCAAACCTTGAATCACTGAAGACAAACCGCATATTGTTAGGTTAGCTCTCCCCTGCATTGCTTGTAACCAAGAAAAATAAATAGCATTTGTTATTTACAGCAGAGCCAAGTCTCTTATGGGGACAAAGAGTGCGAAAAAAAGTGTCCTTTGGACAACCACAGGGCAGGCATTGATAAGTAAACGTTTTTTTCCCCACAGTTGGTACCTAAAAAATACACTTACATAGCAAATGGTGGCCCACAGGATCTATTCAAGTTGGTACACTTTGGCCACTTATTATATCTTCCTTGCATATATGGCAAATATTAAAAAAAAATCAAAAGTTAAAAACAACCTCAGAGCAATCTAATCATGATGTACAAATAAATCAGTATTTTGAATTTCTGATCAGTGCGAGTACAAGAGTTTGTGTAACCCCCAAATTGTCTGGGAAAATGAATTCCTTTGTAAGGTGGCCTCCTCACCAAGTTGCATGGGTGTGCCACACATATATAAACATTTCGGGCATATCCTGTAAATATGCTATAAATGATGATTTTGGGAATACTCCTTTAAAGGGAATCTGTCTGTATGATCGTCCCTCCTAAGCCGTTTACAACAGCACGTAGGTCATAGAAGGCTGAATAAAATGATACTTTGATATCTACAATCTAATGTGTTATTCACAAGAATAAACAGCTCACTTAAATAGTAAGAAAAATGTGAAGATCTATGAGCCAAACCCAGATTTCCCTGAGTATCTACCTCCAGAGCTTATTTTCAATCAAAGGGGACAGTTCTGCTCCACTCTATAGCTGTTGAAGGAAGAATAACACAACCATCATCTGCAAGTAAATGAGGGCTCGGCTGCTGAGTCCGCATCAAAGAACACCCCACATATGACGACATATCTTACGAAACTGACTTTTTTTTTTTTTTTGCTAAAGCACCAATTTAAATCGGACAAAAATGTACCTAATTTATAAAATGGAAAAAAAAAAGGTTTCTACTAAATAGTTGCTATAGCCCCAAATGTTTCATTTTTATAAGAGATAATATGAGGTATATATCCCATGATTTGTTACACCTGTTTGAGCACAGACCAGGGCTATTTGACTTTTGGAGAGCAAAATGTGCTGAAATACACTTTCGGAACATTATTTTTTCTGCAAATCCCCTAAGGCAGCGGTTCTCAACCTGTGGGTCGCGACCCCGGCGGGGGTCGAACGACCAAAACACAGGGGTCGCTTAAAGCCATCGGAAAATACATATTTCCGATGGCTTTAGCCCAGTGGCGTAGCAGGGGCGTAGTGTGGGCGGCCGTAACTGCGCGGGCGTAGCGTGGGGGTCCGCCCCAGGCAGCACGTGTGTGGGGCGGCGTGGCAGCAGCAGCAATTCCTCCTCCCACGGAGTCACAGTGCAGCAGCCCCGGACCCTCCGGAGCTGAGCGGCGGGTCGGTGAGTCCACTGTGCGGGGAGAGGGGAGACCCAGCCTGAGCAGGCGGCGCAATACTTACCTCTCCCCGTGCCTCCGTAGCTCCAGGGGGCGCCTGCAGGGCGCCCGCGCTTCCTGTCACAGCAGCGCCGCTGGATGACGTCATCATTCAGCGGCCGGCTGTGGCAGAGAGCGCGGGCGCCGGACAGGTGGGATGTGAGGTGTATGTGTCTGTGTGTATCAGTGTGTGTGTCTGCCTGCGTGTGTGTATGTGAGAGAGTGCTGCGGTACTGTCTGTGTGTGGTGCTGTATGTGTGATGGTGATGGGGGGAGGCAGTGATGGTGGTGAGGAGACAACGATGATGATTGGGAGCCAATGATGATGGGCAGGCAAAGATGATGATGATGGGGAGATGATGATGATGGGCAGGCAATGATGATGATGGGCAGGCAATGATGATGATGATGGGGAGGCAATGATATTGATGGGGAGCCAATGATAATGGGCAGGCAATAATGATGATGATGGGGAGGCAATGATGAGTGGCAGGCAAAGATGATGATGATGGGGAGACAATGATGATGGGCAGGCAATGATGATGATGATGGGGAGGCAATGATGATGGGCAGACAATAATGGCGATGATGGGGAGACAATGATGATGATGGGGAGGCAATGATGATGGGCAGGCAATGATGATGATGGGGAGCCAATGATGATGAGCAGGCAATGATCATGATGATGGGGAGCCAATGATGATGGGCAGGCAATGATGATGATGATGATGGGGAGACGATGATGATGGGGAGCCAATGATGATGGGCAGGCAATGATGATGATGATGGGGAGCCAATGATGATGGGCAGGCAATGATATATGATGGGGAGCCAATGATGATGGGCAGGCAATGATATGATGGGGAGCCAAATGATGATGGGACAGGAATAGAAAGAGATGATGGGGAGCCAATGATGATGGGCAGGCAATGATGATGATGATGGGGAGCCAATGATGATGGGCAGGCAATGATGATGATGATGGGGAGCCAATGATGATGGACAGGCAATGATATTGATGGGGAGTCAATGATGATGGACAGGCAATGATGATGATGGGGAGCCAAAGATGATGATGATGGGGAGGCGATGATGATGGGAAGGCAATGATGATGATGGGGAGGCGATGATTATGGGGAGCCAATGATGATGGGCAGGCAATGATGATGATGGGGAGGCGATGATTATGGGGAGCCAATGATGATGGGCAGGCAATGATGATGATGGGGAGCCAATGATGATGGGCAGACAATGATGATAATGATGGGGAGGCAATGATGATGGGAGGCAATGATGATGGGAGCAATGATGAATGGGCAGCAATGATGATGGGCAGGCACAGATGATGATGGGGAGCCAATGATGATGATGATGGGGAGGCAATGATGATGGGGAGGCAATGATGATGATGGGGAGGCAATGATAATGATAATGGGGAGTCTTTCCACAGTGCCCTTTCCTGAGCCGTAACAGTTCAGAACGCAGCACAGTGCAGAGGAGAGCTCCATATTTTGTATGGAGCATTATATGGGGACCAGTATTCTTTATGGAGCATTATATTTGGCCCATAATACTGTAGGAAGGACTATGTGGTGCCCATAATATTGTATGGAGGACTGTAATTATTTTTTGGTTTGGGGGTCACCGCAACATGAGGAACTGTATTGCGGGGTCACGGCATTAGAAAGGTTGAGAACCACTGCCCTAAGGTGTTAAAATAGCAGAAACCTGTAAAATACACCCCATTTTGCAAATTACACCCCTAAAGAAATTCATCTAGGAGTGTGGTAAATATGAACTCAAGGTTTTTAACAGTGGGCTGTGGGAAAAAAAAAAAAAGTCTGCAAAATTTGTTGTGCAATTTCTCTTGAATAAGGTGCTACCACATATATGGCGAAACATTGTTTGCGTATACACCAAGGGAAGGGAAGAAGCACTATTAGGGTATGTTTACACGGGGCATATTGCTCGAGCTTTTGCTGCGGATTGGACGCTGCGTACAGCCGCAGCGTCCAGATGTTACAGCATAGTGGAGGGGATTTTATGAAATCCCGCTTCCACTATGCGTTCAGGGCCGCATCCGGCGGCCCTGCGTATTCAGACATGTGGGGCGACTTTCCAGACCGCAGCATGTCTATTTAGCTTGCGGAGAGGCTCCGTCTCTGCAAGATAAATAACCCTGTCTATGGATAGGATGCGGTTATTCCGTACGTGTTCAATGAACACATGCGGGGTTTCCGCTGCGTCCAAAGAGCAGTGATTATGCCCCGTGGAACCATACCCTTACACTTTTGGAGTGCAGTTTTGGCTGGAGAAGGTTGGGGATGTCACGTCACATTTGCAGAACCTCCAAGGTGCCAAAATTGCAGAAAACCACCAGAAGGTGCTTCATAGAAATTTACAAAAGTTGGCAGTTGAAATGAAAAATGTATGTTTTTTCCACCGTAATGTTGGCTTAGCCCCTAATTTTCACAAGCGATAAATAGGAGAAAATGGACCTCTTAAATGGAACCTATCAGTTGGATCATGCTACCCAAACCACAGGCAGCATGAACCAGAGCCTGGCTGCACAATACCTTGAATAACGATTGCATCTACTTATGAATTATCCGAGATACAAGAAGTCGCTCGGTTGAGTTGATGTTTTATGATGCGAGCAAAAATCTGAGTTGCAAGCAAGAGAGATTACTCCACTCACCCTGTCAGCGGCACTTTAGACCTTTTCTTGTGAATCCTTTTCCTAGGGTCGACCAATTTCAGCAATGCATGCATTTGACATGGGGCTGTACATAGGATAATGGTTAAGTTTTGGTTTATGTTTCGGCTATATTTTCTGTGGCAGTACATTATTTCACAAGGTACAGTATACTGCACTATTATGTGAATTATCTGACTGGAGTGTTGGCTTTAGTGTTCAATATTGGCTATATTTATGTGTGGTCCTTTGCTTACTTGCTTTATTTATGAGCATAATATTGTACTGACTCCATATGTAAACATCTCTATTTCTCTATCATTTTTTTTTTTTTTTAGAATCTTGGGATTTTTATTTAAATAAAAAAAAAAAAAAAAAAAAAAAAAAAGAAGCTATACATGTTTGTTATCTACGAATTCATAATACCTTAAGAATCATACTGGCAGGTGACTTTTAGCATTCAGTGAACATGGTAAAAAAACAAAATAAAACAAAAAAATTGTGGAATTGAACTTTCTTGAAGTCTCACTGCACTCTGAATATTTTTCCCGTTTTCCAGTACACTATATGGCAAAACCAATGTTGTCTTTCAAAAGTACAACTCGTCCCGCAAAAACAAGCCCTCACATGGCCATATTGACGAAAAAAAAAAGTTTTGGCTCTGGGAAGAAGGGGAGCAAAAACAGAAACTCAAACAACTGATAACCCAAGGGTGAGGGTTAAATAAAACTACAGTACATAGTTTATTACACGTTAAAAATTCATATTTACATTACTGTAGGAGTTATTGATAAATTAATTTTTTTATTAAACCACCAATCACGGATTTTGGTAAAGACTTACTGGGAAAATCCTTTTCAGCGAAGGAAGGAAGAGACCGTACTCATTACTGATGGGTAGGCGGAGCCCATCAGATGTTACTCAGATCAAAAGTGATGACTGGCGCCTCCAGCTCGGCTCCTCCTATCAGCTCCATCGTATCAAAGCTTTAGGAAAAGAGCCAAGATCACCAGCGGAGCAACATAACCCCTTCTGAAGGAACTTCAGAGAAAAAACACAAGGATACAGGTTATGCATGCAAAGAAAGCCAAAAACCACAGAGTTCCAGGTACTACTCACGGAACCTGACTACTGCGATGAGCTGGCGATGCTGGAACAGAGCCTTAGCGCGCTGACCTCAGCCCAGATAATCGCTTATCAGATAAGGGTCGCGCTGCATCTGAAAACATCAACACACTTCTGCCGTGGGAGGGTGCTGTGTCTCTCTTCCTTCCTTCGCTGAAAAGGATTTTACAGGTAAGTCTTTACCAAAATCCGTGTTTCAGCTGCAGATGAAGGAAGAGAGCCACAGTAATTCATTACTGATGGGACGTCCCAAAGCAGTTCAAAAATAAGGGTGGGAAAAAACCAAAAAAGGCAGAAACCCAACAACCTTAACAACAAAGCGCAACCAGCGCTAAACACAAGTTCATCCAGAACTTTAAACTACAGCTGCCTGCAGGACCCTACGTCCGAGGGCTGCATCAGCGGAAGCACTGACGTCCACTTTATAAAATCTTGTAAACGTGTGGACAGAGCGCCAAGTCGCCGCTCGGCAAAGCTGCACTGCCGAAGCACCTTGATGAAAAGCCCACGATGAAGCCACAGCTCTCGTGGAATGGGCACGAATCTTAATCGGGCAAGATTCACCCCGAAGACGGTAAGCTTCCAAAATAGCTGACCGGATCCAACGAGCTATAGAACCCTTGGAAGCTCGTTGACCACGCCGACGACCTGCCGGAACCACAAACAGGGAGTCCGTCTTACGAAAACCTTGAGTAATAGATAATAAAACTTCAAGGCCCGCACTAAATCCAATGGTGTAAATCTCGCTCTTTCGTATTCTTCGGATCCGGACAGAGTGAGGGCAACACAATATCCTGGTTAACATGAAATTGTGACACCACTTTAGGCAAAAAAATCACCCCGAGTGCGAAGCACTACACGATCCGGAAAAAACTCCAGAAAAGGAGGCGAGCAAGAAAGAGCTGCCAATTCAGAAACTCTCCTCAAGGAAGTGACTGCAACAAGGAAAGCCACCTTCCAAGAAAGTAAAGAAAGGCTAGCAGAAACCATAGGTTCAAAAGGTTTATGCTGAAGAGCCTCCAAAACAAGGTTGAGCCGCCAAGGAGACACGGGTGCCTTCCGCGGCGGAAACTTACGAGAGATACCTCGGAAAAAAGAGATCACGTCTCTATTCGAAGCAATGGTTCTCCGGAATAATAATGACAGAGCAGAAATCTGACCTTTCAGAGTGCTAACTGCCAAACCCTTGTCTAGCCCATGCTGCAGAAAAGCCAACAGGTTGGGAATGGAAAATTTTCTCGGGTTCCGAGAAGACCCCAAACACCACGAAAAGAAGGTTTCCCAAATTTTGTGGTAAATCCTAGAAGTAGCCGGACATCTTGCAGCACGAAGGGTAGCAATGACCTCGGCTGAAAAACCTCTACGGGTCAAGATCTCGGTCTCAAGAGCCACGCCGTCAAACGCAGGGACATCAAGTCCGGATGACAAATGGGCCCCTGAGTCAACAAGTCCTGTTGAAGAGGGAGTGGAAACGGAGGTGCCGCCAACAGCGACATTATTGTCGAGAACCACACCCTTCTTGGCCAGTCTGGAGCTATCAGAATAGCTGGAATTCTCTCTAGTCTGATCCGACGCAGTACTAGAGGAAGTAAGGATATCGGCGGGAATACATAGATCAGCTTGAACTGATCCCACTGAGCCACTAGAGCATCCACCGCCACCGCCTTCGGGTCCTTGTACCTGGACATGAATGTCGGTAACTTGGCATTGGACCTGGAAGCCATCAAATCCACTTGGGGGGTTCCCCAGCGAGAGCACAGTAGTGCAAAGACTTCCGGGTGGAGGCTCCATTCCCCGGGATCCATCCTTCTGCGACTGAGAAAGTCCGCTGTAATATTCTGAACCCCTGGAATGTGAATCGCCGAAATGGCTGGTACATTGGCCTCTGCCCAAATCAGAATTCGGGACACCTCTACCATGAGTCTGGAACTCCTTGTCCCACCTTGGTGATTGATATACGCGACAGCCGTCGCATTGTCTGTCTGCACACGGACTGGCAGACCGCTCAAAGGGACCGTCCAATGTTGGAGGCAAAGAAAAATCGCCCTCAATTCCAGGATGTTGATCGGAAGCACAGACTCTTCCGGTGACCATACCCCCTGAATCCAGAGATTGTTCCAAACACCCCCCCAGCCCGTCAGGCTGGCATCGGTGGTTATGACTGACCACTTCAGAGGGAGGAAAGACTTCCCCAGGGAGAATGCCCCTGGACGTAACCACCATTCTAGAGAATCCCGCACCGCGCGAGAAATGGTGACACTGCAATCCAGCGATTGCGACTGGTTCCATCGACTCAAGATGAACCTTTGAAGAGTCCTGGAGTGGAACTGGGCAAAAGGAATTGCCTCCATGGACGCCACCATCAGTCCCAGAAGACGCATACACTTCCGTAGGGACATTGCCATTGAGGATGTCATAATCTGTACATGTCGAAGAAGACATGACTGTTTGTCTGGTGGTAGGGAAACTACCGACCGAAACGTGTCGAGATGCATTCCCAAAAAGAGAATTGTCCTCGATGGTTCCAGGGACGACTTCTCCCAATTGACCAGCCAACCGAAGTCTTTCAGAAACTGAAGAGACAAATCCCGAGCCGTCAATGCCTCCTCCTCCGAGGAAGCACGATCAAAAGATCGTCCAGATAAGGGAGAATCGTAATCCCCTGTCTTCGAAGGAGTGCCATGAGGGGCGCCAGAACTTTTGTAAAGACCCTTGGCGCTGAGGCTAAGCCGAACGGCAGAGCCACGAACTGGTAATGATTCTGACCTATGGCAAATCGAAGAAAGCGCTGATGAGCCTTTCCGATGGGAATATGCAAATAGGCGTCGCGAATGTCGATTGACACCAGAAAATCGTTCTGTGACAGAGCTGCCACAACGGAACGAAGCGACTCCATGCGAAATTTCCAGGCATAAACATGCCGGTTTAATCGCTTGAGATCCAGAATCGGGCGAAATTTGTTCTCCTTTTTGGGAACTATAAAAAGGTTGGAATAAAAAACCTTTCCTCGGTCCTCTGACGGAACCGGTATCACTACACCCTTTTTGTAGTAGCGATTCGACCTCTCGCTGTAGAGCGACAACAAGCTCGGGTTCCGACGGAACGCGAGATTGACAAAAAACATTTGGGGGTTGAGAAGCAAACTCTATGAAATAGCCTGCCGACACTATCCGCGTTACCCAGGAATCTGGAACGCGAGCCATCCAAGTCTCCTTGAAAAGAAGCAGGCGACCCCCCACTCGAGAATCCTCGAGTGGACCCCTGGCGTCAATCCGACTTTGCGGGTTTCTTGTCAAGTTCCCGCTTGTTCTGGCGGAAACTCTGCTTCCAGGGAGTACGAGTTTTCTGAGAGGATTTCTTTCCTGAGAAAGAAGGACGACCCGATCCCCACGAGGAGTGACTAGATCGTCCTCGGCCCCGAAAGGACCGCCGACCACTATAAACACCAGGCTTACTGGACACCGAGGCCATGGCCCTTCGCTGTGGTAATGCTGATTCCTTTGCCTTGCCTTGGAAATCAGCTCTGTGAGGTCGGATCCAAAAAGATGGCCACCCTTGTAAGGTAAGGCCAACAACCCTTGTTTGGAAACTGCGTCCCCGGCCCACTGTCTGAGCCATAAAGCTCTTCTGACTGTGACCGCTGAAGCTTGCGCTTTGGCCAGCAGAGATGCCGTATCCAGACCGGCATCAAAGATATAACAGGCTGCCGTTTCTAACCATTCACAAGTTTCCCGTATCTCAGATAACGGAGATTCATTTTGCAACTCCGTCTTCAGACGTGCCAACCAGCTTAGAGAAGCTCTAGCAGCACACATGGATCCTAGCACTGCTCGAAATCCATGACCCGCAGCCTCATAGCTTGCTTTTGCCGCCAATTCTGCCTTTCTCTCCAAAGGCTCCTGTAAGCTCGCTTTTCCCTTAATAGGGAGTAGTGAGGATTTACTAAGCTGAGACAAAGACACATCCACTTCAGGAGCAGAAGTCCAATTAGCCTTTAACTCCGTAGAGCAAGGATAAAGTGTATCAAAGAAATGCGTTCCATGAAAACGCTTATCTGGACATAGACGTTCCTCCTCTATTACACCATTAAGCTCATCCAGAGCTGGCAATGTTGTGCGCGAAGCACGGGACTCCTGGAACATGCGTGCTGTTTTACCAGGACGACTAGTTACCTCCTCCGGTAACTGTAGTATATCTCTCATGGCTTCAATTAATGCCTCCGTACGCTTCGCCATAGAGGAACGCCCCTGCGGCTCGTCCGCATCAGAATCGGATATTTCTCCATCCGAATATAAAGGGGAACTCTGCCCAATATCAGATACATCTGACTCGCTCCGTGTAGAGGCCGGTAACGGCCTGCGTCGCTTCCTCTGAGAGGAATTAGCAGACACATAT
>JARQOD010000005.1:376732723-376802160 GCA_033576555.1 Oophaga sylvatica
AGGGGTTAAAAAGATAAAAAGATGTAAAAAATTACTTCAGCGTTAGCGCATCCATTTAACGGATCCATTAAATGGATGCCCTAATGCAATGTGAACCTAGCCTAACCCAACTAAAATGTGGTGCAAACTCAGACTAGACTGTCTTAAAATTCAGGCAACTGAGGCAAACATCTAGCAAACATTCATCGCCTCCTGGTCAGTTAATATAACCTGCATGGTTCTTTTGGAAAAGAATCTGGATATATGACTACAGGAATTATTGCCCAATTTGCCCTGAAAAGTCTTGTAAATAGCGGGTGAAATAAGTACTGAAAACGTCACCAATTTGCTAAGTAAATATATTTCAAAAAGGTGTTATTGACATGAAATTCTCACCAGACATCAGTAACATCCCATCCAATCCACACAGGCAAAGAAATCAAACCATAGATGTCAAACATTAAGTTATTTGTAATAATGAGAAATGACACAGAAAAGGGGGAAAAAAAGTATTGAACACTTGCTGAAATGTATTTAATACTTCATAAATAAGCCTTTGTTGGGGATGACAAATTCAAGAGGTCTCCTTTATGGAGAAACTAGTCACATGCACTGCTATGGTGCGATATTGGCCCATTCTTCTACACAACACTTTTCACATCCTGAAGGTTCTGTGGGCTCCTATGAACTCTGAGCTTTAATTCCGTCCATAAATTTTGACCGGGCCATTTTACCAGCTTTATTTTCGTTCTCTGAAACCAATTGAAAAAGTTTCCTTGGCTGTGTGTTTGGGATCATTGTCTTGCTGAAATGTCCACCCTCGTTTCATCAACATCCTGGTAGATGGCAGTAGATTTTTATCAGGAATGTCTAGGTACATTTGTCCATTCATACTTCCTTAACCCCTTAGTGACAGAGCCATTTTGCAGCTTAATGACCGGGCCAATTTTTACAATTCTGACCACTGTCACTTTATGAGGTTATAACTCTGGAACGCTTTAACGAATCCCGCTGATTCTGAGATTGTTTTTTCGTGACATATTGTACTTCACGTTACTGGTAAAATTTCTTTGATATGACTTGTGTTTATTTATGAAAAAAAACGGAAATATGGCGAAAATTTTGAAAATTTAACAATTTTCAAACTTTAAATTTTTATGCCCTTAAATCAGAGAGATATGTCACACAAATTTCTTAATAAATAACATTGCCCACATGTCTACTTTACATCAGCACAATTTTGGGACCAACATTTTTTTTTTTTACAAAGTTATAAGGGTTAAAAGTTGACCAGCGATTTCTCATTTTTACAACACCATTTTGTTTTTAGGGACCACATCACATTTGAAGTCACTTTGAGGGGTCTATATGATAAAGAATACCCAAAAGTGACACCATTCTAAAAACTGCACCCCTCAAGGTGCTCAAAACCACATTCAAAAAGTTTATTAACCCTTTACGTGCTTCACAGGAACTGAAGCAATGTGGAAGGAAAAAATTAACATTTAACTTTTTTTGCAAAAACTTTTCTTCGGAACCTATTTTTTTTTATTTTCACAAGTGTTAAAAGAAAAAATGAACCACAAAATTTGTTGTGCAATTTCTCCTGAATAAGCCGATACCCCATATGTGGGGGTAAACCACTTTTTGGGCGCACGGCAGAGGTCGCAAGGGAAGGAGCGACATTTGACTTTTTCAACGCAGAATTGGCTGGACGCCATGTCGCGTTTGTAGAGGCCCTGATGTGTCTAAACAGTGGAAACCCATCACAAGTGACCCCATTTTGGAAACTAGACCCCTAAGGAACTTATCTAGATGTGTGGTGAGCACTTTGAACCTCCAAGTGCTTCACAGAAGTTAATAACATAGAACAGTGAAAATAAAAAATCATATTTTTCACAAAAACAATCTTTTCACCCAATTTTTATTTTTCCAAGGGTAACAAGACCCACAAAAGTTTTTGTGCAATTTGTCCTGACATGCTGATACCCCATATGTGGGGGTAAACCACTGTTTGGGTGCATGGCAGAGCTTGGAAGGGAAGGAGCGCCGTTTGACTTTTTCAGCGCAGAATTGGCTGGACGTCATGTCGTGTTTGTAGAGGCCCTGATGTGTCTAAACAGTGGAAACCCCCCACAAGTGACCCCATTTTGGAAATTAGACCCGCTAAGGAACTTATCTAGATCTGTGGTGAGCACTTTGAACCTCCAAGTGCTTCACAGAAGTTTATAACATAGACCATGAAAATAAAAAATCATATTTTTTCCACAAAAACGATCTGTTCACCCCAATTTTTATTTTCCAAGGGTAACAAGACCCCAAAAGTTTTTGTGCAATTTGTCCTGAGCATGCTGATACCCCATATGTGGGGGTAAACCACTGTTTGGGTGCATGGCAGAGCTTGGAAGGGAAGGAGCGCCGTTTGACTTTTTCAACTCAGAATTGGCTGGACGCCATGTCGCGTTTGTAGAGGCCTAATGTGTCTAAACAGTGGAAACCCCCCACAAGTGACACCATTTTGGAAACTAGAACCCCTAAGGAACTTATATAGATGTATGGTGAGCACTTTGAACCCCCAAGTGCTTCACAGAAGTTTAAAACTCCCGGGCATGAAAATAAAAAGTCATATTTTTTCCACAAACCTGATCGTTTAGTCCCCAATTTTTTATTTTTCCAAGGGTAACAGGAGAAATTAGACCACAAAAGTTGTTGTCCAATTTGTCCTGAGTACGCGATACCCCATATGTGGGGTGGGACCACTGTTTGGGCGCACGGCAGGGCTTGGAAGGGAAGGAGCGCCGTTTGACTTTTTCAAACCAAAATTGGCTGGAATTGAAATTGGACGCCATGTCGCGTTTGGAGAGCCCCTGATACGCCTAAACAGTCGAAACCCCCCACAAATCACACCATTTTGGAAACTAGACCCCTTAAGGAACTTATCTAGATGTGTGGTGAGCACTTTGAACCCCCAGGTGCTTCACAGAAATTAATAAACGTAGAGCCGTGAAAATAAAAAATCATTTTTTTCCTCAAAAATTATTCTTTAGCCCGCTATTTTTTTTATTTTCCCAAGGGTAACAGGAGAAATTGGACCCAAAAAGTTGTTGTGCAATTTTTCCTGTGTACGCTGATACCCCATATGTGGGGTGAAACCACTGTTTGGGCGCATGGGAGTGCTTGGAAGGGAAGGAGCGCCATTTTGTAATGCAGACTTTGATGGAATGTTCTGCAGGCGTCATGTTGTGTTTGCAGAGCCCTTGATGTACCTAAACAGTAGAAACCCCCTGCAAGTGACACCATTTTGGAAACTAGACCCCCCAAGGAGCTTATCTAGATGTGTGGTGAGCACTTTGAACCCCCAAGTGCTTCACAGAAATTTATAAACGCAGAGCCGTGAAAATGAAAAATCATTTTTTTTTTCTCAAAAATGATTTTTTAGCCAGCTATTTTTTATTTTCCCAAGGGTAACTGGAGAAATTAGAACCCCAAAATTGGTGTGCAATTTGTCCTGAGTACGCTGATACCCCATATGTTGGGGTAAACCACTGTTTGGGCGCACGGCAGGGCTCGGAAGGGAGGGAGCGCCATTTGACTTTTTGAAAGCCACGTCGTGTTTGGAGACCCCCTGATGGGTCTAAACAGTGGAAACCCCCCACAAGTGACCCCATTTTGGAAACTAGACCCCTTAAGGAGCTTATCTAGATGTGTGGTGAGCACTTTGAACCCCCAAATGCTTCACAGAAATTTATAAACGCAGAGCCGTGAAAATGAAAAATCTTTTTTTTCTCAAAAATGATTTTTTTAGCCAGCATTTTTTATTTTCCCAAGGGTAACCGGAGAAATTAGAACCCCAAAATTGGTGTGCAATTTGTCCTGAGTACGCTGATACCCCATATGTTGGGGTAAACCACTGTTTGGGCGCACGGCAGGGCTCGGAAGGGAGGGAGCGCCATTTGACTTTTTGAATGCCACGTCGTGTTTGGAGACCCCCTGATGTGCCTAAATAGTGGAAATCCCTCAATTCTAGCTCCAACCCTAATCCCAACACACCCCTAACCCTAATCCCAACCGTAATCGTAACCTAAATCCCAACCCTAATTCCAACCCTAATTGTAACCCTAACCTTAATTATAACCCTAACTCTAATTGTAACCCTAACCCTAATTGTAACCCTAACCCTAATTATAACCCTAACCCTAAGGCTGGGTTCATTTTGCGTTTTACCAGCCCGTTCAACACATAGCGTTGACGGGCTGGTAACGGTATAGCATAACGTGATCGCGTTATGCTATACCCGCTAGCGCAGAGGAATCAGCAGATGATTCATCTGCGCTAGCGGTGACGGAGCCCAGACGCTGCAGCCCGCGTCCGAGGCTCCGTCACTGAATGATGGCACGTCGCAAACGCATGCCGCTTTACGGCATGCGTCGCGATGCGCCCTCAAATGGGGGTGAATTGCAGCATTAACGGACTACGTTACACCACGTTATACCGCGGTGTAGCGCAGTCCGTCTAACGGACTGCCATAACGCAGTATGAACCCAGCTTAACCCTAACGCTAATTATAACCCTAACCCTAATGCTAACCCTAACCCTAATTATAACCCTAATCCTAATTATAACCCTAACCCTAATTATAACCCTAACCCTAACAGAAAAATGAAAATAAATATAATTTCTATTTTTTATTATATGTCCCTAACTAAAGGGGTGATAAATGGGGGGGTTATGTACTGTTTTTTTTATTTTGATCACTGTGATAGTTTATCACAGTGATCAAAATGCACTTTCTGGAGAATGAATGAAACTTTTTTTGAATCTGCCGCCAAGCAGATCGGCGGGCGCACTGCGCATGCGCCCGCCATTTTTTTTTTGCAAGAAGAAGACGCCGGGATCCTGGGGCCTGCGGGAGGACGGAGGACACCGGTAAGTATACGGGGGGGCGATCGGGGGACCGGGGGACCCTCATTTTCTCCCCTCTGATGTGCGATCACATCAGAGGGGAGAGAAATCTTTTTTTTTTTTTGCGATCGCGGCTATGCTTGCATAGCCGCGATCGCAACACCGGGATCGGTGAATACCGACCCGATCATGTTCTCTGGGGTCTCGGCTACTCCCGGTAGCCGAGACCCCAGAGAATATTTGCCCATCCCCCCACCAGCACAGCGGCACATAGCGGCGGGCGCACTGAGCATGCGCCCGCCATTTTCTTAACAGCGCCGGCACCGGGGGACAACGGAGGGCCCGGGGGCCACATGGACTGGATCGGGGGCTAATGGGGGTCCTGGGGACCCTTTTTCTCTGTCCCCTGATGTCCGATGACATCAGGGGACAGAGAAATTAAATGGCACATCAGATTTTTTTTTTTTGTTGCGGTCGCCGTTATAGGGTTAATAACGGCGATCGCAACATCGGTGTCGGTAAAAACCGACCCGATTCATGTTCTCTGGGGTCTCGGCTACCCCCGGTAGCCAAGACCCCGGAGAAAATGCGCCTCTGGGGGGCGCTATTCACTTTTTCCACAGCGCCGTTAATTAACGGCGCTGTGGTTTAAGTACCCTTAATGACCGCCGTTAAAAGGCGTATCGGCGGTCGTTAAGGGGTTAAATAACATGGTTTGCCAGTACTGTATGATGAAAAACAGCCCCACACCATGTGTTGTTGAGAAAACTTTAAATGCCCTTGAACATGTTTCTTGTTCCACAATGGAGTCTTGCATGGTGAGCACAGGCAATGGAACTTGAGTGCATTATATTCTTTTCTTTGAAACAGTTGTGCCTGCTGATTCCAGGTCTTTCTGTAGCGCTCCAGAGGGTCCTTGGCTCTTTGACAACTCTTCTGATAGCTCTTTTAACTCATCTGTCTGAAATCCTACAAGGATCACCTAGTCGTTGCCCGTTTATGGTGAAATTATGTTCTTCCCACTTCAGGATTATGGCCCAACAGAGCTCACTGAAACTTTCAAAAGTTTAGAAATTCTTCTGTAACCAATTTCATTAGTATGTTTTGCAACAATGAGGTTGAGAAGGTCTTGAGACCGCTTACTGTTTTTACCCATAATGAGAGATGTCTTTTGTGGCACCTTGGTAATGAGACACCTTTTTAAAGGTCATCATCAGTTGAACCAGCTGATATTTTTCACTAAGTGCCAGGATTGGTTTCTAACTACTGATAGATTTTAGCTGGTGTCATGAGTTTCCATCACTTTTTGCCTCTCCCCTTCTTCATGTGCTCAATACTTTTTCCCTGTGTCATTTCTCATTATTAAATAACTTTAAATTTATGGACATCTATGGTTTATTGGCCTGTGTGGATTGGATGTGTTGAAACCTAAATCTGATGAGCATTTCATGTCAATAGCACCTTTAGAAAATATATCTACTTAGAAAATTCATGAGGTGTTCTATACTTATTTCACCCGCTGTACATCTACATATATCTATAACTAGGCCTAAGGCCAGGATCACACATGCGAGAAACTCGCACGATTCTCGTGCGAGTCTCCCGCATGAGCACCCAGCACTGCCGCCGGCACTCGGACCGGAGAGCGCGGCTGCATGTATTTATATGCAGCCGCACACTCCGGTCCGAGTGCCGGGTGTTCATTTCTCGCATGTGTGATCCCGGGCGAACAGCCAGCATTTATATGCCTCACAGCAACATAGTGATGTAAGGGATCAAGGGTTAACTCTGTAAAACGTATTACAAAAACTTACCGATGATTCTATTGAAGGAGATAAAATACCAAAAAGTGTAGAAACTCTACGGCCAATTCCTGAAAGCATGCCTTGCCCCTGCTGCAAAAATCGTTGACAGATCTTTCCAGAAACATCTGGCATTAGACGAACATGTAGGTTTTTTACAGATGACAATATATAACTGCCAGCCTGGAAATAAATACATTTTCTTTTATAACGTATTAATTTTGGTTAAACAAAAGACTTGGCTTCTACCAATGAATCTCATATAGAGCTTGATAATACGGCCAACAAATACATTTTTATCCTTATAGATGATTCTCAAACTTTAGAAGACGACAGCGGCATTACTGCAATTGTGATATTAAAATGCAGCACTGGGCATAGTCAATACACATAATTGGTCAATACGACCGGATTAGTACTCAGCCGTTCGATGGTCTTATACTGACCTGTGCTGCACATACCTACTCATACCAATTCACATTGATCGGTTCGTGTTCACTATTTTTGTGTACCTAACCATACTGAAGGTAATCAACATATTGTATTTTATGTATGTCTGTCCTTTTTGTATCCTACGTTTTACACTACTTGACTAATTATGGCTGAAATGAATACGAATAAAAATATAAATTGTTAAACCAACATACTCCGCTTATTTCTCCTGTCTTGAATATTGTGCATTGGAGTGTTTTTTTTCTAAATGTGACTATTTGGCACCCTGTGGTGCATGGTCCCATTTTTCATTATGTTACTGGGTTTCTTGTTTCCAATTGTGATATTGCTGTATATAGTTAAAGATGGCAAAAGATTGCAGGATCAAGTCCGATAAAAATATAAAACTTATTCTAGCCATATTGTAAAGGAAAATATCAAATGTTCTTTGGTCACCTAACTGCACCTAGAAAAGGCAGTAAAGGGCGATTAAAACATGTTATTTACCAAAAAATGGGGTAAATCATCAAGTCCACATGCAGCCATGTAATAACAAAAGACATGTGACGGGACCATATTTTGAACACACGGCAATTAACTTCACCATTTCTCACAGCGAGACTGATCTTTATTTATTATTTGTGTGTTATTTTTAGTATTTGATCTTCTAACTACTTTCACACGATATATTCCCATTCCTACTTTCTGTTCACACAAGTCTACCAGGGATTCTTCTAGTAGAAGAATGTATAATACATATTTAGGCATTGTGCTTAGGGGTGTATAATATTGTGACATGCAATTTACTACCATATATGCAGAATTCCGTGATGCCTTACCAAGTTAGAGATTTATCTTACATTTTGTATTTTATCTGCACTGTAATAATATGCATGTATATTTTAATCTTTATAAAAAAAGGTTCATGCTTTTTTTCTTGGTAGGTGTTGTAATTTTGTATTTTGATAGATTAAGACTTTATGGGTGCAGTGCTAATGAAAGGTTTTTTTAATAACGCTTATTCTTAATAAAGGAGGCAAGGTGGAGAGGGTGCAATATACCGTATTTTTCGGATTATAAGACGCACTTTTTTTCCCCAAAATTTGGGGGGGAAACGGGGGTGCGTCTTATAATGCGGATATACCTTAACCGGCAGCTGTGGAGCAGGGTCCCAGAGTCGCGGCTGGAGGAGGAAAGAGTGGAGCATTTCTGCAGGCCACAGGCTGGGATGAGGGGGTGATCAAATGTCCAGTGCTGCCGCTGCAAGGTCTCAGACGGCATTTTGTGAACGGCCAGAGCCCCCACAGTTCCATGGTTTCCTATGAGGTGGACTACAGGAAAATGGCAGACGGAGATCTCGGCACCAAGATCTCAGGAGATGAGATCTCAGCCACCTCTGACGGCCATTTTCCCGGAATCCACCACATAGGAAACCATGGAACTGCGGGGGCTCTGGCCTTTCACAAAATGTCGGCAGATCCCAAGCAGCGGCAGCACTGGACACTCCCGCAGCACAAGACACTCCCGAAGTGGCAGCACCGGACACTTCCGCAGTGGCGCGCCGCACATCCCAAAACTCCCTTAAAGCCAGCAGCAATACTCCACTCTTGCCTCCTTCAGCAGGGACCCTGGGACCCCACTTCACCGCAGCCACCACCCCCGGTAAGCAATAAGACGCATGGATTATAAGATGCACCTTTTTATTAAAAAAATTTTTTACTATTTTTCTCCTCAAAATTTGGGGTGCATCTTATAATCCGGATCGTCTTATAATCCGAAAACACGGATTTTGGTAAGAACTTACCGGTAAAATCCTTTTCAGCGAAGGAAGGGAGGGAGACACAGGAATTCATTACTGATGGGTAGGCGGAGCCCCAGATCAGGATGTCACCTCAGATCAAAAGCGTGCTGACTGGCTGGCCCCTCCAGCTCGGGCTCCTCCTACTCAGCTCCAGTCGTACCAAAGCTTTAGGGAAGAACCAAGATCACCAGCGGAGCAACATAACCCCTTCTGAAGAAACTTCAGAGCAAAAACACAAGGATACAGGTTATGCATGCAAAGTAAGCCAAAAACCACAGAGTTCCAGGTACTATTCACTGAACCTGACTACTGCGATGAGCTGGCGATGCTGGAACAGAGCCTTAGCGCGCTGACCTCAGTCCAGATATCGCAATCAGACAAGGGTCGCGCTGCATCTGAAAACATCAACACACTTCTGCCTTGGGAGGGTGCTGTGTCTCCCTCCCTTCCTTCGCTGAAAAGGATTTTACCGGTAAGTTCTTACCAAAATCCGTGTTTCAGCTGCAGAATGGAAGGGAGGGAGACACAGGAATTCATTACTGATGGGACGTCCCAAAGCAGTTCAAAAATAAGGGTGGGAAAAAACCAACAAGAGGCAGAAACCCAACAACCTTAACAACAAAGCGCAACCAGCACTAAACACAAGTTCATCCAGAACTTTAAACTACAGCTGCCTGCAGGACCCTACGTCCGAGGGCTGCATCAGCGGAAGCACTGACGTCCACTTTATAAAACTTCGTAAACGTGTGGACAGAGCGCCAAGTTGCCGCCTGGCAGAGCTGCACTGCCGAAGCACCTTGGTGAAAAGCCCACGATGAAGCCACAGCCCTCGTGGAATGGGCTTGAATCTTAATCGGGCAAGATTCACCCTGAAGACGGTAAGCTTCCAATATAGCTGACCGGATCCAACGAGCTATAGAATCCTTGGAAGCTCGTTGACCACGCCGACGACCGACTGGAACCACAAATAGGGAGTCCGTCTTACGAAAACCTTGAGTAATAGATAGATAAAACTTCAAGGCCCGCACTAAATCCAATGTGTGTAAAGCTCGCTCTTTCACATTCTTCGGATCCGGGCAGAATGAAGGCAACACAATATCCTTGTTGACATGAAATTGTGACACCACTTTAGGTAAAAAATCACCCCGAGTGCGAAGCACTACACGATCCGGAAAAAACTCCAGAAAAGGAGGCGAACAAGAAAGAGCTGCCAACTCAGAAACTCTCCTCAAAGAAGTGACTGCAACAAGGAAAGCCACCTTCCAAGAAAGTAAAGAAAGGCTAGCAGAAACCATAGGCTCAAAAGGTTTATGCTGAAGAGCCTCCAAAACAAGGTTGAGCCGCCAAGGAGACACGGGTGCCTTCCGCGGCGGAAACTTACGAGATATACCTCGGAAAAAGGAGAGCACGTCTCTATTCGAAGCAATGGTTCTCCGGAACAATAAGGACAGAGCAGAAATCTGACCTTTCAGGGTGCTGACTGCCAAACCCTTGTCTAGCCCATGCTGCAGAAAAGCCAACAGGTTGGGAATGGAAAATTTCTCGGGTTCCGAGAGGACCCCAAACACCACGAAAAGAAGGTTTCCCAAATGTTGTGGTAAATCCTAGTAGTAGCCGGACTTCTTGCAGCACGAAGGGTAGCAATGACCTCGGCTGAGAAACCTCTACGGATCAAGATTTCGGTCTCAAGAGCCACGCCGTCAAACGCAGGGACATCAAGTCCGGATGACAAACGGGCCCCTGAGTCAACAAGACCGGTTGAAGAGGGAGTGGAAAAGGAGGTGCCGCCAACAGCGACATTATTGTCGAGAACCACACCCTTCTTGGCCAGTCTGGAGCTATCAAAATAGCTGGAATTCTCTCTAGTCTGATCCGACGCAGTACTAGAGGAAGTAAGGATATCGGCGGGAATACATAGATCAGCTCGAACTGATCCCACTGCCACTAGAGCATCCACCGCCACAGCCTTCGGGTCCTTGTACCTGGACATGAACGTCGGTAACTTGGCATTGGACCTGGATGCCATCAAATCCACTTGGGGGGTTCCCCAGCGAGAGCACAGAAGTGCAAAAACTTCCGGGTGGAGGCTCCATTCCCCAGGATCCATCCTTCTGCGACTGAGAAAGTCCGCTGTAATATTCTGAACCCCTGGAATGTGAATCGCCGAAATGGCTGGTACACTGGCCTCTGCCCAAATCAGAATTCGGGACACCTCTACCATGAGTCTGGAACTCCTTGTCCCACCTTGGTGATTGATATACGCGACAGCCGTCGCATTGTCTGTCTGCACTCGGACTGGCAGACCGCTCAAAGGGACCGTCCAATGTTGGAGGCAAAGGAAAATCGCCCTCAATTCCAGGATGTTGATCGGAAGAACAGACTCTTCCGATGACCATACCCCCTGAATCCAGAGATTGTTCCAAACACCCCCCCAGCCCGTCAGGCTGGCATCGGTGGTTATGACTGACCACTTCGGAGGGAGGAAAGACTTCCCCAGGGAGAATGCCCCTGGACGTAACAACCATTCTAGAGAATCCCGCACCGCGCGAGAAATGGTGACACTGCAATCCAGCGATTGCGACCGGTTCCATCGACTCAAGATGAACCTTTGGAGAGTCCTGGAATGGAACTGGGCAAAAGGAATTGCCTCCATGGACGCCACCATCAGTCCCAGAAGACGCATACACTTCCGTAGGGACATTGCCGTTGAGGATTTCATAATCTGTACATGTCGAAGAAGACATGACTGTTTGGTGGTAGGGAAACTACCGACCGAAACGTGTCGAGATGCATTCCCAAAAAGAGGATTGTCCTCGATGGTTCCAGGGACGACTTCTCCCAATTGACCAGCCAACCGAAGTCCTTCAGAAACTGAAGAGACAAATCCCGAGCCGTCAACGCCTCCTCCTCCGAGGAAGCCACGATCAAAAGATCGTCCAGATAAGGGAGAATCGTAATCCCCTGTCTTCGAAGGATTGCCATGAGGGGCGCCAGAATTTTTGTAAAGACCCTTGGCGCTGAGGCTAAGCCGAACGGCAGAGCCACGAACTGGTAATGATTCTGACCTATTGCAAATCGAAGAAAGCGCTGATGAGCCTTTCCGATGGGAATATGCAAATAGGCGTCGCGAATGTCGATTGACACCAAAAAATCGTTCTGTGACAGAGCTGCCACAACGGAGCGAAGCGACTCCATGCGAAATTTCCGGGCATGGACATGCCGGTTTAATCGCTTGAGATCCAGAATCGGGTGAAATTTGTTCTCCTTTTTGGGAACTACAAAAAGGTTGGAATAAAAAATTTTCCCTCGGTCCTCTGACGGAACCGGTATCACTACACCCTTTTGTAGCAGAAATTCGACCTCTCGCTGTAGAGCGACAACAAGCTCGGGTTCCGACGGAACGCGAGACTGACAAAAAACATTTGGGGGTCGAGAAGCAAACTCTATGAAATAGCCTGCCGACACTATCCGCGTTACCCAGGAATCTGGAACGCGAGCCATCCAAGTCGCCTTGAAAAGCAGCAGGCGACCCCCCACTCGAGAATCCTCGAGTGGACCCCTGGCGTCAATCCGACTTGGCGGGCTTCTTGTCAAGTTCCCGCTTGTCCTGGCGGAAACTCTGCTTCCAGGGAGTACGAGTTTTCTGAGAGGATTTCTTTCCTGAGAAGGAAGGACGACCCGATCCCCACGAGGAGTGACTAGATCGTCCTCGGCCCCGAAAGGACCGCCGACCACTATAGACACCAGGCTTACTGGACACCGAGGCCATGGCCCTACGCTGTGGTAATGCTGATTCCTTCGCCTTAGCCTTGGAAATCAGCTCTGTGAGGTCGGATCCAAACAGATGGCCACCCTTGTAAGGTAAGGCCAACAACCCTTGTTTGGAAACTGCGTCCCCGGCCCACTGTCTGAGCCATAAAGCTCTTCTGACTGTGACCGCTGAAGCTTGCGCTTTGGCCAGCAGAGATGCCGTATCCAGACCGGCATCAAAGATATAACAGGCTGCCGTTTCTAACCATTCACAAGTTTCCCGTATCTCAGATAACGGAGATTCATTTTGCAACTCCGTCTTCAGACGTGCCAACCACTGCTCGGAATCCATGACCCGCAGCCTCATAGCTTGCTTTTGCCGCCAATTCCGTTTTTCTATCCAAAGGCTCCTGTAAACTCGCTTTCCCCTTAATAGGGAGTAGTGAGGATTTACTAAGCTGAGATAAAGACACATCCACTTCAGGAGCAGAAGTCCAATTAGCCTTTAACTCCGCAGAGCAAGGATAAAGTGTATCAAAGAAATGCGTTCCATGAAAACGCTTATCTGGACACAGACGTTCCTCCTCTATTACACTATTAAGCTCATCCAGAGCTGGCAATGTTGTACGCGAAGCACGGGACTCCTGGAACATGCGTGCTGATTTACCAGGACGACTAGTTACCACCTCCGGTAACTGTAATATATCTCTCGTGGCTTCAATTAATGCCTCCGTACGCTTCGCCATAGAGGAACGCCCCTGCGGGTCGTCCGCATCTGAATCGGATATTTCTCCATCCGAATTTAAAGGGGAACTCTGCCCAATATCAGATACATCTGACTCGCTCCGTGTAGAGGCCGGTAACGGCCTGCGTCGCTTCCTCTGAGAGGAATTAGCAGACACATATTGACCTAAAAGGTCAGACAAGTTGTTGATCGATCGAGCGATATCGTCCAATTTTTCACCGCTGTCGACGCTGTGGAGGTCTGCGTATCTGATTGCCGTAATGGCACTGGGACGTGGTCCGCGCATCTGAACTCTGTTCAGACATGTCTCACCTGTATGAGCAGGTCAAAGCGGTAATACCAGCAAAAACTATGCGTTTTTTTTTTTTTTTTTTTAAAACGCTGAAGGGTTAACGCTCCACCAGGCAGGGTTACCCCAGCGGTATTCAGTCAAAAAAATTTAGCTGGTAGAAATAACCCTCAGAGGGGTTAATATTGCAAACTCACCACAATATATATATGAAGTGTGAGCCCCAGCCAATTTTATGTCTCTAATGAGACTGCAGCTGCAGGATAGCGATCGCTGCGCTGCGGGGTGAGGAATCAGCACTCACCCAGCTGGCCGTGGTGTCTTATGAGGAGAGGAGCGGTCTGAGGAGCCCAGGAGCCTGTGTAATGGCCGCCACAGTGGGGGAGTCGCAGGAGAAACGCCAGAGTGCGCGTCTTCCTGCTCAGAAGACCGGAATCGTTAGGCCACGCCCCCTGCTAGCTCAAATAATGAGCGCGAACTCCCCCGCTCCTGCTCCCTCTCTGTCCTGCAGCTATCAGCCTGCGGACAAAAAATCACCACATCTACTATGTAACAGCGCTGTCACAGCAGCGCTGAAGCATACTGACATACAAGTAATAGCGCTGCTCACTCAGACGCTAAAGCACTCACACATAATAATAAAAAATTTGTGTGGAGTACTCACCAGCCAAAGCGCCACAGGGACCCTCAGGGGTTTCTGGCGCTGTGCCCATGCTTCCCCCCAGGGCGAGGAACGCAGTGACCGCACGTGTGGTTTGCGTCCCACCAGGGAAGCTCTCCTCATCCCCCAGGGCCGGCAAGGATTCTGCAGGGACTTTGAGTAAATACAGATCCGCCAAGGGAGAGGTTGGGGTACAGCAGCGCTGGTACCCCTGAGACCTCTAGACCAACTGGTGATCCAAGTCTCTTGTCCGAATATAAAATAATAAAATCTTCTGAGGAGCTGCATTAGCAGCGACCATCCTCTGGACCTCAAATCTTAGACTGGAGCTGAGTAGGAGGAGCCCGAGCTGGAGGGGCCAGCCAGTCAGCACGCTTTTGATCTGAGGTGACATCCTGATCTGGGGCTCCGCCTACCCATCAGTAATGAATTCCTGTGTCTCCCTCCCTTCCATTCTGCAGCTGAAAATACGGTATATTTTTTTAAATTTCACATACTTTAGTAGCCTTAATTGATCTGAATACATGATTGCATGATCATTTGTACTGCATACTACAATTGTGCCAAGGCTTCAAAAAAACATGGCAGCTATGGTGGCCTTAAAGGAAATGTGTCAGCAAGTTTTTGCTACCTCATTCTCATGATGTAGCAAAAGACACCCTGATTCCAACGATGTATCACTTTGTTTACTGGGTGTAGCTGTTCTGACTCCGTTTTTAGTTGTAGGATGCAGAACAGCTGAAAAAGAATTCCATACACAAGGCCCTGTTTTTAAATTGTCTATTGACAATGATCTGCTTATCACAGGAGGAGCGGAGTCAGACTTGCAAGTGCTCCAATGATAATGTCCTAGTGACAAAATCTTCATTTTAAGTAAATAGCACACAGCATGACATGTGACACATCATTGAATTCTGTGTTTTAAGCCCTGCATCATGCTGTCCTCAGATTACATAGCAAAAACCTGCTGACAGATTCCCTTTAAGGACCCAGTTGCCATGGCAACCCTTTGGCACCTAATTGGAGCCTGAAATGGAACTTTACCAAGACAACACAACTTAAATGCCAGGGTGAAAGATTGAACGTGCCATTTAAGGGGCTAGCAGTGATTGGAACACAGCTCAAATCACTGATGTTACAGGAAGGTTCACACTGTATAACACAGCCAGCATCTGCCAAGCATGGTGCCTGCTTAGCTTCTTAGCCCGATCCATACACATTGAATTTATGTCTAGTTAGTTACTCGCAATAAAATGAGGACCCTTGACGTTGGGTTGCGAGCTTATCTGCTTTGGCCAAAATAGTAACTAATACCTCATCCGATGCATTTATCATATGCATCATTTTTTGCACTTTTTATCATCTTTTGCAGGGTGCACCCGGGCTCTTTTTGATGGCTTGGTTTTTTGTATTGTGCACATTCAGTGCTGACCAGCCCGACTTCCATCATAGGCGTTTAAAATAGGCTGTTATCCAGACACTGTGCATGACATTCATGTTTTAAGCAACTTGTATCTGTGTGTTTTTTTTTTCCCCACTAAGCAGTTAACACCTTCATCATCACTGTTTTTGTGATAGGGTGGCTGCCTTTATCAGTGGTAAGCACCTGTTGCTTCTCCAGCCTTCATCCATGGGAGCCTGCTGCATCCTGCTAGTGAATTTGGTCATTTGATCAGACTGGGTATGATTGTTTTTCATGATTTGCTTTTGCTAAAAATGATTTTTTTTTTTAATTTACTATCCATACACTACCAGAAGACAGTGTATGAACCAGAACATTCAACATCTGCAAGGGGTAAAAGCGTTTGCAATGTTAATCCCAATTGTTTTTTTTTTCATATCTAATGTGTAGCCTTGGGATATTTTGTTCAAGATTTTATTTTATATATTTTTGTTGTATTATTACTTAAACAGTATCTTACCTTTACAGCAGTTAAAAATGAACAGACATTATCTCCAAAATCAGCAAAAGCTTCTGTGTAAAATTCTTCATGTGCGAGACTTGGCCAATAACGGATTGATCCTTCACATGTAGCTGCCATAACTGCAAGTGACTATGCAAAAACATTACATTTTCAAGTGATCGAAAAAACAAACATTTTAAACATTTTTAAAGGGGTTAGGAACTTTGGGTCCAATTCAAAGTTTTTACACCAGTATTCTTGCATAATTTTGGTGGAAACTGAGGCTGTGCTAAAATGATATGACTTTTGGTGCTCTGACATGATTTTCACCATGTTCATACAAAGTGAGTGAAGTAGGGGGGACAGGACGTGGCAATCAATGCTCAAATTCATTACAAATGGCTGCATTTGCTATGCCACAAATCTTACTCCAGCAGCAACTGGAGTAGGATTTGTGGGGAGATGCACATAGAGGTGCACACCATTTGTCTGGTGCTCTAGACTTATGAAGATGCAAACTCCTCTTCAGGAATGTCTGACTCCAGCACATCTACTTATCAAGACGGGCATGAACAATGCTGGTCTTGATGAACAGGACCCTGTGTCTTCACAGACATCATAATCTATTGCCCAGCATGTGATACATGTATCCGATAGCGTTAGGGTGGTGTTAAGCTGGGAGACATGCAGGAGGAAAGGATTTATGCTGTCCTGTAATTTAGAGACGCAAAAATATAAATTTTCAGGGTAACCGGAAATAGAGAAGTACTAGATGACTGCTTGTGCGACTGGCTTACATAGGATTTACATGCAGGTGAGAAATCATTACATATGAACGATTTACATAGGGGTTTTGCTATTTTTAAAAAGTTTCAGAAGCACACTGCTGCATCTTCGCATGTATGTTATTATAAAGCAACATTTAAAAATGTATTTTGACTACAAGTTACCAATTTATTTATGGGCAGCACGGTGGCTCAGTGGTTAGCACTGTTGCAGTCTAAATCTCACCAAGGACAAGGAGTTTGTATGTTCTCCACATGTTTGCGTAGGTACCCCCAGGTACTCCACACTCCAAAAATATTGATGGAAAATTCAGATTGGAAGCCCCAATGGGTTCAGTGACTAGGTCTGCAAAGCGCTGCCGAATATGATGGCGCTATGGATTTATTTAGCGCTTGGCTTTCTCAATCGGTACAAAGATATACATCGTTACTGTATCAATCGATCCCATACACTCTAAATAGACTTTGATCCTTATATAAGTGCATCCTAATTCCGGTAAATTTCAGGGTGTACCAGAATCTGCAATCTACATCAGCAGTGAGCTGGAGTATAGTTTGCACCAGTTCCTGGAATAAATTATAGTCTATTTGTCCGGACAGCCACTGGCCAGTTCAAAAATGCAGCGATCTGTACATTTTTATAGCAGAAACCTGGCATGCAGCCTTTTACGAATGCAACCCTTTTAACTCTTGATGTCATTTTGGATAGCACCTATGTAGTCAGTAAGCAAATTATTTCCTTTTCTCTTAGCAGAATTGCAATTGCTGGAGTGAACATTGGCACCAGAAGCTGGAGAGAGTTCATCAAAGTACAGAAATGCTTCAGCAGATGAGGACAAGAACAGACAAATTGTTACCTACACAGAGGTTATTTTGTTGGGTTTTATTACTCAGCACATGACAACCATGCAATTTCAATTTGTGTAAATAAACTTTGCACACACCTGGGAATCTTGTGAAAAAGACTGTTTACTCAATTAATAGGTATAGTACATACTATGGTACGACGTTTCGGTCTAATTGACCTTCATCAGGTACCATGTGGTGTACTATACGTCCAAATAATGAGTGAAATATATCCTGAAAAAAGTATATCCACTGATAGCCTGTATCTGGTAATTCTTATAGAGTCCCACGTGTAGGAGGAGAGGTGAGCGGCTTGGACGCGGTCGTACCATAGTATGTACTATACCTATTAATTGAGTAAACAGTCTTTTTCACAAGATTCCCGGGTGTGTGCAAAGTTTATTTACACAATATATTGATTGGGACCTTACTTGAGCACCACCAAAAACACCTGATTGAGAGCTGTGCCAACGCTTTTCTATATATAACCATGCAATTTGTGTCACACAAAATATTTAATATTGTGCATGTAAGTTCAGAGGTGTAAGCTTTATTGTTCCCCAATTTTTTTATTTAATAACAGTCTCTGATTCAGAGGCTAGACTAACTCTGATGAAGCCAGTTCACTGGCGAAACATGTCAGGGAGGTCTAGAGAACTTTTTTAATGACAAGTTTATTGTGCTTAATAATAAGGAAATAGGCAGCGGCCGCGCCGATCCTTTAATAATTGAATTGTCACTGTGGTGGATTGTGAGTGCACTAATAGCTAAAACGCTGTATGCAGACTATAAGAAACAGGAATATCCTTCACAGTGATTACTTGCACAATTACTTGATTTTAATGTCCTACTATTAAAAGTTACGTTTTATTATGATCTTTAGTTAGGGTTTAGTTGCCAATTGGCAAATTGTTATTTAGTCTTTAGTCTGAACACCATTATTGGGGCCCAATTACTCTAGGTCCCACGGAAGGCAAGCAGGCCAATGAATATTACTTCCACATGGAGCTGAGCACTACCGTGCTAGCAGAGCAATTTCAAAGGGGTATCCAGGCTTGAGGCAAGTCTCCAGTCACCTTACATGACTGCAGACTTGAGATTACTCACAGTGAGTGCGCAGTGTCAGAATGCTTTGGTGCCGGCAGTGGTTTGCGATTTTCAAACTTCCCGACACATTCACATTAACAATTTACTTGTACTGAGTGAGGCCGCGTATATCTAGTCGGCATGTAATCGCATGTATGCAAATTGCATACTTGTGGCCACGTGCTTGCCTGCTCCTGATGCCAGAGAATCCTGTGCTGTGAGGAGTCACAAGTTTTCAATCGGAGTGAGTGCAAACTTGCGGGTCAAGTCTAGACATTCACTATAATGGGGTTTTTACAGACACAATGAAAAAAAAATTGATTTGGCTGTCCCTTAATGAATTCCCAAATCCACTCATTACCTTTATGTTTCATGTTTTGCTACCCTTCTCCCAATGCCTCAAGACTACATTGCCCAAGAGGCAAAGCTGTATCTGTTCCAAAGTCCACACATGCCCACCCTCAGTCTGCTCAACTTAAAAAGCACCGTCCGGAGATGATTTAAGCCTGTGATCGTTAGTACCATGTACTGCAATACTTATTGCAGTAATCTATCATTCCTACGCGAATGCGTCATGGGGCCCAATGGGAGCTGGTGCATTAGAGCACCGAAGCACGTTCTATTTAAATGCGACTGTGAAGAGAATGACAGCTGCGGCTGGAACTTTGCTATATAACATAGCTGGCATTTGCCACATGTGGCGGGAGCTCAGCTCCTGAGCACCCTCCACACATGAGGATCTCTTTCCAGGATGTGAATACAATGTCCTTTTGCGGGAAGGGGTTAAAAACAGCAAACTGAATTATAAAGTTTATTCCGTTCGGAAAGCCTTTTCAATGCTTTAATAATCTGTGGGCCTGGAAAATGTTTTCAACTCTTAAAAGCAGAAGCAGTTGCCTTCATAAGTCTATGGATGTTATGACGTTAATCAGCAAAAATCAGAAAATGAAACGGATTATGGAAAACCTACTTTTCTAAGCGAGGATTGGCATTAGTTAGGACCTGATATACGAGAAGAGCCTTGACGTGGCTATCAGGCACACATAATTTGGCCATCTTATGCGCTAAGACTTCTCAATTTTTCATATTTCTAAGGCAGTGATGCAATTCATTTTTCATATTTTCATATTTCGTGTTTGCAAGCTATAGCGCTACAGTGTGCTACCTTTTTTTCTTGTATGTACATGAGTTGGTGACTCTAGGTTTAGCACCTGTTCACACTGGATCTATGTTTGGATGTGCCAGTCAGTTTTTTGATATGTATTCATTTACCTTCTACCTGAGCACTCCACCTGTTGGTCACCGTGTGCGTTACAATGAGGATCCACAGACTTACATCGTAATAGCAATTTTCAGTCCATCACCTCTGTGTAATGGGGTGAGTCAGAATTTCAGTTAGGCAAGTCAGGACAGGGGCAAACTAGTAAACCAGGGAAGATGGCGAGCGGTATTTTAATGCACTGTGACAGGGTCACTAGCACGGTATATGAGGGGAGAAGTGTGTCACTGCGCATAAAGACGTCAGTGACGTGAAACCAAATTAGTTTCCTCAAGCACACTGTGTTGTGAGGGTTAAATTAAAGTTGCATACTTGGGCTGGTTTTAGGTGGACATTTATAGAGTGGGTGGGAAGATGTCCACCATATCTCCAACTGCAGAATCTGCACAACTCTGTGCCAAAAGGACCTGTGCGATGTCACAGTCATGTGATCAGTCATATGGTCTGGGTTTAAATGGCTGGACTTGAGAGGCAGTCTGTTTGTTGTGTTTGGAGAGGAAATACTCTAAATGGTTGTTCCCGGGGGAGCTGAAGACACATGGTGGTCTGAGAGGACGAATCCTTCAGACAATTGGGACAGAGTTATACGTTATCTTTTTGTATTGCTGTTATGCCAGAAAGGCTCCCTTTACTTTGCTGAACCCTGCCATGGTTTATGCTGTTCCACAATAAACCAGTACGTGATTTACCACCAGAAGCGTCCCTGTGTCTACCTTAGGAAGCAGCTGAGTGAGTCAACCCCTCACAGCACCTAAACTACATGCATTTCGAAAGGTTTAGGGACCAACATGTTTTGTTGGGAATGCTTTTAACATTACTTACTTGTATAGTTGTTGCATCTCCATCAGTAGATATGTCTACCAGATCTGCAGACCAAGGAAAATCACTCGGTGGGAGTTGTAGTTCCTTACATGACATAGACTGTTAAAAAAAAAAAAAAAAGTTTAATTGTATTGGTATGAAACAGGCATCACTGTGCTACATTGGGCCTCAAATATTTTATCTAAAGCTGTTTCCTGTACGTCAGACATTTCTAATTCACAAAAAAAGCAGGTAATAAAACGACAACTATATGCTAGGATAAGAGAATCCAAAGAAATGTGCCATGTTGGGAGTCATTTACTTTTCCTTTGACATGGCTGTATGAGGGACTGTTTTTGCAAGAGGAGTTGCATTTGATGGTGGAACCATTTGTAATACACAATTAACCAATTCTTATCAACTCCCAAAAAACTGTTAAACTTTTTTGTTTTTCTACAATATTTATTAGGAAACTTTAACATGCTTGTAGTGTTGAGTATTATCTAAGGATTGCATGATCCTTAGATAATACTCAGCACTACAAGTATAGTCAGATGTCACACGTGAGCGCCAATTGGTGAAATCCATGTCATAATCAATGGTCCTGCTGACTCCATGGTTGCTAAGCTCCAAAAATGATATTACATCTTTATGCAGCTAAAAGACAAAGATATAACAAGATCTTACCTTCGCAGATGAAGATTGGCTAATTTTCCAGATTAAAATCTGATCGTTGCATACTAACCAAGCCCATCCAAGTTCATGAACCTTCACCATTAAAGAATCGTAGGCTGGTCGGAAAAAATAAATATATATATGATTTATATCTATCTATCTCATTAAGCAGGAAAATACAAGTGCAGGTATTGATTAGCTGACTATTAGCAACTCTAAATACATCCTAGATGTAAGTGAATGAAATTATTCTCATTGAATACTTTGTTCTGTAAAAAGTTGAATGTGCTGTCAACATAATCAAACAAAAATCATCAATGAAATCAAATTTTTGAACCAATGGAGGCCTGGATTTGGAGAGAACCCCAAAATAAAGGTCGAAATGAAAATTAAAACAAGACAAAATTAAGTGGAAACAAGTCAAAATGATGCTCAGTAGCAGGGTGGATTTGATTTAAATCAAACTGATTTAAATCACGATTTAAATCACGATTTAAATCACTAGTCAGTAAGGCTTGATTTAAATCAGTGATTTAAATCAAAGTTTCTACCTAAGATCATACACACAAACAGATCCAGACTTGTCTGTCTGTGGCTATGCTGCAGTATTGTGCTCAAAGTTTCACTTTCATTTTCTTGTCTGCTTGCCCTTCCTCCTCCTCACACTTAGATTCACATTCTTCTTGTGTTGTGCAGATCTATTCCACTCCAAACAATCAGAAACCTATTGTCTAACTTCTTGAACTTGGCACTGAAGGGGTTGATTCTGTATTCATAGGTTTGTAGAACAATAGGATTAGGGTCTTTTTCTCAACTCTGTTCATGTTGTAACATTTTTGCCGTGAAGAAGAGGCTTGGACCTCTGCGGAGTCAAATTCAGTTTTGAGAACTGCGTAAGTAAAGCGAGCGTCTGTGATAATATAGGAGAGAAACTGCCCACTAATCCTACAGAAACCTCTGGAAGAGCATGGTATTGTGAATGTTACACATATACAGCCTTTATTCTACTGAGTTAAACAACTCGGCTTTATCTCATGATGGAAGAACCTTTGGATGGTAAAATATTTTCCTCAAAAAGCAGCTTATTAAAAAAATCCGATTTAAATCAAAAAAATCCGATTTAAATCAAAAAAATCCGATTTTTTGATTTTTTTAAAAAAATCATTGATTTTTATCCACCCTGCTCAGTAGTGTGTGTGGCCTCCACGTGCCAACGTTTGTGCATGCTCCTGATGAGGTTGCGGATGTTCTCCTGAGGGATCTCCTCCCAGACCTGGACTAAAGCAGCCGTCAACTCCTGGACAGTCTGTGGTGTAACGTGACATTGGTGGATGGAGCGAGACATGCTGTCCCAGATGTGCTCAATCGCATTCAAGTCGGGGAACGGGCAGGCCTGTCCATAGCTTCAATGCCTTCATCATGCAGGAACTGCTGACACACTCCAGCAAAACGAGGTCTGGCATTGTCCTGCATTAGGAGGAACCCAGGGCCAACCGCACCAGCATATGGTCTCACAAGGGGTCTGAGGATCTCATCTAGGTACCTAACGGCAGTCAGGCTACCTCTGGGGAGCACATGGAGGGCTGTGCGGCCCTCCAAAGAAATGCCACTCCACACCATTACTGACCCACTGCCAAACCGGTTAAGCTGAAGGATGTGGCAAGCAGCAGATCGCTCTCCACGAAGTCTCCAGACTCTGTCACATGTGCCGAGTGTGAACCTGCTCTCATCTGTGAAGAGCACAGGGCGCCAGTGGCGAATTTGCCAATCCTGGTGTTCTCTGGCAAATGCCAAGTCTCCAGCACGGTGTTGGGCTGTGAGCACAACCCCTATCTGTGGATGTCGGGAGCTCAGGCCATCCTCATGGAATCGGTTTCTAACCGTTTGTGCACATGTACATTTGTGGCCTGCTGGAGGTCATTTTGCAGGGATCTGGAAGTGCTCCTTCTGTTCTTCCTTGCATAAAGGCGGAGGTAGTGGTCCTGATGCTGGGTTGTTGCCCTCCTACGGCCCCCTCCACATCTCCTGGTGCACTGGTCTGTCTCCTGGTAGCGCCTCCATCCTCTGGACACTACGCTGACAGACACAGCTACCCTTCTTGACACAGCTTGCATGTGCCATCCTGGATAAGCTACTCTACCTGAGCAACTTCTGTGTGTTGTAGACACTGCCTCATGCTACTGTACAGTACCTCTAAGGATGAGAGAAATGACAAAATGCAAAAGTGACCAAAGCAACAGCCAAAAAGGATGAGAAAAGAGAAATGGTCTGTGGTCCCACCTGAAGAACCACTCCTTTATAAGCGGTGTCTTCCTAATTGCCGATCATTTCTACCTGTTGTCTGTTGCATTTGCACAACAGCAGGAAAACTGATTCACAATCTGTGTTGCTTTATAACTGGACAGGTTGATTTCACAGAAGTGTAATTGACTTGGAGTTATATCGTGTTGTTTAAGTGTTCCCTTTATTTTTTTGAGCAGCGTATATACTGCTCCTTACCTGAATCCATCAAACACCCGATAAACATGAATATGCCAAGAACTCCAGACAGAAAATACAGTAAATCTTTTTATTAATTTATAGTGGCTAAGCAATATTACATCAAATATTTAAAACCGTATAAAAAAGACATTATGTGCATGTACAGAACATAATTATATTTAAAATCAATGTTGGTAAGGCAAATCCTACAGAAAGGACACAATATACATCAAGGAAAATGTAAAAGTGAGAAAACACGCATAAAAATAAATCAAACCTAAAATACATTTAGACTGTATTTTACAAAACACAAAGATTATATACAATAACTAAACCTAATAGTGGAACATAATTCTTTTGTGCATTCAAGCCGGCGGGATGACGTGTTTAAACAGAACATCCAGTATGCTTCACGTGTCATTAAGCGTCTCTTAATATCTCCTCCCCTTGCTGATAAGGTGAGTTTCTCGATGCCGATAACCTGGAAAAATGCCGTACTTCTCTGATGATGGATTACAAAGTGCTTGGATGCAAAAGACATTGAGCGATTCACCCTGTTGGGAGAAATAATTGTTGTTCCTACCAGGTATGGTTTACCTAAAGTTCATAAAGGGGTTTCATCTCCTCCAATGTGCCCTATTTTATCAGGCATTGGCTTTGTAACAGAACATCCTAGTCAATGGGTAGATTCCATGTTGCAGCCTCTAGTTGTGCGAGTCCCTGGTTTTCTCAAGAATTCCAGAGATGTTTTACATCAATTTTCTGATATTGTATGGAACAATAATTTCTATTGGATTGGGTGTGATGTTATTGCCCTATATACCTCAATACCGCAAAATCTGATCATTGAAGCATTGAAATTTCATTTTACTAAATATAGTGATTATACTGTAGATCTGTGCAATTTTATCATGCAAGCTATACAATTCTTAATGAATCATAACTTTTTCTTTTGATCGACAGTTTTATCTCCAATGCAAAGGGGTCTCTCTGAGCGGTAAGCACTCACCTTCAGTAGCCAATTTGGTTATGTCCTATTGGGAAGAGGAGTTTTTATATTCTGACAGTAACCCTTTCTTGTCTGATATATTTTGGTATGGCAGATACATCGATGATACACTCCTTATTTGGAGTGGCGATGTATCCGACATACCGAGACTTGTGGAGTACTTCAATTCCAATGCTGATCCCCACACTTTCATTTCTGGATTTGAAATTTCGGGGTGTTGAGGGTAGTACTGTTATTACATCAACTTATTGCAAGCCATTATCAGGCAACAGTATACTACACGCCTCTAGCAGTCATCCTGGTCATACCATTAGATCCATACCAGTGGGTGAATTGACAAGGATCACCAGAAATTGTAGTGATGCTACTATTCCTGAACAAGAGATGGAATCATGCTGTGCTAAATTAATAAAAAGAGGTTAACCAGCATGGTCTCTTAATAGGGCTAAAATAATTGTACAGAAGAAAAGGCGTTGCGATATGTTAGTTCCTAAATCAAGTAACAATAATGACATTGGGAATAATAGGGTGGTGTGCTCTATTTAGTACAGTCCTCAATTTAATGATATTAAAATCTCTTATTCTTAAAAATATTCCTATTTTCTATGAAGATGATGTTTGGTCTACTATTTTATCATCTGGATGTCAAATTTGTAGCCAAAAAGGCCAATACTTTGGCTAATATTTTGTCGGCAAGTTATTATAACCCCAGAGTAAGGTCACGCACTAGGTTACATCATAATGGTTTTTACCAGTGGTGCACCAAAGTGCAGAACATGTGCCCATTTTGTGATAGTGACAATAAGCAACAACATAAGATACAACAACTTATTAATTTTAACAGTATAAATATGGTTTAATTAAGTACAAAATGTAATCTGTGTTATATAGGCTTTACAACTTGCACGCTGAAAGTTTGCATCTCAGAGCAGATCACTGATATTATTTCTTCCACCAGGGTGAATCGCTCAATGTCTTTTGCATCCAAGCACTTTGTAATCCATCATCAGAGAAGTACGGCATTTTTCCAGGTCATCGGCATTGAGAAACTCACCTTATCAGCAAGGGGAGGAGATATTAAGAGCAGCTTAATGACACGTGAAGCATACTGGATGTTCTGTTTAAACAAATGTCATCCCGCCGGCTTGAATGCACGAACAGAAATTATGTTCAACTATTAGGTTTAGTTATTGTATATAATCTTGTGTTTTGCTTCTCTTGTTTGATTTGTAGATTTATGTTTTTATGTGAATCATTATATATGTATCATGTGACTACCAATGAATGCTCATTGGCTGAGGTTGCTATATAATCATGCCGTTACCCATGCTGAGAGGCTTTGAGAAAGAACATTTTATTGTTCGAAACGCGTTGTTGGTATTCACAACTATGTGAGCTGTATCCTGCTGGACTCTGTTTTTATATCTACAATAAATTTGGATTTCTTGGAAGCTAGCTTTTTTTTTTCTCTTTTTCTCTATTGATTCCACGTGATGACTCCACGGTTTCCCTGCTTCCCAACACCACACGCCATCAAGGTGAGCTGGTTGTTCCATTTGTATTTTGCATAGAAGTAAGGCTCACTGGAACGCAATTTCCTGGCTCAGTCTTCTTTCCTTATTTAAGGATTAGGACAACATTTGCCCTTCTCCAATCTTCTGGGACTTCTCCTGTTTTCCAGGAGTTTTCAAAGATTCTGGCTAGTGGTTCTGCAATTTCCTCTGCTAACTTTTTCAGTACCCTAGGATGTAATTCATCTGGACAAGATTTAAATTCAGTTAAATTTGCAAAGTGTTCCCTCACCATCTCTCTGTTTATAGATTGTGTGGCTTATTTCATTCCTTAGGCCGGTCTCACATATTCAGATATTTCAGGCATTGGAAAAATCGATACTGGAGATATCCGTGTCACATCCGTGTGGCACACGTGTGGCAACCGTGTGCCGCATCAGGACCACACGGACGGCCGCCGGGGAAGAAGCGCTACAGTAAGCGCTGTTCCCCTGCTTGTGGTATTGAAGTTGGCTGTCATTATTCTCTCCTGCTCTGCCGGCAACAGCAGCAACAATGAATGAAAAACAAAGACGTGGGGTCCCCCTTAGCTTTTGAACCAACCCAGCAAAACTATACAGGTGCGGGCTGCTATTCTCAGGCTGGTATGGGCCATGAATATGGGCCCCCCCAGCCTAAAAACAGCAGCCCACAGCTGTCCAGAAAAGGCGCATCTATTTTTCGTGATCTCGGGTTACGTGAGGGCTTATTTTTTTGCGCGCCGAGCTGACGTTTTTAGTGATACGATTTTGGTGCAGATACGTTCTTTTGCTCACCCGTTATTGCATTTTAATGCAAAGCCGCAGCAACCAAAAAAAAACATAATTCTGGCTTTTTGAATTTTTTTTTTCTTGCAATGCCATTTAGCGATCAGGCCAATTTTTTTTTTTTTAATTGATAGACCCGCGATCACGTGACGCGGTTCGCCAATGTGCGTATTTCCGGCCCGATGGCTGGAAGCACTATTTAAATGCCGCTGTCAGTGTTTGACAGCGGCATTTAACTAGTTAATAGCCGCGGGTGGATCACTGCCGGAGCCCACATCAAAGGAGGGACTTACCGACATCGGCGTAATAATACTTCCAATGTCAGTAAGGGGTTAACAAGGGTTCTGTGTTCATCCATCCTAGTCTCTTTAAATGCTTCCAATTCTTCCTTTTCAGGATTATTACTGATTGGACAGTGAGAATTACATTTAGAAAAATCTCTCATCTTGGGCATTGCTGGCATTTAGAACATTTAGCCATTGGATCTATTAAGATGGCATTTATTTGTGGCGACATAGCGAATCAGGAGAACTATACTACATTTCTAATCAGAGTATTTGCCAATATTAATATTACACCTACTACAAATCGGGATAGGATTGTGGAGATGGGAACACCCCTTTAATTATGCATTCAATTACCTTGAGCATTTGTCAAAGCCTCCATGACTTTAACTGGTAGCGAAGAGCCAATTAACTTTACATTGTAATTCACAGTTTCAACAGCACATGGATGAAGAACAGCTCTTGAAGGTGTTGCCCTAAAAAGAAAAAACAAAAAAATAATAATACAAACAAAAATAAACCCAAAATATTAACCCCTTAGTGACAGAGCCATTTTGCAGCTTAATGACCGGGCCAATTTTTACAATTCTGACCACTGTCACTTTATGAGGTTATAACTCTGGAACGCTTTAACGAATCCCGCTGATTCTGAGATTGTTTTTTCGTGACATATTGTACTTCACGTTACTGGTAAAATTTCTTTGATATGACTTGTGTTTATTTATGAAAAAAACAGAAATATGGCGAAAATTTTGAAAATTTAACAATTTTCAAACTTTAAATTTTTATGCCATTAAATCAGAGAGATATGTCACACAAATTTCTTAATAAATAACATTGCCCACATGTCTACTTTACATCAGCACAATTTTGGGACCAAAATTTTTTTTTTTTACAAAGTTATAAGGGTTAAAAGTTGACCAGCGATTTCTCATTTTTACAACACCATTTTGTTTTTAGGGACCACATCACATTTGAAGTCACTTTGAGGGGTCTATATGATAAAGAATACCCAAAAGTGACACCATTCTAAAAACTGCACCCCTCAAGGTGCTCAAAACCACATTCAAAAAGTTTATTAACCCTTTACGTGCTTCACAGGAACTGAAGCAATGTGGAAGGAAAAAATTAACATTTAACTTTTTTTGCAAAAACTTTACTTCGGAACCTATTTTTTTTTATTTTCACAAGTGTTAAAAGAAAAAATGAACCACAAAATTTGTTGTGCAATTTCTCCTGAATAAGCCGATACCCCATATGTGGGGGTAAACCACTTTTTGGGCGCACGGCAGAGGTCGCAAGGGAAGGAGCGACATTTGACTTTTTCAACGCAGAATTGGCTGGACGCCATGTCGCGTTTGTAGAGGCCCTGATGTGTCTAAACAGTGGAAACCCATCACAAGTGACCCCATTTTGGAAACTAGACCCCCTAAGGAACTTATCTAGATGTGTGGTGAGCACTTTGAACCTCCAAGTGCTTCACAGAAGTTAATAACATAGAACAGTGAAAATAAAAAATCATATTTTTTCCACAAAAACAATCTTTTCACCCCAATTTTTTTTTTCCAAGGGTAACAAGACCCCAAAAGTTTTTGTGCAATTTGTCCTGAGCATGCTGATACCCCATATGTGGGGGTAAACCACTGTTTGGGTGCATGGCAGAGCTTGGAAGGGAAGGAGCGCCGTTTGACTTTTTCAACTCAGAATTGGCTGGACGCCATGTCGCATTTGTAGAGGCTCTAATGTGTCTAAACAGTGGAAACCCCCCACAAGTGACACCATTTTGGAAACTAGAACCCCTAAGGAACTTATATAGATGTATGGTGAGCACTTTGAACCCCCAAGTGCTTCACAGAAGTTTATAACTCCCGGGCATGAAAATAAAAAGTCATATTTTTTCCACAAACCTGATCGTTTAGTCCCCAATTTTTTATTTTTCCAAGGGTAACAGGAGAAATTAGACCACAAAAGTTGTTGTCCAATTTGTCCTGAGTACGCTGATACCCCATATGTGGGGTGGGACCACTGTTTGGGCGCACGGCAGGGCTTGGAAGGGAAGGAGCGCCGTTTGACTTTTTCAAACCAAAATTGGCTGGAATTGGACGCCATGTCGCGTTTGGAGAGCCCCTGATACGCCTAAACAGTCGAAACCCCCCACAAATCACACCATTTTGGAAACTAGACCCCTTAAGGAACTTATCTAGATGTGTGGTGAGCACTTTGAACCCCCAGGTGCTTCACAGAAATTAATAAACGTAGAGCCGTGAAAATAAAAAATCATTTTTTTCCTCAAAAATTATTCTTTAGCCCGCTATTTTTTTTATTTTCCCAAGGGTAACAGGAGAAATTGGACCCAAAAAGTTGTTGTGCAATTTTTCCTGTGTACGCTGATACCCCATATGTGGGGTGAAACCACTGTTTGGGCGCATGGGAGTGCTTGGAAGGGAAGGAGCGCCATTTTGTAATGCAGACTTTGATGGAATGTTCTGCAGGCGTCATGTTGTGTTTGCAGAGCCCTTGATGTACCTAAACAGTAGAAACCCCCTGCAAGTGACACCATTTTGGAAACTAGACCCCCAAGGAGCTTATCTAGATGTTGGTGAGCACTTTGAACCCCCAAGTGCTTCACAGAAATTTATAAACGCAGAGCCATGAAAATGAAAAATCATTTTTTTTTCTCAAAAATGATTTTTTAGCCAGCTATTTTTTATTTTCCCAAGGGTAACTGGAGAAATTAGAACCCCAAAATTGGTGTGCAATTTGTCCTGAGTACGCTGATACCCCATATGTTGGGGTAAACCACTGTTTGGGCGCACGGCAGGGCTCGGGAGGGAGCGCCATTTGACTTTTTGAAAGCCACGTCGTGTTTGGAGACCCCTGATGGGTCTAAACAGTGGAAACCCCCACAAGTGACCCCATTTTGGAAACTAGACCCCTTAAGGAGCTTATCTAGATGTGTGGTGAGCACTTTGAACCCCCAAGTGCTTCACAGAAATTTATAAACGCAGAGCCGTGAAAATGAAAAATCATTTTTTTTCTCAAAAATGATTTTTTTAGCCAGCTATTTTTTATTTTCCCAAGGGTAACCGGAGAAATTAGAACCCCAAAATTGGTGTGCAATTTGTCCTGAGTACGCTGATACCCCATATGTTGGGGTAAACCACTGTTTGGGCGCACGGCAGGGCTCGGAAGGGAGGGAGCGCCATTTGACTTTTTGAACGCCACGTCGTGTTTGGAGACCCCTGATGTGCCTAAATAGTGGAAATCCCTCAATTCTAGCTCCAACCCTAATCCCAACACACCCCTAACCTAATCCCAACCGTAATCGTAACCTAAATCTCACCCTAATTGTAACCCTAACCTTAATTATAACCCTAACTCTAATTGTAACCCTAACCCTAATTGTAACCCTAACCCTAATATAACCCTAACCTAAGGCTGGGTTCATTTTGCGTTTTACCAGCCGTTCAACACATAGCGTTGACGGGCTGGTAACGGTATAGCATAACGTGATCGCGTTATGCTATACCCGCTAGCGCAGAGGAATCAGCAGATGATTCATCTGCGCTAGCGGTGACGGAGCCCAGAGCTGCAGCCGCGTCCGAGGCTCCGTCACTGAATGATGGCACGTCGCAAACGCATGCCGCTTTACGGCATGCGTCGCGATGCGCCCTCAAATGGGGGTGAATTGCAGCGTTAACGGACTGCGTTACACCGCGTTATACCGCGGTGTAGCGCAGTCCGTCTAACGGACTGCCATAACGCAGTATGAACCCAGCTTAACCCTAACGCTAATTATAACCCTAACCCTAATGCTAACCCTAACCCTAATGCTAACCCTAACCCTAATTATAACCCTAATCCTAATTATAACCCTAACCCTAACAGAAAAATGAAAATAAATATAATTTCTATTTTTTATTATATGTCCCTAACTAAAGGGGTGATAAATGGGGGGGTTATGTACTGTTTTTTTTATTTTGATCACTGTGATAGTTTATCACAGTGATCAAAATGCACTTTCTGGAGAATGAATGAAACTTTTTTTTGAATCTGCCGCCAAGCAGATCGGCGGGCGCACTGCGATCACATCAGAGGGGAGAGAAATCATTTTTTTTTTTTTTTTTGCGATCGCGGCTATGCTTGCATAGCCGCGATCGCAACACCGGGATCGGTGAATACCGACCCAGATCATGTTCTCTGGGGTCTCGGGACCCCAGAGAAATATTTGCCCATCCCCCCACCAGCACAGCGGCACATAGCGGCGGGCGCATGAGCATGCGCCGCCATTTTCTTAACAGCGCCGGCACCGGGGGACAACGGAGGGCCCGGGGGCCACATGGACTGGATCGGGGGCTACATGGGGGTCCTGGGGACCCTTTTTCTCTGTCCCCTGATGTCCGATGACATCAGGGGACAGAGAAATTAAATGGCACATCAGATTTTTTTTTTTTTGTTGCGGTCGCCGTTATAGGGTTAATAACGGCGATCGCAACATCGGTGTCGGTAAAAACCGACCCGATACATGTTCTCTGGGGTCTCGGCTACCCCCGGTAGCCGAGACCCCGGAGAAAATGCGCCTCTGGGGGGCGCTATTCACTTTTTCCACAGCGCCGTTAATTAACGGCGCTGTGGTTTAAGTACCCTTAATGACCGCCGTTAAAAGGCATATCGGCGGTCGTTAAGGGGTTAAATAACATGCTATGCACACTTATTTTATAATGAGTCTATGCCCAGACCAAACTATAATGGTTCTTTCATATTGCATTCTGTGTCCCAGTGGGGGCATAAGTTCAAAATTCCCAGCAAAACGAGGTCCAGACAAATGCTTTGGCAGGGTCAGACTGTAATGGTGATGGCAGAAAGAACGTGCACTCTGACTTGCACCATTGTCAGGAGTGTACGCCTACAGGAGGTGGACACCCAGAATCAGACAAGGGCTGGTTTCACATTGGCGTTTCTTAGCGCAGGCATCGTGCTCATCCGATCGCATGCGCCATGCTTCCCTATCTTTAACGGGGGAGGGGGGCGCATGGTTTAGCGTTAGCATGCGATCATCAGCGTTTTCGTGCGCTTTCGTTATTTTGTCGTGAGCGACTTGGCGCGCACAATACAACATGTTGCATCTTTGGGTCCGCCCAAACTCGTTAAAAAGGCGCATGCGCTCGCATCGCGCAGGGAAAGCGCCCAAACAACACATTACAGTCTATGTGATCGCTTTAGTGCGCTGGGTCAGGCGCAGGTCAGCGTTCTACAACGCATGCGTTGTCAGAGATAACACATGTCTGGACACTGGTTTAAACCACCCACTAAACAAAGAAACATTGTATGGGGGTAGTGTATATAAAAGAAGGTGTTGGCACTTCAGTCCACTACTCTACAGCCAGCCAGACAGAGAGAGACACTACAGCCAGAGAGACAGCAGCTACTCCATTTCAAAATCTTGCACAGGAACTTGGATAATGTGAGTATAAAACCTAATGTCTTTCTCTCCTTTTTTCTCAATTAGGGACTAAGGTATTTTTTTTATTGCAGCATGTCTTCAGGAGAAGAATATGTGCCGGTCCCTGGTGAACTGGCCCAAGCAGAGGTTGAAGTGAGTACCTTCCTTCTACAGTCATGGCCAAAAGTTTTGAGAATGACACAAATATTATATTTTCACATGATCTGCTGCCCTCTGGTTTTTATGTGTGTTTTGACAGATGTTTTTATCACAGACAGAAATATAATTGCAAACATATGAGTAACAAAAGCTTATATTGACAGTTAAGGTACTGCCACACTAAGCTATCCCGCTAGCGATCTCGTTAGCGTTGCATACTAATGAGATCGCTAGCGGGATTGTTTCTATATCGCTAAATGCTGCCGCATTTAGCGATACAGTTAACGACGCTATCGCCGTTAGCGATCTTCTTAACGACTTTAGCGGTACAAAAGTACCGCTAAATCGCTAAGAAAAGGTGCCACACAGCGATTAGATACTTACCCAGCGGGAGCGCCAGCGATGAAATAGGGTCCGGAACGATTCCAGCGACGAGCGAGATCACAGCAGGAAGCTTGTCGCTGGAAGCTGCCGCACTGAACAATATCGCTAACGGGATCGCTAAATAGTGACGTTTTTTAGCGATCCCGTTAGCGATATTGTTTAGTGTGGCATACCCTTTAGAATGAGTTAATGCAGCAAGTCAATATTTGCAGTGTTGACCCTTCTTCTTCAGGACCTCTGCAATTCTCCCTGGCATGCTCTCAATCAACTTCTGGACCAAATCCTCACTGATCGCAGTCCATTCTTGCACAATCAATGCTTTCATTTTGTCAGAATTTTTAGGTTTTTGTTTGTCCACCCGTCTCTTGATGATTGACCACAAGTTCTCAATGGGATTAAGATCTGGGGAGTTTCCAGGCCATGGACCCAAAATCTCTATGTTTTGTTCCCTGAGCCATTTAGTTATCACCTTTGCTTTATGGCAAGGTGCTCCATCATGCTAGAAAAGGCATTGTTGATCGCCAAACTGCTTTTGGAGGATTGGGAGAAGTTGCTCTTGGAGGACATTCTGGTACCATTCTTTATTCATGGCTGTGTTTTTAGGCAAGACTGTGAAAGAGCTGATTCCCTTGGCTGAGAAACAACCCCACACATGAATGGTTTCAGGATGCTTAACAGTTGGCATGAGACAAGACTGGTGGTAGTGCTCACCTTGTCTTCTCCGAATGAGGCGTTTTCCTGATGTCCCAAACAATCGAAAAGGGGATTCATCAGGGAAAATAACTTTACCCCAGTCCTCAGCAGTCCACTGCCTGTACCTTTTGCAGAATATCAGTCTGTCCATGATGTTTTTTCTGGAGAGAAGTGGCTTCTTTTCTGCCCTCCTTGAGACCAGGCCTTGCTCCAAGAGTCTCCGCCTCACAGTGCGTGCAGATGCACTCACACCTGCCTGCTGCCATTCCTGAGCAAGCTCTGCACTGCTGGTAGCCCGATCCCGCAGCTGAAACACTTTTAAGAGACGGTCCTGGCGCTTGCTGGTCTTATTTGGGCACCCTGGAGCCTTTTTGGCAACAATGGAACCTCTCTCCTTGAAGTTCTTGATGATGCGATAGATTGTTGACTGAGGTGCAATCTTTCTAGCTGCGATACTCTTCCCTGTTAGGCCATTTTTGTGCATTGCAATGATGACTGCACGTGTTTCTTTAGAGATAACCATGGTTAACAGAAGAGAAACAATGATGCCAAGCACCAGCCGCCTTTTAAAGTGTCCAGTGGTGTCATTCTTACTTAATCATGACAGATTGATCTCCAGCCATGTCCTCATCAACACCCACACCTGTGTTAATGGAGCAATCACTTAAAAGAAGTTAGCTGGTCCTTTTTCAGGCAGGGCTGCAATGATGTTGAAATGTGTTTTGGGGGATAAAGTTCATTTTCTAGCCAAATATTGACTTTGCAAGTAATTGCTGTTAAGCTGATCACTCTTTATAACATTCTGGAGTATATACAAATTGCCATTAGAAAAAGTGAAGCAGTAGACTTTGTAAAAATTAATATTTGTGTCATTCTCAAAACTTTTGGCCATGACTGTATACTGATTGGTAAGTATTTGCTGTTGCATGGACACATGCGGCAATTTTTTTTTTCTTTTTCAGTCCACATCGTCCACGGCAGCGGAGGAAGAACGGGAGCAGCCAGTCCGTGTGCAGGCGGGGAGGCGGCCTGTAAGTATAGACTGACAGATTGTACTTTTTTTTTTGCTCCGACTTTTTTTATTGCCTGTTTTTCCTATTCAATCTTGCTTCTATTCTCAATCTTTCTTCTATTCTGTATTGTTTTCTATCTTTTTCATCTCCAAATCTTTACAAGATTAATGTTTTGCTTTCTTTTCTAGGCTTCACAACGGGATGAGGAACTCACCCTGGACAATGACACCCTGATCCAGTTGGTCCAGGAGCGAGTCCCGTTGTGGGACAGCCGTGATCCACTGCACTGTGACAACGTGGGTATCCGGCGGCTCTGGAATGAGGTGGTCGCAGCGCTGATGGATGGCTGGGACAATGCCTCTCCTGGGTCCACAAGGAATTTCGTAAATATTTCAATGGTGTGTGATGCTGCAATCACCTTGGCCGGGATCACACAACTGTGTGGGATGCAAGTAACTCCTGTGAGTTTCTAGCATCCCACACAGTTGTGAGATCCCGGCCTACAATGCACTGTCTAAATTTTATTTTTCATTTTCCACAGTGAACAAGGTCAGAACCCGTTGGAGCTCGATGAAGGACCGCTTCAACAGGTACCTGAGGCAGGAGAACCGGGCTGCCAGTGGTGCTGCGGCAAGGACCTCCTCCAAATACCGTTAACATCGGGCGTTGGCCTTCCTAAGACCGGTCCTTGCCACCAGAGCGTAAGTATTTCGTTGTTTTATTGTATTGTGTTTACTCTGTGTTTTTCTATTCCACAGGAGTTGGCGTTCTTAAATGCATGAGAGTAATTGTTGTTTTTTTATTCAACAGCACCTGGAGCAGCACCCTGCAACCTGGTCCTGGAGCAGTCCTTCAGAGAGCTGCCTCGGACCCGTCCCAGCCATCCACCAGCCAAGAAGCACCTTGCGAGTCGTCAACACAGACAGCTGGAGATCAGGAAGATGGTCCATCAGGTCTTCCCCTGTCACAGGTCTCTGCCACTGGTTTTGCGGGTACTTCCTGCCCGTGACAGAAGGCCTCGGACAAGAATCTCATGCCCGGTTCATACATTTGAGCACGGTTTTCCAAAATAGCCACAAGGCGTTGGGCGACAGAGTGGATAGCGGTTTTGCACTAGTGGAACAACCCCTCCATTCTGTTAAGCGCCGCCTTGACTATCTTGAAGCCGAGCTCAAAAGACCAGCGCACCATTTTTTTCCAACAAATTGAACGGGGCATGGCGGAACACCTTAATCCTGATCTCCAGCTGACTGTGATGAATGCCTGCAACAATGCTTACACGCAGGCTATGCAGCAGAGTCGATACGTGCAGCAGCCAGTGGTGCCTTTCCCACCCGTGCCACCACTGACTCGCTTCACCGCACTACCGACTTCTGTTGCATACCACTGCATGGCCACCAGCATTCCAAGCCATGCTGGACAACACTTCACCACACAGTCACAGTGCAGCTGGACACTCCCCGCCACCACTATGCCAAGCGCTGCTCCTGTTTGGACTTCCTCCACCCCTGCTTGGACCTCCACCCCTGCTTGGACCGCAACCACCTCCAGGGACGCCACCACCACTGAGCAGCAGCTGGGGGACCCTCATTCTGTATTCAGGGCATAGGACCCAGGCAGGAGGTCCCCAAGCCACACGAGGTCCCCAAGCCACACGAGGTCCCCAAGCCACACGAGGTACCCAAGCACCAGGAGGTCCCCAAGCACCAGGACCTCCAAAAAGAAAAAGATGGGACGAAGAGTCCAGAAAAAGATTTTTGTCCTCCCTCCCCCTCACCTGCCACTGTGTTTGACACGCTGCCTTCCCCACCACTTTCGTTGCCCCTTCCCCTCGAACCCCTTCTTCGCCCTCTCAAGGTCAATCCTCGTTGCTCCACACCCCCAAATTACCCCCTTCTTCACCCAAACGTCGTTCACATTAATTTTTTTTTTTGTCTTGTAAAAATGTGCCTTTTTTTTCACCCAACTGTTTGTTTTGAGTCTTTCGCCGCCTACACACACTGCACCGTACACAAACTGCGTCGTACACTTTGTGATTTTGCCACCACATAGCTCCAGTACTGACACATGCTTCTTGTGTCAGTCCTGGATCTACGTGTTGTCAAAAACACAAATATATGGCTTGTATTTTCACCACCAGTCTCTTCAGTCTAGAAATATTAGTAGACTGAATAGAGGATGTTGCTGAGTGCAATGCATATCTATTCTCACCTTGCCAGGTATCATAAAGAGTTTATTGAGGATGGTGTGTTTTGCCCATCCACATTTTCTCTTTGTGACACAAGGCCAGAGGATTGTAGATATACCTTGTAATTAACCACATCCTCTATTCAATGTGTGGTGAATAAACTGAAGAGATGGAGAAAATACACGCCATCTCTACAATCCCCTGGCCTGGTATCATAACTATTTAACACACCTGGCCAGGTGACTATACCTATGAGTTGTCATCTGCAGCGTCGCTTCAGTCTGCATTATCTATTGCACACAGACTGGAGAGATGCCGGTGGTTACTCATTTGTGTATTCACCTGCCCACTGCCCAGGTGTCATAAAATTCTGACGTCCGGATGCTTTTTTTTTTTTGGCATCCTCACTTCAGCATGACACCAGGCCAGGGGCTTGTAGAAGTTGTATAAACTTTATCATCTCTCCAGTGTGCATGCATACTAAAGACACAGTGGAGATACTAAGAATATCTATACTCGTATAGTCATGTGTCACAAAGAGAAGGATGCTATTGCATCCCAAACTCACTATTTGGAACATCAGGCCAGGTGTATAATATCTCCGCCGTCGCTGCAGATATCTCCACCGACACTGCAATATGTTTGATCACAGACTTGAGAGATGATGAATGTCATACAACTTTTCTCTGTAGACTCACCTGGTAGGAGTCCTATTAAAGTCAAGATGCAGAAAACACAGCATCCTGACTTCACTGGGACACCTGGGCAGGTGATTATTGTATTGGAGTGTATAAAAACAGAGTGAACTCAGTATAGGTAGCAAAACAGGTTTTTTATTAACAAACACAATAAAACAATTTTATTACACCATTTGATCTTGCCATTCCACACGTCCCACATCAGATAGAAAGTAGGCCGCAAATTGGTCCCTCATTTGGCCAACTTCAACAGATGACCTGAGAGGGTGCTGAGTGAAATCAGGCAATGGGTTGACAGGTGGTTCATCGAGTCCAAAAGTTGGGTGGTCTTTAGCCATCACAAAATTGTGAAGAACCACACAGGCTTTCACCACCTCATCCACAGTTTCAAGTTTCAGATTAATGGCTGTGCCAAGAATGCGCCATCTGGACACAAGAATCCCAAAACGCACACTCTACAGTTCTTCTGGCCCTGGTCAGTCTGTAATTAAAGATTTTTTTTGGTGTGGTCCAAGTCCCGGCTAGAGTACGGTTTCAACAGGTTTTTTGTTTTTTTTAAATTCGTTTATTAGATAACAAACACATACATTTATATTATGTAAATAGCCAATACATTGTATATATCGTTATCATGACACTTAAAGTGGATGAAAACCATCCAACTTGTATATTAAATCATTAATACAGAATTCAATGCCACTGGTCATCTTTCTTTTGCGAGGCCTATGAATAAATTGAAAGTATTTGCCGGAACCTATTATTCATTTATACAAATGCTTAGCTCTTCATATCTCTAAATAGTACATTATAATACAACTAACACATCTAAATTCTTACCTACTGCTAACTGCCAAAAACAACTGCCATGACATAATAACCTGCAGAGTGTAGACCAATTTATTATCTCCCAACTATTATGTTAATAGTAACAACTTATTATCTACGCCTTGTTATAGTGAGGTGAGATGCATTCCATACATCCCAGATCTTATTGAATTTCCCCAAGCAACCCCTGTTTTGGTATAGTGTCCGCTCATATGGTATTATTGAATTCACTAGTTCAATCCAAGCTCTAAGAGAAGGATGTTGATCCCCCATCCAGCGCAAGGACAATATTTTCCTGGCCAAAAAAGTGTCTCCCACAAAATAATTTTAACGTGGTGTCCTCATATCTCTTCCTCTAACACCCCAAACAGACATACTAATGGAGTGAGAGGAACAGGAATGCCTAAGAGGGAGGTTAACAACGAGGTCACCTCGCTCCAATAGGATAAAATAATTGGACATCCCTACACCATATGTATGAAGTCTGCGTCCTCTGTATGGCATCTCAAGACATTCTGAAGATTGGGACCACCCCATTTTAAATAGTCTCAATGGGGTCAAATACGATTGGTGCATTATGTACCTTTGCGTCATTTTGTTGTTGGCTGATGGGGACACTCTGGCTGGGGAATCAAGAGCAACCTCCTCCCAGTCTTCATTTGGAATATCTGGAATTAAAACTTTCCACTTCTCCTTTACTGATAATAGAGCAGAGTCAGAGCCTGCGGACAGCATATAAGTATACAAAGTAGAGATAAGTCCCTGAGGGCCATGTGATTTAAAAATCCCTATGAGGGGGAAGGAGGATTTTGCTTGGGTTACATTTCTGTTGCGCAGATATGATTGACTTACTGATCTAAGTTGTAGATATCGAAAAAATTGTGATCTTGGGACACTGTATTTAAGTTGTATTTGTTCAAAGGACATTAGGACATTGTGATCATATAAATCTTTGATTGAGGAGACATTATATGAGATCCAGAATTAAGTGGATGGGTGATTAAGAAGTTTCGGTAAACAGGGATTATTCCATAATGGCATTTCTGCTATAACGTCAACAAAACGGACTTCTCGTTTAAGTTGTCTCCAGACTGACCGAGCCAACCGGAGTAAGGGTAACAGTTTAGAGACATTACGGGTATCCATCTCCAGAAACCCCAACAAACAGTCAATCCCTGCCACGCGAGCCAAATGACTCTCCGAGTTAGGCAAATAATTATTAGGCATCCATCCACTCAGAGCCCTGATCTGCCCGGCCAAGTAATATAAGAAGAAGTCTGGTAGAGCTGCCCCTCCCATCCGTTTAGACCTATGTAAAGTGGACAGTTTGAGTTGAGGCATAGTTTTCCCCCATATAAAGGATGAAATTAATGAATTAAGTCCTGAAAAAAAGGATTTAGGAATCAGAACTGCACTATGTTGGAGGGAATAGCCGAGTTTGGGGAGTAGGATCATTTTAGTTAGGTTAATGCGTCCAGAAACAGATAATAGCAATTTACTCCAAACAGCAAATTTAAGTTTCACAAGATCTATCAACGGGAGAATGTTTATTTTAAAGTCTAGTGTACTATATTTTGAAATATTTATTCCCAGAAACTTAAAATTAGCCACAACCGGTAATGGGGATAACTTTTCAAGGTGATCCATTGGACCCAGAGAGAGAGGCATCAGGGCGGACTTATCCCAGTTTATGTATAATCCAGAATAATTACTAAATGTGTCTATAATATCAATCACATGGGGTAGTGTTTTTTCTGCTTTGTCCATAAATATCACCATGTCATCGGCGTTAGGCCAATGGTATCTAGTCGGTCTGCTATTTCTATACCTTTAATGACAGGAGTTGATCTTATGCGGATCTAGTGGCTAGAATTTTAGTGAATATCTTATAGTCCACATTTACTAGTGATATGGGGCAGTATGATCCACATTCGAGGGGATCTTTTCCCTCTTTTTGAGCACTATTATGTTTGCCTCATAAAAGGATTCCGGTAAAAAAAAACCTCCCATGTCTCCTGAAACACCCTCAGAAGGAGTGGTGCCAGAACATCTCAGTATTTCCTGTACGTTTCTATGGGAATCCATCCGGCCCAGGCGCCTTCCCAGAGGCCATATCTGCTATGGCTTCATGTATTTCTTCTATTGTAAAATCTGCATCTAGAAAGGCTTGCTGGGCGGGACTCAATGTGGGAAATTTTACGTCTGACAAATATTCAAGGCAGTCCGAAGTGCAAAAACCGCCTCTGGAGCTATATAGCGTTTTATAATATTCATGAAAGCTTTGAAGTAGGTCATCCGTTGAGGTTGCAATCGACTTATCTGGTTTTCTAATTTGAAGTATGGTATTAGATGTGTTGTGTTGGCGTACCATAAATGCTAACAACTTACTGGACTGGTTTCCCAGCTCAAAATATGACTGGCGAGTAAAAAATAATATATGGATACCAAGTCCAGACGTAAATGGAGTATACAATCTATGGGAGCTTAGCCATTCATTTCTATTCTCATTTGTTGGATTAGCTATATAATTTGCCTCTGAATCACTCAATCGTTTTTCCATCTCCTCATCCTCCCTAGATGTTACCCATTTAACATAGGAAATTGTGGAAAACAGACATCCCCTTAAATACGCTTTAAGGGCATCCCAAAACAAATTAATATTTTGGGGCTCCAGATGGGAAGAAATAAAGCAGTCTAGTAAGTCTAGAGTTGTCATTGGGGCCTATCAGCTTCAACCAAAATGGGTTCAGCTTCCAAAACAAATTACGATTCCGTTGACCAAACTCAAGTGTATTATAGGGCTGTGATCTGAGATACCTTTATTCCCATGTTCCACATCTGCGACCCATGTTGTCAAATTGCTAGAACCAAATATATAGTCTATGCGAGATAGAGTGCGTCTAATGGATGAGTGACAGGTGTATTCTCTTATGTCCGGATGACGTATTCTCCACAGATCCAACCAACCACTACCCTCAATGAGCTGTGATAGTGGAGATGGAGAGCAGGGCGTCCCGGGCACTCCATCATCTAGCCTAAGTCTATCCAGGTCATTGTTCATGACCAGGTTGAAATCCCCCATGCAAATAACGAATGCATCTGGATAATTTAAGGCAAAGCTTACCGCCTTCTTGACAATTGACATATTAGCTGGGGGTGGGTTATAAATACACATTATGACGTACTCTTTCAAATCTATCACCGCATGCACAAAAACAAAGTGCCCTTCAGGGTCTTTCCGAGCCTCTTTGATCTCCCATCTAGTGTCCTTATGAATTAACAAAGAAACCCCTCTAGAGTAGCTGGTGTGGAACGCATGTATGGACCATTGTACCCATGGTTTCTGCACGTAACGAGCCGTATCTCTGGTCAAGTGCGTTTCAACCAGGGTCACAATGTGCGGGCGATGGCGTTTAATCTGGGAAAAAACCTTAATTCTTTTTCGGGGAGCCCCAAGACCTCTTACATTCCAGGTCATGCATATTAATTCAGACCCCATGGTTCTTTGTGTTGGTATGGTATACAGTGTCACACAGATTAAACTCTACAGGTAGCATAATGAATATTCTGGCAGCAGTACCTACATCAACTTCAACTAACAATAATAAGGTATGAAAAAGAAAAAACAGATTAAAGTTCAATAAGGAGCATAGTCCCAAGCTCCTATACACTAAAACGAAAAAAAGCTCAAAAGTAAAGGAGCAAAATTTTACGCTCCTATTGTGAGGTAAACAAGGGGATACCCTCACTGAAAACAGCGTCCGGTATTGTTGTTAAGTTGGGACGCTAGTGAAGAGAGCTCCATTTTATGACTGGTAGGAGAGTTTCGAACATCCGCATACAGATCATGACTCTTTTCCACCACCAGATCCCAGATGGGTCTGTAGCCATTCAGATGCCGGATCCGTAAAAAATATAGAAGAACCATTATGGACAATTCGAGGGCGAGCTGGGTAAATCATGGAGTATAAAATATTCTTTCCTCGAAGTTGTCTCTTGATCTCCACAAACTGTGCCCTCTGCTTCTGGAGTTCCATAGAAAAATCAGGGAATATCGAGATTGAGGCGCTGTTAAATTTGATGGGACTTTTCTGCCGTGACATGCGCAATATAGCATCCTGTCCTTACAATTAAGGAGTCTCGCTAGGAAGGGTCTAGGTGGGGCGCCCGGAGGGAGTGATCTTGTAGGGACTCTATGAGCCCTCTCCACAGAGAACGTAGAGGAGAATTCATCACCCAAAGTGTCCTTAAGCCAATTCTCGAGGAACTGCTCGGGTTGCTGACCTTCTGATTTCTCTGGTAAACCAATAATGTAAATATTGTTGCGTCTCAGCCTGTTTTCCAGGCCGTCCGCCTTCTGCCTCCAAGCATTTAGAGCCAGACACCTTGGTTAATTTGGCTTCCATGGGTGGAAGAGTGTCTACCAAGCTAGACACTCTCGTCTCCACCTCCGTAATGCGCCCCTTCATGGTCTACATATCATGTCGGAGACGACCCACCTCAGAGTGCACGTCCTCTATTTTCCTAGTCAAAGATGTTCTAGTCAGGGATATGGCCTCCATTAGCTGCTCGGATACCTGCCTTAAAGTTAAATCTTCGGTGACGCCACTTTCCACATTATCAGAGGACGGACTTTTACGTTAATCCCTCGTTTTGGAGTTATTCCTGAGAGAACGTGCAGTGTCAGACGGGACGGGCCTTACGAATTCTTTTAATCTGTCTGTCACGTTGGACCCCCTTGAGCGATTCATAATAGCGATGAGGTATGGCAGGTTCAATAGCTATGTAATAGGAATGTCCGTTTGTCCAGGAGTGACAGCGCCACTATTAAGTGATATATGATACAGATGCACCTGTTATGCAATTAGCTCCAGAAGCAGAAGTATTGCAGCATATAAGTATATATATATCCTCCTGGCTCCGTACAGGGATGCACACGGCCACAGGTAGTCTATTAATGTAGCGTGCTAATTATTTCAGTAAAATGGAGGCATCATATACTCCTTGTAGAACAGACTAAATTATTGTGTCAGCACTTATGGGGGCAGCGGCAAACAACCAGAGATCCCAAGCTGGCGGGGAAGGCACAGAAATCAGGGGGAGCCAGAGTATTAGCACAGGAGCGCAGGGCTCGTTTTTCAGAGCTCACACTGCGTCTCCCAGCGGTACCTTCAGCAGAGTAGTCGTGTCTCTCCAGCTGCTTCCCCTGACCTGAAATCCTCCACTCGTGCGTCCTTCCTGCTGGATCGCACGGTAAGATGGCCACCGCTTCTCCTAGGCCCTGCGTTCCCTCCGGCGTCCTCCCTTGCGTCCTGCTCTCAGGGACCGCGCAGCGTGACCCCCGAGCATCGGATGATTCCTGGGAGCTCCAGATGCCGGTAGTTACCGGTAAGAAAGGATGGGTCTTAGGATTTGGCCAGGATTTGAGGAGCTCTGCCACAGCGCGTCCTCCTCGCTCTGTACAACGCCATGCCCCCCCCCCGGTTTCAACAGGTTTGTGCACATTTGAAAGGCCCTATCACCAACCATTACAAATGGCAGTGGCGGACCTTCGGTGTGGGGAAGAGGCCGTGACAGGGGGAAATTAAAATGGTTGCCGGCCCATGTCAGAGTTCTTAAAGGTCTGGGAGTCATTGCCCCGGCCAAATGCCACAATGTTCATCGCAATAAACCAGCAGCCTGCATCGGCAATGGCCATGAGTACCGTAGAAAAGTACTTTTTATAATTAAAGTACTCAGAGCCACTTCTTGGGGGTTTTGTTATCCGGATGTGTTTCCCATCCACCACTCCCAAACAGTTGAGGAAATTGCAGACTGTCTAGAATTTTTCAGCAATATACATCCACTTTTCGGCGGTGTAAGGGGCATAAATTCAGGACAGAGAACGTCCCTCAAAGCCCAGCAGATGTCTGCAACTATCCTGGACAAGGTGGAGATTCCAAGCCGGTACTGAAACTGTAGTGAAGAGAGGGTCTCGCCAGAAGCTAGGAATCTGCAAAACAGATGAAAAAAAAAATTGTGATTGTCTAGGCTTTAGCAAAACACTCACAAGAAAAATCAATCTGTACATGGCAGAACTATAATTATGCAGGCTTTTATGGCAGAACAAAAACAATACACGCATTGGTTTAATATTACGTACCGTAGTGTGACGAGGAGCCGTTCCTCCGGAGGAATCGCACGACGGAGCTGTGCGTCCTGTCTCCGGATGGCTCCTACAACACGAGCAAGCAAATCCCTGAAACTTTCTTGGGACATCCGTGTATAGTCCGAAAATTTCGCCGGGTTTGCCTGGAGCTCGCTGAAGAGGGTGTGGTATGCTCCACGCCTCTCCCGGACTTCAATTATGGGATGTCTCCAAAAACGCTGCCGCTGCAGTCTTCGCTCTCTCTCTCTCCATTTGTTGCTGGCAAGCAAAAGCCAGAAAAAGCGCGATGTCCATATCCAAGTTTATGCGAAAAGTCTACCAACGCAGATCCATGGTGACACAGGAAACAGCAGCAAAATCTGAAGAATTCAGCTGAACAGGGTCTATTTAAAGAAGTCCATGTCACTCGCATCCCATTGGTGGAGTGTGTTTCAAGGATTTTCCTCTTGTGCAATGAGTGACTCGACTCATGCGCCTAAAAAAACGCAAACGCATGTAAAACGCTAGACAAACTCAAGTAAACGCTACGTTGTTTTGTCGTTATGCGAACATTGATGCGTTAAAAAAAAACATGCAAGCTTTTGCAACCATGTGCTTTTGCACACGTTTTCAGTAGCGCATGAAGCGCTGCGCTAAAAAACACTAATCTGAAATTAGCCTAAGGCCATGTGTGCACGTTGAGTATTTGCTTGCAAAAATTTCTGCAAGGTTCCTGCATCTCTTGGCAGTAAAATAAGACATTTTTGCCACGATTTGGTGCGTTTTTGTACAGCATTTTTGAGATAAAGATATTTAAAAAAAAAAATTTTGTGATGTAGTTTCTTGGTTCAACACCACCTTTTTCATGTTGATGCAGTGTGGTATCAGGGTAAAGGGATTAGGGCAGCAGCTGTCACTGACAGTAGCTCTAGGCTTAGTAATGAAAAGGTGTCAGCCCGACACTCCCATTACTAAGCTGATAAGTAAAGACACACACTGTCACCAGCCTATGTATGAGCGTTAACAGAACGAACCTACATATGCTGTAACCAGACACCAACTGGTAATTTTAAATTAAAAAAATAAAAAAAGTAAATAAGTTGTGAGGGCTCCTGCGTAATTTTCATAGGTGGCAGATTATTATAGCCTGGGAATGGGGTAATACCCACGGAGCTTCACAGGCTATTTATATATACAGTACAGACCAAAAGTTTGGACACACGTTCTCATTCAAAGATTTTTCTGTATTTTCAGGACTATGAAAATTGTAGAATTACACTGAAGGCATCAAAACTATGAATTAACACATGTGGAATTATACATTACACTTTACAAAAAGTGTGAAACAACTGAAAATACGTCTTTTATTCTAGGTTCTTCAAAGTAGCCACCGTTTGCTTTGATTACTGTTTGCACGCAGAAAAGGTGAACGGATGGACTCTAGATGCCTAGTTCCCACCGTGAAGCATGGAGGAGGTGGTGTGATGGTGTGGGGGTGCTTTGCTGGTGACACTGTTGGGGATTTATTCAAAATTGAAGCGGTGAGCGGTCCAGCTCACCCCAAACCATCTCGATTGGGTTCAGGTCTGGTGACTGTGGAGGCCAGGTCATCTGGCGTAGCACCCAAATACTCTCCTTCTTGGTCAAATAGCACTTACACAGACTGAAGGTGTGTTTGGGGTCACTGTCCTGTTGAAAAATAAATGATGGTCCAACTAAACGCAAACCGGATGGAATAGCATGCCGCTGCAAGATGCTGTGGTAGCCATGCTGGTTCAGTATGCCTTCAATTTTGAATAAATCCCCAACAGTGTCACCAGCAAAGCACCCCCACATCATCACACCACCTACTCCATGCTTCACGGTGGGAACCAGGCATATAGAGTCCATCGGTTCACCTTTTCTGTGTGCAAAGCAGTAATCAAAGCAAAAGGAGGCTACTTTGAAGAACCTAGAATATAAGACATATTTTCAGTTGTTTCACACTTTTTTGTTAAGTGTAATGTATAATTCCACATGTGTTAATTCATAGTTTTGATGCCTTCAGTGTGAATGTACAATTTTCATAGTCCTGAAAATACAGAAAAATCGTTTAATGAGGTGTGTACAAACTTTTGGTCTGTAGTGTGTGTGTGTGTGTGTGTGTGTGTGTGTGTGTGTGTGTGTGTGTATGTGTGTGTATATATATATATATATTATATATATATATATTATAATATATATAGCTATTAGGCTAAGAGAACGCGTTCAGGATTATTTGCGCTTTTTCGCGGCAAAAAAAACGTAAAAACGCATGAATGAAGCATTCTATTATTTAGAATGAATTCCGCAATTTTTGTGCACATGGTGCGTTTTTTTTCGCGAAAAAAAAACAACAACGTGGCATACCCTATAATAACCAGCTAAGGCTATGCAGAGAGCTGCAGGCTGATATTAATAGCCTAGGAAGGGGACATGGATATTGGCCTCTCCCAGACTAAAAACATCAGCTCTCAAGTGCCCCAGAAAAGGCGCATCTATGAGATGCGCCAAATTTGGCGCTTATCCTTGCTCTTCCCACTTGCCCTGTAGCGGTGGCAAGTGGGGTTCATATTTGTGGGGTTGATGTAACCTTTGTATTGTCAGGTGATATCAAGCCCACAGGTTAGTAATGAAGAGGAGTCTATAAGACGCCTATCCATTAGTAACCCCATAGTGAAATTGTATAACACAGAAACCCAAAATAAAGTCCTTTATTTGAAATAATGACACATTCCTTTAATAATCTTAATTAAACCATACTCTCCAAACGCCTAATCCACCGAAGCCAACGTCTCCTGCAACAAAAATAAAATCACCCACAATATTCATCACCAGTTTGGCGATAAGATAATCCATAATGTCCCACGACGATCCTGATCACTTGAGTAGACACACATCAGTGATGTGACTGCTCTCAAAGACAGCCGGGGATACACTGACAGGAGGTAATTGCTCCCGCAGTGAATCACTGAGCTGCCGTGAGAGAGTTCATCAGCTCCTCTTTGGTTCACTGTGGGACATATTACCTCCTGTTAGCGTATTGCAGGCAGCCGTGAAGAGTGGTCATCTCCCAACGTGACTGTTCTACACGTGAGATCGTCGTGGAACACTCGGATTACGTGGACTACGGTGGACAAGTGAGTATATGTTGGTTTTTATTTTACATTATTTCTATGTAAATTTTTTTATTTTTAACTGAGCACAGGCGCCGGCAGATGAGACTGTCTCCCATCAGCGGCACTTGCAATCACTGTTATCAGTGACAGCAAACGTAGGCCGACGGGAGCAGTAGTCTCATTGGCTTATGCTTGCAGATCAGAGTCACAGCTGCGAGGTTATGCTGACAACTGACAGCGTGATTCCACAGCGCTCTGACCGACAGTCTTACCGGCGGTAGCATTAACGCTGATAGAACTACCGCGCCATTGTTTCCCACGCTGTCACACAGATGACAGCGTGGGAAACACCATAGAAAGACTGTAAAACGCAATATAAAAACTCAGCAAATCCGCAAACATTTTTATACCTGCGATTTTACTGCGGATTTAATTGACTCAAATGAAGTCAATGGGTGCAGAAATTCAAAAAGAATTGACATGCTGCAGAAAAAAAAATGCACTGCAAATACGCACGGAAATTTACTGATCATGTGCACAACACTTCAGGATTGTGTAAGGAGGCTAATGGCGGTGTAGTCAATGGGAGGTACGTGTCACAGAGATGGCTGCTCCCTGCAATGCAACCCGGAGTATTTTGCTTTACATGAGCACCAAGATGTCGTTTAGTGCACATGGATCCGGGTTGTGGGTAGCTATGAGAGATGCGTGGGTCTGGCTACCCACATACCTCACATGTGGGTGTGGTTACAGCCTGCATAAAAGGTTTTTGTTTGGCACATGGGCTGTGTCTTGGGAGGGAGAAGGCCTCCTGTGTATGTGTTTCCAGACTGAGCCTGAATGCTGGATATTACCCCAGCCTGTGTGCCCACAGGCCTGAGGGAGCAGAATCCTGCCAGGACTTGTGTGAGGTCAGGGCCATGTGACCATCACATGGGTGGTAAATACCTGGCCACGTGAGTTAGCGGTGGCTGGTGTCTTGGGAGAGCAGAACTCCCACAGTGCTAAGGACACTGATGCTTGGTTGTTCGCTGCTTTAAAGGAAGTTTACCTTTTTGTTGGTGATTCCGGGTTTACGAAGCAAATAAATCCATATGGACTTTGAAAGGAACGTGCTCCCGTCTTCCTCCTGTCGCACCTGAACGAGTACAATCCCTACAATTACCATTGAATTACCTTGCTTAAGGATTTCATTGCATTTTGGACCATTTCTGTGCGGAAAAAAAACAGCGAAAACGGATCAAAACCGCATCGTGTGCACATAGTCTAATATGTCCGAGTGTCCGCCTCCAGTAGGTGGACTCTCTTGAAAATAATATATGGCAGAGTGCACGTTCACCCCATCTGCATCATTACAGTCTATGGGCCCATCAGCCCATACGTCCGGACCCTGTTTTGAGGGGGATTTCGGATGTATGCCCCGACGGAGACACAATGCAATGTGACAGCACCCCAACACTGTATAAAGAAATGAAGTACAATAAAATACGGTTTTCAATACTAATTTATAACATCCCAACAAGCAGTGTTCTTATATATTACCTGCTCTGCACCTGTAAGCTCATCTCTATGTGGGTCGTCTAGTCCTCTATTGCATTTCTGGCTCTGGTACTTCTGGTCTTGAAAACTCAATAGGACGAACTGAGAAGTGCACGTCATTGGTGGCACATCTACCTCTGAGTGACAGCAGTCTGAGCACGCATGCTCAGATTTTACTCTCCTCTTCAACCTGTATCCTGACGATGCTTTGCAGTGCTGTCCCTTCAGCTGACAAGCCCTGTGCTTTGCTTTCTAATAAGAAGTACACCGCAGTGCTTGTCAGCTGAAGGCATGGCACTCGAGAGCATCAGCAGGATGCAGGCAGGCAGGAGGAGAGTGAAGTCTGATTTGAGCATGAATGTTCAGGTTGCGGTCACTCACTGAGAGGCTGTCCCACAGCCGCCAATGCCTGGTAATGCACAATTCGCCCGATTTCGGTTTCCAGATTGGAAGTAGCAGAGCCAGAGTAACAACAGAAGACTAGATAACCAACAGTAATAAGCTTACAGGAGCAGGGTGGGCAACAGGAGTATATTAGAAAAGTGTTAGTTAGAAAGAGTTAGGACATATACCGTATATACTCGAGTAGAAGCCGACCCGAGTATAAGCCGAGGGCCCTAATTTTGTCACGGAAAACTGGGTAAGCTTATTGACTCGAGTATAAGCCGGGTGTATAAACCGCCGTCCTGCTGTGCTCCCCCCGTCCTGCTCCGTGGCCCCCATCCAGCTCTGTGCTCCCCCCTTCCTGCTCCATCCTCCGCTGTGCTCCCCCTTCCTGCTCCGTCCTCCTCTGTGCTCCCCCTTCCTGCTCCGTCCTCCTCTGTGCTCCCCCTCCTGCTCCGTCTTCCTCTGTGCTACCCCCTTCCTGCTCAGTCCTCCTGTGCCCCCCCGTTCTGCTCCGTGCTCCTCTGTGCTTTCCATCCTCCCCCTCGTCCTGCTCCGTGCTCTCCATCCTCCCCCCGTCCTGCTCCGTGCTCCTCTGTGCTTTCCATCTTCCCCTTCGTCCTGCTCCGTGCTCTCCATCCTCCCCCTCGTCCTGCTCCGTACTCCTCTGTGCTTCCCATCCTCCCCCGTCCTGCTCCGTGCTCCTCTGTGCTCTCCATCCTCCCCCTCGTCCTGCTCCGTGCTCTCCATCCTCCCCTCGTCCTGCTCCGTGCTCCTCTGTGCTTTCCCTTCTCCCCCTCGTGCTGTTCAGTGCTCTCCATCCTCCCCCCGTCCTGCTCCGTGCTCCTTGTCCTCCTCCATGCTCCCCCCATCCTGCTCCATCATGCTCACCCTCCCCGTGCCATGGCTGAACGTCCTTGGCAATCCTGCGTTGTACCCGGCTTCCTGCAGCTCTCCCTGTAATGAGCGGTGACGTAATACCGCTCATTAAGGCCATGAATATGGACATCACGCCTATGGGAGTGGCGTCGCGTCCATATTCATGGCCTTAATGAGCGGTATTACGTCACCGCTCAGCACAGGAGAGCTGCAGGAAGCCGGGTACAACGAAGGATTGCCAGGACGTTCAGCGATGGCACGGGAGGGCGAGTATGATGTCCCAGCCACCGGCTCCTGCCGCGGCACCCCCTCCCCCGCTGGTTTCTGCCCAATGACTCGTATATAAGCCGAGGGGACATTTTCAGCACAAAAAAAGGTGCTGAAAATCTCGGCTTTTACACGAGTATATACGGTAAATGGAAGTTAAATTAGTAGTGGAAAACCTTTTTAAAAGGATACATATTTGTACTTTGTATAAATTTAAAACTTTTCTTGTCAGATGGGTGTAAACCAGGGATCTCCAACCCAAAGCTTGCAGGCCCCTGCTGTGTGGCTTTGCAGCCATCTGCAAGTTAGTGCATCAATGACAGCTGGGTATATCAAACAGCCCAAACCTGGATGAAGTGAATGAAGAGGAGCCATGAAAAGCTATAGCAGAGCAGTGCTATGGCTAACTCCTCCTTGTTGGTGACACCATTCCACTAAGTGTGCAACTGCCTTTATAACCCCTTCATAACCTGACAATTTTCAATTTTTTTGTGATTTCATTTTTTGCTTCCCTTTTTCCCAGAACCATAACTTTTTTATTTTTTTAGTCAATAAAGCCATACGAGGGTTTGTTTTTAGCAGGACAAGTTGAACTTTTGAATGACATCATTGATTTCACCATATAGTGTACTGGAAAACACTCCAATTGTGGTGAAAGTGGAAAAAATGCAATTCCCAAATTTTTTGTTTCGATTTTTTTAATTTACCATGTTCACTAAATACTAAAACTGACCTAGCAATATGATTTGCAAGGTCTGTATGAGTACACAGACACCAAACACATATATACCTTGGTTGATGAAATCTGTCTTGTGGTTGTTTAATCTTTATTTAGAAACAGAGTTACCAGCAAGTCTAATTCTATTTTCTCCATTAACCCCACAGGACAGCACCACAGGAGGAATACCAACGTCTAATGTATAGGGAGGAACAATAGCCTGGAGAAATCTTCTCCCAAAGGACAAATCTCTAATGGATGCCAAGTCAAGTCTGTAATGTTTGGAGAAGGTATGGACTGATGAACAGGTAGCATCTCTGCAGATCTGCTCGATGAAAGTGCTGACTTTCTCAGCCCAGGAGACAGATACCGCTTTAGTGGAGTGAGCCATGAGTTTTTCTTGAGGTGAGAGGTTCTGGATCTAGTATGTTTCTGTAATCACTCTTCTGATCCAGTTGGCAATTGTGGTTTTGGAAGTCTTCTTCCCTTTATTTCTGGCCATAAAGCTGGATAAACAGATTTGGGCCTTTCCTCCACACCGGTGTTTCTTTGAGATAATAAAGGACCACTCTTCTTATTTTATTTATTTTACTCATTTATATAGCGCCATTAATTCCACAGCGCTTTACAAACATTAGTGGCACTGTCCCCATTGGGGCTTACAATCTTGTTTGCCGGATTCTGGCAGAAACCAGGCGTAGACTCACGACATCTGGTTGGTAAATTGGCCTATGGTGAAGGAGATCTGATTGGTGGAAGGATCAGGGGACATCTATACTCCAGTTTTCTTAAGGTGCCAAATCAGCTTTTTGGCCAGAACGGTGCTATCAAGATTGCCCTTTAGATTCTTATTTTCTGAAGTGTTCTTGTAGGATTAGAATAGGAGGGAATGCGTACGCTAGTTTGAATTTCCACCAGTGGGCCTATCATTTGGGTTTCAATTAAAAAGTACTGGGCTACATTTGCGTTCTGATGTCATGCAAAAAGATCTACTTCTGGGCAACCCCACCTTCTGGTCAATATCTGGAAGACTTCTGGCTTTAGACTCAATTCTCCTGCGTGAATATCTCTCCTGCTCAAGAAATCGTCCTGTATACTGACAGAACCTTTTATATGAAGACTGATAGGGAGAGAAGATGTTCTTCGACCTAGGAGAGTGTTCTCGCCGAGACGGTCTTCAGGTCTTTGTGGCTTGTGCTTCCTTGATGACAAAGGTAAGCGACCGTAGTTACGTTGTTTGCGCAGACGTCCTGAATCAGATTTGTTGCTGATCTGAGTACTTCCTCCACCACCTTCAGTGACCCGACATTGGATGATTGCCAGCTGATCTTCACTAACCAAAGTTAATGGGAGAAAATTTGAGACGGCTCCCCATCTTTTTTTGCTGGCGTATACCTTTATGGTCACCAGAGGGTCCTGGATCCAGGGGACTCTCCTGTTTAGGTTCCTTGGGCTGAACCACCAGCATGGAGAGGCTTTCACCCCAGCAGGTATTGGGATTCCCTTGTCCAGGGATACTGGGGATCCATCCCAATTTGCAAGAACATGGGTCTGGAGGTTGCTTGAGCCCATGCTACCATCTGGATACAAGATGTGATGGAGCAGGACTGACTCACCGACCACGATTTTTTCCTTCGTAGGACGCCTATCCTTGATCTTAACCAAATCTGTTTTTGCTTGGGTAAAAAAGATGTCTGTGTTCAATAAAACCTCTAGAAACATCTTTGCCAGGGATGGAATCATCTGACTTTTGGTAGTTCACCAACCATCACAGAGATGTTAGAACCTGGCTTATCTGTAGATGTTCTTGGATAACTGTATAGAGGGGACACCAGCATGAAGTCGTCAATGTATGGTATTATGCAAATATTCTGACCGCTGATGTAAGCCATGACTTCTGTCATAATATTACTGAAGATTAGTTGCGCTTATTATCCCGAATGGGAGAACATTGAATTGACAGTTCTCCGTATTCCCTGGACAACCGCGAACCTCAGGAACTTCAGATAGGCTGACTGATAGGGACGTGATAGAACGCGTCTTGAAGATCGATTGTAGCCATGGGGAAGTTTTGTCCTATCTGATGAACTCCCATCTTAAACTTCCTTTACACAATGTGCTGGTTCAGGGGTATTACATTTATTATAATGCAGTGGGGCCCACTTGATTTCTTTATCAGAAAAGACGAGAGTTGTGTCCCCTGCTTTTCCCCATTTCCAGAACTAGGGAGATTACCCCTAAGGACAGTAGGTTTTTATCCTGGATATTAAGGAGTCTTGAATATTTTGCAAAGAGAGTAAGGTTATTTTCACTCTCTCTGGGGGATAGGAGGAAAGCTATTTTTACGCTTTCTTGGATTGATTTTAGGATCCATGGGTTCATACACAACCTGCACCATTGGGGAAGAAATACGGAGATGCGACCCCCTACATTTGTCTTGGCGTCGGCCTTGGGATAGTAATACATTTCTGCCCCACCCGAATTTGGATAGCTCGATCTGCCCGACTACGCTTTCCCTCTGTACTGAAGAGGCTGTTCTTGAGAAAACCGAAAGGCTCTTCTTCTAGAGCTTCTCGGCTCAGGCATGGATTTCTTAATATAATATACAGTCATGGCCAAAAGTTTTGAGAATGACACAAATATTATATTTTCACATGATCTGCTGCCCTCTGGTTTTTATGTGTGTTTGACAGATGTTTTTATCACAGACAGAAATATAATAATTGCAAACATATGAGTAACAAAAGCTTATATTGACAGTTAGAATGAGTTAATGCAGCAAGTCAATATTTGCAGTGTTGACCCTTTTTCAGGACCTCTGCAATTCTCCCTGGCATGCTCTCAATCAACTTCTGGACCAAATCCTGACTGATAGCAGTCCATTCTTGCACAATCAATGCTTTCATTTTGTCAGAATTTTTAGGTTTTTGTTTGTCCACCCTTCTCTTGATGATTGACCACAAGTTCTCAATGGGATTAAGATCTGGGGAGTTGCCAGGCCATGCACCCAAAATCTCTATGCTTTGTTCCCTGAGCCATTTAGCTATCACCTTTGCTTTATGGCAAGGTGCTCCATCATGCTGGAAAAGGCATTGTTGATCGCCAAACTGATCTTGGAGGGTTGGGAGAAGTTGCTCTTGGGAGGACATTCTGGTACCATTCTTTATTCATGGCTGTGTTTTTAGGCAAGACTGTGAGAGCCGATTCCCTTGGCTGAGAAGCAACCCCACACATGAATGGTTTCAGGATGCTTAACAGTTGGCATGAGACAAGACTGGTGGTAGCGCTCACCTTGTCTTCTCCGAATGAGGCGTTTTCCTGATGTCCCAAACAATCGAAAAGGGGATTCATCAGAGAAAATAACTTTACCCCAGTCCTCAGCAGTCCACTGCCTGTACCTTTTGCAGAATATCAGTCTGTCCATGATGTTTTTTTCTGGAGAGAAGTGGCTTCTTTGCTGCCCTCCTTGAGACCAGGCCTTGCTCCAAGAGTCTACGCCTCACAGAGCGTGCAGATGCACTCACACCTGCCTGCTGCCATTCCTGAGCAAGCTCTGCACTGCTGGTAGCCCGATCCCGCAGCTGAAACACTTAAGAGACGGTCCTGGCACTTGCTGGTCTTTCTTGGGCGCCCTGAAGCCTTTTTGGCAACAATGGAACCTCTCTCCTTGAAGTTCTTGATGATGCGATAGATTGTTGACTGAGGTGCAATCTTTCTAGCTGCGATACTCTTCCCTGTTAGGCCATTTTTGTGCATTGCAATGATGACTGCACGTGTTTCTTTAGAGATAACCATGGTTAACAGAAGAGAAACAATGATGCCAAGCACCAGCCTCCTTTTAAAGTGTCCAGTGGTGTCAGTCTTACTTAGTCATGACAGATTGATCTCCAGCCATGTCCTCATCAACACCCACACCTGTGTTAATGGAGCAATCACTGAAAAGAGGTTAGCTGGTCCTTTTAAGGCAGGGCTGCAATGATGTTGAAATGTGTTTTGGGGGATAAAGTTCATTTTCTAGCCAAATATTGACTTTGCAAGTAATTGCTGTTAAGCTGATCACTCTTTATAACATTCTGGAGTATATGCAAATTGCCATTAGAAAAAGTGAAGCAGTAGACTTTGTAAAAATTAATATTTGTGTCATTCTCAAAACTTTTGGCCATGACTGTACAAAGGATTTCTAGACCAATTTCTCATTAAGATACTTATATGTGGGGGCACCCACCAGAAAATCATTTTCATACTATTACCACCACTAACAATACTTAGAAAATATAAATAGTTTCGATTTAACAATCTTTATTTTAATAGATCACACAGTAAGAGACAAAAGTACAAAAATAGTCCTTAAAAAAACTCTTAAAAACTGTTAGGGCAGTGTGGTTCATAATACATGTAAATCAACAGGTATGTATAACATATTTTACAAAATACTCAATATATTTATATAATAAGGTAGGTCCATATACATAGCCATGCTGAAACATAATACTGTATAGGATCATAACATACCGTATTTTTGGACTATAAGACGCACCCCAAATTTTGGGGTGAAAATAGCAGAAAAAAAGATTTTTATAAGATGGGGGTAAGTCTTATTGTCCGAATTTAAGGTATCTTACCGGAGGACTGGCGGTGGTACAGCAGGGTCACAGGAGGCATGGTGCCTTCTTCTGGATGCCTGGTCCGGTGTCAGTGGTGCTGATGTTCGGTGTGGGCAGTGCACCTAAGAAGGGTCCCTTCCTGATAAGGTGGGCGACGCCGCGGCCTGGTGTCCACTGGGGGTTGCAGCAGTGGTGCGGTGATGCTGATATAGTGTCTCTTCCTCAGGTGTGGTGACGCCGCGGCACGGTGTCCACGGAGAGCAGCAAAGCCGAGTGAATCAAGGGTTTCTCAGTGGCGGCGGCCATCTTCATGAGGTCACACGTGGGCAGATTGAGTTCTCTGCTTCCCGGGGCTTCAGGAAAATGGCCGCGGGAGGCAGATCGTGCGCAGATTAGATCGCAGCGGCCCTTTTCCTTTAGCCGAGTGAAGCCGAGCTCTCAATCTGTGAACTCGGCTTCAGGAAAATGGCCGCCGCGATCTCTCTCTGCGCAAGCGCGGCCTTCTGCGGCCATTTTCCTGAAGCCCCGGGAAGCAGATAACTCAATCTGCGCACGCGCGGCCTCAGGAAGATGCCCGCCGCCACTAAGAAACCCGTGATTCACCCGGCTTTACTGCTCTCCGTGGACACCGTGCCGCGGCATCACTTCAACAGAGGAAGGGACCCTGCTCAGGTACACGCCATACCGCCCCTCAGCATCGCCGCACCTCTGCTGCAACCCCCGGTAAGCCTGCGTTCGGACTATAAGATGCACCCCCCATTTTCTTCACAATTTTTGGGGGGAAAAAGTGAGTCTTATAGTCCGAAAAATACGGTAGGTTTGAAAGGAAATCACCAATGTGCTGCAAAGACCAGGTATCTGCACATTGACAGTAGCCCCCTGTGCATATTAGGCAACACATAAGATTAAACAAACATGTGGAATCACTGTAGGTACAAACTATATACCACTGTAAGTGGAACCACACTGCCCAGCACCCCAACGCACATTTCAGGTATAGTTTCATCAGAAGGTGAGAAGTGAACATTTAAAGGGAACCCGTGACGGCTGTCCGTCCGGTCCGATTGGCGTGGCTTCGGTTAACTCACTCCACCCCTCTCCTCGGCTGCTGCACTCAGTCCTTGACGTTGATTATGCAAAATCGCTGTGAGATACCGCGTCTGCGCAGTCAAATGGTTTCTTGTGTGTGCGCACTTCTGCTTTTCGGCTTTGCCCGCAGTAGTGCTAAGCATACTGCGCACGCACGAAAAACCATTTGACTGTGCACGAGCGATATCTCACAGCGAACTGTGTCAACCACTTCAAGGAATGCATGCAGCAGCCGAGGAGAGGGGTGGAGTGAGTGAATCAAAGCCATGCCCATCAGACAGGACGGACCCTATTAGCATACATAGTGGGAGAAATATAAAAGGTTTTTATGGGTGATATATGGAGAGTCAGGGGGTTACATAAGTATTTAGGGAATGCATAGCTGACACTGAATATGCATATGGTAGGACAGAAAAGTGGTGACAGATTCCCTTTAACTTTTTTTTTTCCACAAAAATGTATTATTTTTTACAAGTATAACAGGAGAAATCGGACCCTCAAATTTGTCGTGCAATTTTTACTGAGTAAGCCAATACCACATACAGTATATTGGGGAATACTACTGTTTGGGCACATGGCAGGGCTCGGAAAGGAAGTAGTGACGCAGACTTTGATGAAATGGTTTGCGGGTGTCATGTCGCATTTAAAAAAAAAAAAAAACCCACAGAAGTTACCCCATTTTGGAAACTACACCCCTCAAAGATTTTGTCCAGGGGTATAGTGAGCATTTTGAATACACAGGTACTACACAGAATTTGATAACACTAGGTCGTCATATTGAAAAAAAAAATTATTTCACGAAAGCGTTTTAGCCCAAAATTTGTAATTTTTCATAATGGATAACAGGAGAAAACAGACCTCATAATTTGTCGCATAGTTTGTCCCGAAAGCGACAATACCCCATATATGGTCAAAAACTTCCGCTTGGGCACTTGGCAGGGCTAGGAAAGGAAAACACGATTTGCCTGGGATAGATTGTGAATGGCATGTCGCATTTAAAGAGACGCTGACACGTGAACACAGCAGAACACTCCCCTGACCCCATTTTGGAAACTATATTCCTCAAGGAATTCATCTAGGGGTAGTTAGTATGTAGTTAGTATGTAGTTAGTAAAAGTTTAAAAGCACAGGTGCCTCTCAGAATTTTATAAAGCCGACACATGGAAATATTATATTTTAGTGGTTAAAAAGGTAATTTTTGTATTTGCTGCAAATTTGACAGACACAGAAGGGTTAATAGATGAAACTAGTCCCCACAACTTATTGTGCAATTTCTCCCAAAGGCAGTGCTGCCCCATATGTTGTCAGAAATTACTGTAAGACCAGAGTCACACTACAGTACAATACGGCCCCATAGCATAAAACATCGCATAGCACGCGTTACTCTATGGGCCAGTTCACATCTCTGATTATTTTCTCATGCCAAATCGGCATGCGAGAACAATCACAGCACGCTGCGACTGGCACAGAGACTTGTCCAAGTCTCGGCTCACTCGCACCCATACAAGTCTATCATCTGAGTGCGGTGCGATATACGCAGACACCGGCAGCAGAGGAGATACCGTATTTTTCGGACTATAAGACGCACCGGACCATATGACGCACCCCAAATTTTGGGGTGAAAATAGCAGGAAAAAAAAAGATTTTTATAATATGGGGGTCCGTCTTATTGTCCAAATTTTAAGGTACCTGAGGGCTAGCGGTGGTACAGCAGGGGTTGCGGCAGTGGTGTGGCAGAGGTGCGGTGATTCTGATACTCACCTTCCTCAGGTGAGGTGACGCTGCGGCCCGGTGTCCAAGGCAAGCAGGAAAGCCGGGATAACCACAAGTTACCGGGGGTTGGTTGCGGCAGTGGTGTGGCGGTGGCAGAGGTGCGGCATTACAGAGGCACGGTGGGCGGCGTGCACCTGAGCAGGGTCCCTTCCTCAGGTGGTGAGGTGACGCCGTGGCACGGAGAGCAGAGCCGGGTTTGTCGGTGGTGGCGGCCATCTTCCTGAGGCGGCATATGCGCAGATAGAGTACTCTGCTTCCTGGGGCTTCAGGAAAATGGCCGCCGCGATCTCTATCTGCAAACGTGCGGCCTCCCGCGGCCATTTTCATGAAGCCCCAGGAAGCAGAGTACTCTATCTGCGCACGCGCCGCCTCAGGAAGATGGCCGCCACCACCGATAAACCCGGCTCTGCTCTCCTGTCTGCTCTCCGTGCCGCGGCGTCACCTCACCACCTGAGAAAGGGACCCTGCTCAGGTGCACGCCGCCCACAGCGCCTCTGCAATGCCGCACCTCTGCCACCGTCACACCACTGCTGCAACCTCCCGGTAAGCCTGCGTTCGGGCTATAAGACGCACCCCCCATTTTCCTCACAATTTTTCTGGGGAAAAAGTGTGTCTTATAGTCCGAAAAATACGGTAAATTACTTTCTCCACCTCCTCCACACCTGAGCTCCGATGCTCTCTGTGCGAGAGGCTCGGAGCACAGTAGAATGACATTAGGCTCCAGCTCACAGCACAGCAGGAGCCGAGGGTCATTAGCATCTCGCATCGGATGCCATACGCTAGTCTAACTCCAGCCTTAGACCACACGTCAGGGCTGAGAAGGAAAGAGCAATTTTTGGCTTTTGGAGCACAGATTTTGCTAGAATAGTTTGCATGCAACATTTGCGGAGCCCCGAAGGTGACAGAACAGCAAAAAACCCTCAAAATTGACCCAATTGTATATATATTGTGTTCACATCCAGTATAGAGGCCCCATACATTGTAGCTCCCCCATACATTGTGCCCAGCTTGTGCTTCTGGCGATATGCACCTGTAAATTGTAAGTGCCTTCTCTCCATTACAATAATGTCTAACACGCTGCCACTTACTGTGGTTTAGGCACAGTGGGTCTCAGGAGGGGGAATTTGGAAGCACAGAATTCACTGGGAGCCATGTTGCTTTTCCAGAGTCTTTGTTCTACCAGTAACGTGGGAACCCCTATAATTCTAGGGGCAGATGACGGACCTGATAGGGGCTGGTTTAGTGCGGGATAAATTAGGGGTTTTATTGGTAACATTTTTGAATATATATTTTTTGATTACAATCAGTATAAGGCCAGGATAACACATGCGAGGAATGCGGCCGAGTCTCAAATGTTAACACCCGCCACTGGCGCCGGCCTCGGGAGTGGAGTGTGCGGCTGCATTGCAATACATGGAGCGCATGCGCCGCTCCCGAGGCCGGAGGCAGTGCAGGGTATTAACATGCGAGACTCTGCCGTATTCCTCGCATGTGTGATCCCAGCCTAAGGCTTGATCACATTCTTGTGTTGTACGCTGAGCTATTACGGTGGGGTTTCTGTGTAATTCCCACAAAAATGCAATTGAGACAAAACTCCCCCAACAGAACCACCCACCATGAGGCAGATTGACACTTCGTACTCCGTCTGGCGTTTGCTCCGGTGGTATCCATCTTTTTAGGCGTGAACAGATCTGTGGTCAACCACACTAATGTGCGAAAAAAACACCTAAAATTATGGTACTCCAGAGTTAACCCCATCTGCCTCATAAGTGAGTGGTTCCGCCTGATGTTTTGTCTAAATCGCAGTTTTGGGGAAATTACATGGAAACCCCGACATAAGTTATCAGTGGAGAGCGCAAGATGTGAGCAGAGCCTTACTCTAAATTTTGGAAGGTAGAACGAACACATAGCAGTACAAGAAAAGTTCTTATTTTTGCGCAGTTCATCGTGTAGTAAGTGATAAGCCAGATTTATTCTTCGGGTTGGTGTGATTACAGCAATAACAGATTTATATTGGTTTTTCTTTAGGTTTTGCAACTTTCACACAGTAAAAATGTGTGGTTTTTTTATTTAAAAAAAAAAAAATTTTGTCTCTAAATTCGGAAGGCTGTAACTTATTTTTTAGCAAAAAAAAGAGCTGTATGAGGGCTTATTTTTTTATGGGACAAGTTTAAGCTTTTTTTGGGTACATAATATTTTTTATCGCTTTTTTTCTGATTTTTAAAACACAGAATGAACAAAACAAGCAATTCAGTTATTGTTTTATTTAATACTTTTTGCACCCTCCACCAAGTGGTAAAAGTGACAAGACCGAAATTGGTTTGTTGGGTTGGTACAATTAAAGACACCAGCATATATTGTTTTTATGCTTTTCTCTTTTGACACAGTAAAAAACAATATTTTACAAAATGAATTTGTTTTTGCATCGTCATTCTGAAAGCTGGAACATTTTTTTTTTTTTTCCCCAAATAAGCAATATTAGGGCTTGTTTTTGCGGGACGGTTTGGCGTTTTCATTTATACCTTTTTGTTTTCCACATATGACTTTTTGATTGCTTTTTATGGTGTTCGCCATACGGAATAAATAATGTGCCAGTTTTATAAAGCAGGTCGTTCCAGACGCAGCTATACCAATTATGTGTACTTTATTTTTGTTTTATCACAAACGCTGCGTTCTCAGTGGCAAAACGGATTTTCATGATTTGTGCGCACTTTGTGGTTTTTTTTTATTTTACTTTTTCTCTTTTTTAATTAGTGAGATTACTGGTCTCATACACTGCAATACTCGCGCACTGCAGAGCATGGGACTGTCAGTATCTCACAGACTGCGAGACCCAGCTTATTACTGGATCTCACAGGCCACCGTCACATGACATCAGGGTACCATGTTAACCATCGGGACTCGCTATTCTCATCGTTATGTGGAGGTGTGATGCGACCCCCGTGCATCAACTTAAAGACCGCGATCGCAATTGACAGCAGTATTTAAGGGGTTAATTAACACTGATCGGTCACAAAACCGGCCAGGTGTCAGCTGTCATACAGCTGACATACGCGGGAATAGCCACAGAGCAGCCCTATTCCCTTATTTCTTATCGCCATTTTAAAAAGGCAATGAGGAAATAAGGCCCCTTAATGACCGCCGTTTTAATGCGTATCAGTTGTTAAGGGGTTAAAAGGTGTGGCCTCGCAGCAAGGGCAAGTTAACACTAGGCATTTTTTTCAGTGTTTTTTTCTGCAGCAAAACATGATCTCTTGGCAGGAAAAAGCATGTTTTCCTTGTTTTTTTCTTGCTGCGGTTTTGGCATGCTAGATTGGTCTCTTGTGCACGCTGATAAAGTTTAGTGTTGAAAAAAAAAGTCCTATTCTATAGAATCAAGCTATGGCACAACAACACAGCAAAGCCTGACACCTGCGGTTTTGGTGCATTTTTTTCACCACCCATTCATTTTCAATGGGTGAAAAATGCTGAAAGAAGCGACATGCTACATTGCACAAAAAAAACATGCAAAGCACAAAATCCTGATGACAAAAAAAAAAACTAGGCATGAGATTTCTGAACGCTCAGACTTTACTGGCACTGAAAAACGCAGCTGAAAATTTACATATACAAAAAGCTGCAAAAACACCTACTGTGAACTTAGCCTAAAGGTACCGTCACACTCAGCGACGCAGCAGCGATCCCGACAACGATGCGACCTGGCAGGGATAGTTGCTGCGTCGCTATGTGGTCGATGGTGAGATGCCAAACAGTCAGATCTTCCCAACGACCAGCAACGATCGGCGACCTGTAGCGACCTGTGTAACGATGTGTCTCCTATGTGCACAGTGCTAAGTCGCTAGCAAGATCGTTGGTAAAAGGTGTCAAACACACCGATGCATGCTACCCAGAGGGACCCCAACGATCAAAGAAAGGTCCATTTCTGACGCGACCAGCGATCTCACAGCAGGGGCCTGATCGCTGGTACGTGTCAAACTTAGCGAGGTCGCTGTTGCGTCACAAAACTTGTGACTCAGCAGCGATCTCGGTTAGTGTGAAGGAGGCTTAAAACATCGAGTGCCTGTATTTTGTCTGAACAGTTATTCTGTGCTGACAGAGTCCCATTAACTCTGGTTAGCTTGTTCACACGCAGTCTTCCATAGCATTCTCCTCTAATCTGAACATGAGTATACACACTGCCCACACACACACGGCTCCCAACTGCTCTCCCAAACCCGTCCTCCTCTACATTCTCTTTCAGTAACAGGTTTCAGTGAGTGAAAGGCAGATTAGGGCATGTGCCCATGATCCGGAATGAGCAGCGCTTTGGACACAGCGTATTATCACTGCGTTCTATAAACGCGAATAAATCCGTATGTGTTCACTGAACCATGCGGATTTACCGCATTCAATACCTTCTACGTATTAAATTTCTGCTGCGGAGAATAGCATCTCCGCAAGACAAATTGACATGCTGCATTCCTGAAAAACACTGCATGTCAGTCTCCGCGGGTGATGCACAGGCACACATACATGCACAGTGAGCATGGGATTTCTAGAAATCCTCTCCACTGTGCTGTAACATCTGGCTGCTGTGGTTTTGACACTGCATAAATACAGTGTCAAATTGCAGCAATTCCTGAATGTGGGAACTTAACCTTAAGATGGCCATTTTACATAAATATGGATAATTGATTATTCCAGTGCACTCGCTTTCATATCGGGAGACGAGTAGCATGTCATGTCTACAGATAACTACTGTGTTGAGTGTATGATTGACAGGTATAGTGTACCAATCCTATTAGGACATCTGAAGGTGGCACATCGCCCCTGCAGGTATCCGTAGAAGTGACGTCACTGGCGCAGCTCACCTCCCAATACAAAAGCGAGCAGAGCCAGTAATCCTTTCAAGTTGAACTGGAAAATATTGTAAAATCTGCTCCATGTGGACAACCACCTTATATCTGGAGGTAAGCAGCACTAGAGACGTCACATCTGCAGATGCCTGCCAGCTTGCCTACTCGAGCAACAGGCTTCATGCACCTGTTCTATTCTAATGAATAGGACAGGTGCACGATACCCATGGAATACGCACACACCCCGGCAGGCATCTGTTCTTGTGATGTGACATCCACAAGACAGATGCATGATACCCAAGGGTCAGCACACCCCGGCAGGCATCTGTTCTTGTGATGTGACAACCACAGGACAGATGCACGATACCCACGGGTCACGCACACACCCCAGCAGGCATCTGTTCTTGTGATGTGACATCCACAAGACAGATGCATGATACCCAAGGGTCACACACACACCCAGCAGGCATCTGTTCTTCTGATGTGACATCCATAGGACAGGTGCACGATACCCACGGGTCACGCACACACCCCAGCAGGCATCTGTATTTGTGATGTGACATCCATAGGACAGGTGCACGATACCCATGAAATACGCACACACCCCAGCAGGCATCTGTTCTTGTGATGTGACATCCACAAGACAGATGCATGATACCCAAGGGTCACACACACACCCCAGCAGGCATCTGTTCTTGTGATGTGACAACCACAGGACAGATGCACGATACCCACGGGTCACGCACACACCCCAGCAGGCATCTGTTCTTGTGATGTGACATCCACAAGACAGATGCATGATACCCAAGGGTCAACACACACACCCAGCAGGCATCTGTTCTTCTGATGTGACATCCATAGGACAGGTGCACGATACCCACGGGTCACGCACACACCCCAGCAGGCATCTGTATTTGTGATGTGACATCCATAGGACAGGTGCACGATACCCATGGAATACGCACACACCCCAGCAGGCATCTGTTCTTGTGATGTGACATACACAGGACAGATGCACGATACCCACGAGTAACGCACACACCTCAGCAGGCATCTGTTCTAGTGATGTGACATCCACAAGACAGATGCATGATACCCAAGGGTCACACACACACCCCAGCAGGCATCTGTTCTTGTGATGTGACATCCATAGGACAGGAGCACGATACCCACGGGTCACGCACACACCCCAGGAGGCATCTGTTCTTGTGATGTGACATCCACATGACAGATACATGATACCCACGGGTCACACACACACCCTAGCAGGCATCTGTTCTTGTGATGTGACATCCATAGGACAGGTGCATGATACCCACGGGTCACGCACACACCCCAGCAGGCATCTGTATTTGCGATGTGACATCCATAGGACAGGTGCATGGTACCCACGGGTCACACACACACCCAGCAGGCATCTGTTCTTGTGATGTGACATCCATAGGACAGGAGCACGATACCCACGGGTCACGCACACACCCCAGGAGGCATCTGTTCTTGTGATGTGACATCCACATGACAGATGCATGATACCCACGGGTCACACCACACACCCTAGCAGGCATCTGTTCTTGTGATGTGACATCCATAGGACAGGTGCATGATACCCACGGGTCACGCACACACCCCAGCAGGCATCTGTATTTGCGATGTGACATCCATAGGACAGGTGCATGATACCCACGGGTCACACACACACCCCAGCAGGCATCTGTGTTTGTGACGTGACATCCATAGGACAGGTGCACGATACCCACGGGTCACGCACGCACCCCAGCAGGCATCTTTATTTGTGATGTGACATTGATAGGACAGGTGCACGATACCTGTGGATCATGCACACACTGCAGCAGGCATCTGTACTTGTGATGTGACATTGATAAGGCAGGTGCATGATACCCAAGGGTCACGCACACACCATGGCAGGCATCTGTACTTGTGATGTGACATTGATAAGGTAGATGCATGATACCCGAGAGTCACGCGCACGCCGCGGTGGCATCTGTATTTGTGATGTGACATTGTAAGTGTGGAAGTGAGCAGGGCCAGAATAATTCTTTAATGACCAGTGGCAGTCATACGGTATCAGTCCTCTGTAGCATTCGTTTTGGAGGAGAGCACTAAGTTTTACATGGTCTGTGGTTGAGTTGTTTCCCATTATTCTACTGATTATGTGGCTTCTACTATTCCTTCGCATAGAGTGTGGCTCAAGACCATTTCTCAGAGCTGAATGTGTCTCTCAATATAAGAAATGTTGTGGACCATGGGTTTAAACGGATACACTACATAAACAAAAGTATTGGGACAAACATTAACCAATGAATTCAGGTTTTTCCCATTGACCCAGGTGTATAAATATAGGCAAGTAACCATGCAATCTGCATTCACAAACATTTGTGAGAGCCAAAGTTCAGACGGCCTTGCTTCACGATCAGTGTATGGACCGCAATGCTTGAATCAACCACGGGCCCCCTGACCCAAACCAACAGTCTCAGTCATCTATGAGGCTGCTAATCTGGATATACTCATGGGGCATCAATGGGTTACTATGACAGTCAGGGACCCATCGCTGCCATCTTGGTCCTTCTCTGAAGCTAAATAAGGAGAATCAAAGCAGATGGCAATTTACACTATAGAGTGCAATATTCTAATGTACTGCGTAGTATAAGCCATAGGACAATCACAAGTCATCACACAGCGCAGCAAATTGTGCGGTAAATTGAATAGTGTCATTAAAAACCACAGCGAGGTATGGAAGAACAAACCCTCACACACCTGTGTTAATAGGAAAGGAGGAAAGATGGGAATAAGGGGTTAAACACCATTGCTCAGGCAGCTCTTCTAGTAAATCTGCATTATGCTATTTGGTATTCTCCCAACGAATTTATAAACAAAACGGATAACTGAGTGATGAGGGAATCTGTGACCAGCTTCTGAGGGCAGAGCCCACACTCCAGTGATGAGCAGTGAGTGGGGCATGTGGCTCTCCCAGTATACTACATGTATGGTGGGCATGTGGCTCTCCCACTATACTCCATGTATGGGCGGCATGTGGTCTATACGCTACTTACACTATACTCCATGTATGGGGGGCATGTGGTCTATACACTATTTACACTGTACTCCATGTATGGGGGGGCATGTGGTCTATACACTAGTTACACTATACTCCATGTATGGGGGCATGTGGTCTATACACTAGTTACACTGTACTCCATGTATGGGGGGCGTGTGGTCTATACACTAGTTACACTGTAATCCATGTATGGGGGGCGTGTGGTCTATACACTAGTTACACTGTACTCCATGTATGGGGGGCGTGTGGTCTATACACTAGTTACACTGTACTCCATGTATGGGGGGCATGTGGTCTATACACTAGTTACACTGTACTCCATGTATGGGGGGGCGTGTGGTCTATACACTAGTTACACTGTACTCCATGTATGGGGGGCATGTGGTCTATACACTAGTTACACTGTACTCCATGTATGGGGGGCATGGGGTCTATACACTAGTTACACTATACTCCATGTATGGGGGGCGTGTGGTCTATACACTAGTTACACTGTACTCCATGTATGGGGGGCGTGTGGTCTATACACTAGTTACACTGTACTCCGTGTATGGGGGGCATGTGGTCTATACACTAGTTACACTGTACTCCATGTATGGGGGGCATGTGGTCTATACACTAGTTACACTATACTCCATGTATGGGGGGCATGTGGTCTATACACTAGTTACACTGTACTCCATGTATGGGGGCATGTGGTCTATACACTAGTTACACTGTACTCCATGTATGGGGGGCATGTGGTCTATACACTAGTTACACTGTACTCCATGTATGGGGGCATGTGGTCTATACACTAGTTACACTGTACTCCATGTATGGGGGCATGTGGTCTATACACTAGTTACACTGTACTCCATGTATGGGGGGCATGTGGTCTATACACTAGATACACTGTACTCCATGTATGGGGGGCATGTGGTCTATACACTAGTTACACTGTACTCCATGTATGGGGGGCATGTGGTCTATACACTAGATACACTGTACTCCATGTATGGGGGGCATGTGGTCTGTATACTAGTAACACTGTACTTACTCCATGTATGGGGGGCATGGGGTCTATACACTAGTTACACTGTACTCCATGTATGGGGGGCATGTGGTCTATACACTAGTTACACTGTACTCCATGTATGGGGGGCATGTGGTCTATACACTAGTTACACTGTACTCCATGTATGGGGGGCATGTGGTCTATACACTAGTTACACTGTACTCCATGTATGGGGGCATGTGGTCTATACACTAGATACACTGCACTCCATGTATGGGGGCATGTGGTCTATACACTAGATACACTGCACTCCGTGTATGGGGGGCATGTGGTCTATACACTAGTTACACTGTACTCCATGTATGGGGGGCGTGTGGTCTATACACTAGTTACACTGTACTCCATGTATGGGGGCGTGTGGTCTATACACTAGTTACACTGTACTCCATGTATGGGGGCATGTGGTCTATACACTAGTTACACTGTACTCCATGTATGGGGGGCATGTGGTCTATACACTAGTTACACTGTACTCCATGTATGGGGGCATGTGGTCTATACACTAGTTACACTGTACTCCGTGTATGGGGGGCATGTGGTCTATACACTAGTTACACTGTACTCCATGTATGGGGGGCATGTGGTCTATACACTAGATACACTGTACTCCATGTATGGGGGGCATGTGTCTGTCTAGTAACACTGTACACTGTACTCCATGTATGGGGGGCATGTGGTCTATACACTAGTTACACTGTACTCCATGTATGGGGGGCATGTG
>JARQOD010000005.1:376802260-376938982 GCA_033576555.1 Oophaga sylvatica
GCCCGGGCATTATAAACTTGTGTGAAGCACTTGTTGGTTCAAAGTGCTCACCAAAGATCTAGATAAGTTCCTTAGGGGTCTAGTTTCCAAAATGGGGTCACTTGTGGGGGGTTTCCACTGTTTAGGCTCATCTGGGGCACTGCAAACGGAACATGACCCCATTAACGTCTGCATTCCAAAACGTTACTACTTCCTTTCCAAGCCCTGCTGTGCGCCCAAACAGTTTCCCCCCCCCACATATGGGGTATCAGCGTACTCAGGACAAATTGGACAACAACTTTTGGGGTCCAATTTCCTTGGGAAAATTCAAAAATTTGGGACTAAAAAATCATTTTTGTGGAAAATTGATTTTTTTTTTTTCACACCCAGGCTTCATAAACTTTTGTGAAACACTTGAGGGTTCAAAGTGCTCACAACAGATCTAGATAAGTACCTTAGGGGGTCTAGTTTCCAAAATGGTGTCACTTGTGGGGGGTTTCCACTGTTTAGGCGCATCAGGGGCTCTCCAAACGCGACATGGCATCCAATCTAAATTCCAGCCAATTTTAGTTTGAAAAAGTCAAACGTCGCTCCTTCCCTTACGAGCTCTGCCGTGTACCCAAACAGTGGTTTTCCCCCACATATGGGGTATTGGCGTACTCAGGAGAAATTGCATAACAACCTTATCTGTCCATTTTCTCCTTTTACCCTTGTGAAAATAAAAAAAAGTTTGTAAAAGATAATTTGTGTGGCTAAAAAGTAAAATATTCATTTTTTCCTTCCACGTTGCTTTAGTTACTGTGAAGCACCTGAAGGGTTAATAAACTTATTGAATGTGGTTTTGAGTACCTTGAGGGGTGCAGTTTTTAGAATGGTGTCACTTTTGGGTATTTTCTGCCATATAGACCCCTCAAAGTGACTTCAAATGTGAGGTGGTCCCTAAAAAAAATGGCTTTGTAAATTTTGCTGTAAAAATGAGAAATCGCTGGTCAACTTTTAACCCTTATAATTTCCTAACAAAAAAAATTTTGGTTCCAAAATTGTGCTAATGTAAAGTAGACATGTGAGAAATGTTATTTCTTAACTATTTTGTGTGATATATTTCTCTGTTTTAAGGGAATAAAAATTCAAAGTTTGAAAATTGCAAAATTTTAAAAATTTTCGCCATATTTGCGTTTTTTTTCAAAAATAAACGCAAGTTATATCGAAGAAATTTTACCACTAACATGAAGTACAATATGTCACGAGAAAACAGTCTCAGAATCGCGAAGATCCGTTGAAGCGTTCCAGAGTTATAACCTCATAAAGAGACAGTGGTCAGAATTGTAAAAAATTGGCCCGGTCATTAACGTGCAAACCACCCTTGGGGGTGAAGGGGTTAAACGACAATTACAAGATGGATTTCATCAACCCCGGTATCATTTTAATCAGTGTAACGGCGCCAACCTGACAGTGCCTGTAGTTTACTGAGCAAAATCCCATTGAGAGTTTCACTGTAATAGTCTTTTGTATGGAGCAAAGGGACTTTTTGTGCCACCTTAAGCCCGGGTCTCACATAGCGATACACCAGCGATCCCGACAACGATCAGGATCGCTGGTGTATCGCTACATGATCGCTGCTGAGCTGCCAAACAGGCAGCTCAGGCAGCGATCAGCACAACGACACTGCGGGTAACGTCGCTTAGTTACCCGCAGTGTACCTTGGATACCAGCGCCCTGATGCAGGGAGCTGGTAACCAAGGTACACATCGGGTTTCCAGGCGCTGCGCGGTGCCTGGAAACCCGCTATGTACATTGGTTACCAGCTCCCTGCATCAGGGCGCTGGTATCCAAGGTACACAGCGGGTTTCTAGGCACATCCCCGTGCCTGGAAACTCGCTGTGTACCTTGGTTACCAACGGATCGCTGGTCTCCTGCCTGTCACACGCAGCGATGCGTGCTGGTCAGCGGGAGACCAGCGATCAAAAAAATGTCCAGGACATTCAGCGACGATCAGCGATACCCAGCAGGGGGGCTGATCGTCGCTGAATGTCACAGCGATATCGCTGGGGAGATCGCTGCTGCGTCACAAAACTAATGACTCAGCAGCGATCTCGCTAGTTAGATCGCTGTGTAAGACGGGGGCTTTAGTCTCGAGGACCCTTGTGAGATTGCAACCCCTGCACTTATTGTACTTGTACCCCTGTAAATATCAGGAACTATGAAAAACAAATCAGCTTTGTTTAACCCCTTAACGACTATGCATTAAAATGACAGTCGCTAAGAGACTTCATTCCCTCATAGCTGTTTTAAAACTGCGATTGGGTATAGCGCTCTCTAGAGTCCAAAAATCCCCTGGGTTTCTGCTACCCAGAGTAGCTGAGACTCTGGTGAACACGATCAGGGCCGGATTTTCCGGGCCCCGATCATGTGATCACAGTTATTCAAGGAATAACGGTGATCAATTAAAAAAAATAAAATTATATATATATATATATATATATATATATATATATATAATTTCACTCTCCTCTGACATTGTGTACATGTCAGAAGAGAGAGAGATTTTGTCCCCAAACTCAAGTAACGAGCACTTGCGCTCAACACTAATGACATGTTCAATATGACGACCTAATGTCAGATTCTGTGTAGTACTTTTTTGGTTTCAAAATCCCCACTATACCACAAATGACCTTCAAATCATTGAAGGATGTAGTTTACAAAATGAGGTCATTTGTGAGGGACTTCTGTTCAGGCACCTTAGAGGCCCTGCAAATAGGACATGGTGGCCTCCATCTTTTAGCCAAATTTGTGTTCCAAAATTCAAATATTGCTCCTGTTGTTTGTCCAAACAGAACTTTTTGACTATATGTGAGGTATCACCATGCATGTAAGAAAGCGAGTAACTAGGTGTGAGGCCCACTTTTTGGTGTTACCGCTTGCACCCGTGAGAAATTTGAGGCTAAAGCAGGATTTTAGAGGTAAAATTATTTTTTTTTATTTCACTTTGCATTAATTCCTGTATAGCTACTAAAGAGTTAAAAAAAAAAAATTCCCGACCACCGTTTAGTATTTGAAGGGTGATATTTTTAAAATGGTATCACTTTTGGGGAGGTTCCAATATGTAGGCCTCTCAAAGTCCTCTTTCCCAGTGGACACCTGCAAACCATAACAGTAAAATGTGCACTATAATATAGCCCTCTTTCCCTTCTAAGTTTTGCACTGTGCCTCAAAAGTAGTTCCCAATTAAATGTACGGTATTGGCGCACTATGGAGAAATTGTACAACAAACAGAGCTCCATTTCTTTCTCTTTAGCCCTTGTAAAAATTAAAAATTTAGGGCTAAAACAACATTTTAGCGGTAAAAATGTAATTATTCTTTCTTCATTCCCAAAAGTATAAATGTCTGTGAAGCAATATGTGGTGTCAATGCGATCACTGCACCCCTAGATGAATTCATTGGGGAGTGTAGTTTGTAAAATTACATCACTTATAAGGGGGTTTCTGCGGATCTGACACCTCAGGGGCTCTGCCAATGTGGCATGGCACGCTCAAACCATTCCAGCAAAATGTGAACTCCAATATTGCACTTTTTTCCCTTCTGAGCTTTGCACTGTGCCTTAGGCCTCTTTCACACATCAGGTTTTCGGCGTCAGGCGCTATGCGCCGGAGCCGTTTTTTTTTTAATGTAAAACCGGATTAGACGGATCCGGTTTTTGGCCGGATTCGTCGAGCGGATCCGGCCGAAAACCGGATCCGGTTCATCCGTTTTTTTTATCCGTTTTTCGACGTATTACGCCGGATCCGTTTTTTTAAAACGCCCCTTTTGGGCTTCCAAACGTGATTGGCTACTGAAAACCTATGTATACACTGTTCCTACAGCCCATCTGGTTGTATAGTAGCAAGTGCCGGTTGGAGAGAAGAGCAAGTGGCTGTTGAAGATGGACGTTGTGATAGAAAACATTATGAAGAATTTGGTGGATTTCACAGTGGAGGCGAATCGTCTGAAAGCGATTGTTCTGGAGAAGGAGAAAAAGATACAGCAGCGCATCATGCGTCAGCGCTGACGCCGTTTCTGGATCCACCCCATCACAGCCAGAGAATGACGCGTGGGGCACACTAAATGTGGAGCTACAAGGAAACCCTCAGAAATTTTTTGCATATGTTCGCATAAAAATGGAGACCTTTGATTTCTTGGTGGAGCGTATTGGAGACCTCATAAGAAGATCGGACACATATTCCCGTTTCTCCATTTCACCGGCGGAGCATCTGATGGTGACTCTTCGGTAAGCCATATTTATTGGATCTGCTTGCTTCAGAGCACACTTGTCCTGGAATGTTTTTGCTGGTAGTTTGTATACGGCCATCTGACTCAGCTTTAACAATTGGAGATACTATAAAAAATATTTTTTTTTTATAGTATCTCCAATTGTTATAGCTGAGGTCTGGTATGTAATGCTGTGATTTGAAACTCATTTTTTTTTTTTTTTATTCACAGATTCCTGGCAACTGGAGAATCTCTTTCCTCACTCCATTTCCAGTACAGACTTGGGATTTCCACCATCTCTGGAATTGTGAAGCACACATGCCGTGCATTGTGGGACTCTCTAGTTGCGGAATTTCTACCAGAGCCCACAACAGAGAGTTGGATTGAAATTGCAGGAAAGTTTGAACAAATATGTCAGTTTCCTAATTGCCTGGGTGCTGTGGACGGGAAACATATCCGGATTGTCAAGCCAGCAGGATCTGAATCCGAATATTTTAATTACAAAAAATATTTTTCAATTGTCCTCATGGCCATCGCTGACGCGGAATACAAATTTATTGCTGTAGATATTGGGGCCTATGGCCGCTCCAATGACTCTCAAGTGTTCAAACTGTCAGCAATGGGCCGTCAGCTGTATGGAAACACCTTCCAGTTCCCACCCCTTAGACCACTGCCTCAAACATCTGGCCCATCGATGCCTTTTGTTTGTGTAGGGGATGAAGCCTTCCAGCTGTCAGAACACCTGCTGAAACCGTACTCCAGCAGAGGATTGACACACACAAAAAGAATTTTAAATTACCGCCTCACGAGAGCCAGAAGAATGATGGAGTGCCTTTTGGGATTCTGACAGCCAAATGGCGTGTTCTATTGACTGCGATCAACCTAAAAACTGAAACTGTGGACGAGGTAATCAAAGCTTGTGTTATTCTACACAATTTTGTTATCAGCAAGGAACAGATTTCCATTGAGGAACACTCTGAAGAAACCACCTTGCATGATTACCAGAACGTTACCAATAGAAGTTCTGTGACTGTTTCCCGAATGAGGGACAAATTTGCCGAATACTTTGTCCCCTAAGGGTCTGTGCACACGTTTGCGGAATCTGCGGATCCGCAGCGGATTTGCCACTGCAGATCCGCAGCAGAACTGCAAGTGATGTACAGTACCATTATATTCAATGGAAATAAAAAAGCGCAGTGCACATGCTGCGGATTTTTCCTCGCGGATTTGGTGCGGATTTAAATCCACAGCATGTCACTTCTTTTGTGCAGTTCCGCAGCGTTTTGAGACCTGCTCTACATAGGAATCCACAGGTCTCAAAACGCAGGGTAAATCCGCACAAAACCGCTGCAAATCCGCACTAAATCCGCAGGTAAAACGCAGGTCATTTTACCTGCGGATTTAGCAAAATCTGCGCAGAAAATTCCACAGCAGATTCTGCAACGTCTGCACATACCCTGAAGGAAGACTAGACTGGCAGGATGACAGAGTTTAATAAATTGCTCTGTGACCTTTGTACCTTGTGTACCCAGAGTATACCTTTGCAACCGAAGTGTGTACCTTGTGTATTATGTACAGTATTTTACTTTTTGGCCAAAGTTGTGTCCCTGGTTGTGTATTATCAAAGTATTTCACCTTTTAACCAAAGTTCTGTACCTTGTTGGGGATTACCTAACAATGTACAGAACTTCTTTAAAAGGTGAAATACTTTGGCTAATACACAACCAGGGACACAACTTTGGACAAAAGGTAAAATTATTTTACCTTTTACCCAAAGTTATGTACCTGGTTTTGTATACCCAATACATTTTACCTTTATTGTACCTTAGAAATAAATGACACACCAATTTTAATCAACCAAATTAACATTTATTGTATTTTGTTTAATCACATATATAACTTTTTTTCCATGTGAAATCTTTATTAACTTTTTTCAATGTGAAATATTTATTTACTTTTTTCAATGTGAACTAATTTTTTTTTTTCATAATAAAGAAAATTTTAGAAATAAATTACATCTACAAATTTGCAAATTTGTGTAGTGTGGGGTGGAGATACTACTGGAGGGGCTGTGGGACCCTTCGACAGTGGGAGTGTGGAGAGCGGACTCGGATGGTGGTGGGGAAGGATCAGGTAAAAGAGGTGAAGGGGTGGAAAAAGAAATGGAACTGGTGGAGAGGTGGGAGGCAGAACAGGTGGGTGGTGGAGAGGAGGATTGGGCAGGGAGTAGAGCAGCAGATGTGGTTGGGAACTGGTATGGGGAAGGATGTTGGTATGGGGCAGGTTGTTGGAAGTGGGGAGGTTGTTGGAACGGGGGAGGTTGTTGGAAGGGGGCAGGTTGTTGGAAGTGGGGAGGTTGTTGGTACTGGGGAGGTTGTTGGAAGGGGGCAGGTTGTTGGAAGGGGGAGGTTGCTGGAAGGTCAGAGGTTGCTGGAAGGGGGGAGGTTGTTGGTACTGGGGAGGTTGCTGGTATTGAATAGGATGGGGAGGAGGGACGGTGGCTGGAGGGGGGCAGGTGTGGGAGGAACGACTGGGGTGGGTGGAGGAGGCTGGGAGGTAACCTGCGCTAGAGCAGCGTGGCAAGTATGCATTACATGCATCTGCTGGCTAGGAGATAGAGTATCCATGTGCTCGGCTACAGACCGGAAAAAACTGTGGTTTGGCGAACTTCTTGCTTCTGAATGCATCGTTTGCAGAATTGTCTTAACCTCCAGAATGCTGGAGCTGAGCTGATTAAAGCCTGCAGCCATTTGCTCTGACAAGACTTTAAGACAGTTCTGAAACGATGCATTAAGATGCAAGAATTCGGGCGCATAGCTCCTTTCCTGACCCCTCTGCCGCAGCCTCCCAGTACTCGCAGCTGTACTAGAGGTGGCAGCAGCAGAAGGGTGGGGTAAGGGGAAATCTATCTCCTGACCAGTAGCCTCATGCTATGCACTCAGCCACGATGCTCCAGCGCTGGTGGAGGGGACAGAGGGCTCACGTGTCTGGGAAGGTGCGGATGGGCCGGGGCTGTCAAAGTGTCCCTCGGTGGCGGACTCCTGAGGGATCGCTCCAGAAGGGTCCAACTCTGCAGGCTCCCGAGTGCTGGTCACCAATCTGTGGAATAAAGAGAAAAAATACAATTAATATACTGATATTGAATGGCCCTGGCTGAAAAAAAAACTTAGACATGTTATAATTTTTTTTACATGGGGTGTGTAATATTTACTTTCTGGTGACCATTGTTGCCCGGAGGAACGACAGGGCTCGTGCGTACTTGTACTTGCTCCTGCATCCTCCAGATCCACTCGGGGCCCGCATCTCCTTTTTGAACGCCTTCTTGAAGCGATCCCTCAGAGACCGCCACCACTTCACAATTCTCTCCCCTGAAACGAGAAAGCACAAATTGGTTAATATACAACATCAGTGTTTCCCAAACTCCAGTCCTCACAGCCCCCACAGGTTATGTTTTCAGGATTTCCATAGTGTTGCACAAAAGGAAATCCTGAAAACATGACCCATGGGGGCCACGAGGACTGGAGTTTGGGAAACACTGCTTTACATCCAGCAACCTGAACTGTGTATACTTACGCATTTTACTCCGGGCCCGAGCATCGAGGTCCTCCCAGCTGTCCGGTTTTAAGAAAAAATGCCGGAACTCACCTGATTGCAAAAACCTGATGTGTGAAAGAGGCCCAATCAAAATAAAGCAAAAAAAAGAATCAAACCTACACATATTTGGTATCGCCGCGTTCAGAATCGCCCGATCTATCAATAAAAAAAATCAAAACCCCAGAATTACGTTTTTTGGTCGCCGTGACATTGAATTAAAATGCAATAACGGGCGATCAAAAGAACGGATCTACACAAAAGTGTTATCATTAAAAACGTCAGCACGGCACGCAAAAAATGAGCCTTGACCCGACCCGAGATCACGAAAAATGGAGACGCTACAGGACTCGGAAAATTGCGTTTTTTTTTTTTTTAAGCAAATTTTGGAATTTTTTTCTCCACTTAGATAAAAGAGAACCTAGAAATGTTTGATGTCTATGAACTCGTAATGACCTGGAGAATCGTAATGACAGGTCAGTTGTAGCATTTAGTGAACCTAGCAAAAAAAAAACAAGTGTGGATTGCATTTTTTTTTTTTTTGCAATTTCACCGCACTTGGAATTTTTTTTCCCGTTTTCAAGTGCACGACATGGTAAAACCAATGGTGTTGTTCAAAAGTACAACTCGTCCCGCAAAAAATAAGCCCTCACATGGCCATATTGACGGAAAAATAAAAAAGTTATGGCTCTGGAAAGAAGGGGAGCGAAAAACGAAAACTCAAAACCGAAAAAGCTCCAGAGGTTAAGGGGTTAATCTTTATTTGTAGTTTTCAGTTAATTCCATAACAATACGTCCTTGCATCCTGGTACTTATTGATGCAGGACGGATTATTACATCCACGCGATTGCACACAGGCTGTGAGCGCGTTATCATCTCCGGGTGTCAACTGATTCTGACAGCTGACACCCGGCACTAAGTACCTCTATCGCAGAATTCCAGGAGCAGGCAAATGAAGATAGCCCCTCTGCCTTGGATCGGGGACCCCCGCGGTGTCATCTCGGGGTCCCGATCGTTGCCATGGTGACCCAATGTCGTCATGACGACTTACGGGTCACCAGAACTAGGAAAGTTGCTGATCATGCGCAGTGCATGATCAGGAACTTTCCGTGTTGGAGCAGAGCTGACAGTTTGCATAGCATGGGATGCAGCAGAGTCCAGAGTAAGACTGGGTTCACATTGCGCCAAGGCAGTCCATTAACGCTGCCATTGACCCCCATTGTCAGGCGCATCGCGACGCATGCCGTAAAGCGGCATGTGTTCGCGACGTGCCGTCATTCAGTGACGGAGCCTCGGACGCAGCCTGCAGCGTCTGGGCTCCGTCACCGCTAGCACAGATGAATCATCTGCTGATTCATCTGCGCTAGCGGGTATAGCATAACGCGATTGCGTTATGCTATACCGTTACCAGCCCGTCAACGCTATGCGTTGAACGGCTGGTTTAACGCAATGTGAACCTAGCCTAATTCTGCTGCATCATTATAGTGAATGGATCCCTCAGGGGTTTCATCTGAATTGCGTTGGAGATTTAGATGGAAACTCCAAAGTAAGTGGTCAGGGTAAAGAGCCGGATAAATGTGATCACAAACGTTATGTAAAATGTTCCCAATGAAAGCTTCAACTCAATCCAAAAAAATAGCAAGCCTCCACTCAGGTCCGTTATATGTAAATGAAAATATAGGGTGCTTCCAAGTTACCGGTAGTACAAAGGCTCTGGAAAAGCAAAATGGCTCCTCACCCTCCAAAATAAATTAGGCAAAATCTCAGCTCCCAAATCCAAATGCCTCCTCCCTTCTGAGCCCACAGTGTACCTAAGGCCGAAGTCAGACATGCGAGAAACTCGCACGAGTCTCGCATGTCAATACCCGGCACTGCTGCGGGCACTGGCAATTTAGTGTCCCCTGTGCATCACACAAGTACTTTTGATACCCCTTGACTCACCACGTATGATCCATACATACCTTTTTTATTCCTCCTTCCCTGTATATTATTATGGATGGTCCGGTCCGATGGGCATGGCTTATTTTCCGTTCTCCCCCCCTCGGCTTGATGTATGTATTCCTTTCTGTGAATATCACAGATCAAGTGGCGTTTCCGCGCGTGCGCATTCAAATGGCCTCTCACGCGTGCGCAGTATCACTTGTCCAGCTGGACAAACCATAAAATCCTCATTGCGCAAGCGCCGGCATACACCATGACTTTCTATGGCCTGGAAGTATGCACAATACTGTATTTTGGTTTTGCCCACAGTTGGGCAAAGCATACTGCGTACGCGCAAGAACTACGCAATCGCAGAAATTTGCCGAAAGGAATGTGCAGAGCAAACCAGGAGGGGGTAGAGACGGAAAATAAGCCACGCCCATCGGACCGGACCGTCCATATTAACATACAGCGCGGGAGGAATAAAAAAGGTATTTATGGATCATGCGTGGGGAGTCAAGGGGGTATCAAAAGTATTGTGTAATGCATAGGTGACACTAAATTGCATGATATTTTTACCTGGTAGCCCAAAAAAGTGGTGACAGATTCCCTTTAATGAGATTTTCGTGCTCCAAGGCGCCTGTGGGTGGGGGTGGTCTTTATGTGGTGCTCTGTTTAGATGTGCATCTGTATGGGCTTATGACAGGTCACTGATCCTTCACTGACCTATCTCCTATTTTACATAATTCATATAAATTGTAGGATTAGAAAAAAAGCATCTGCACCTTACGGTGACCTAACCAAGGCTTATGTTAGCTTTTCATGATAAATGTCAGCAGCTGCTCCCTTTAATGTTTTAAAAGTTGAAAATATCAAAACTGTTGAAATTACTTTTCATATTTTGTATCATTAAAAAAGTTGTAAAAATGTAATGCGTTAATTTTATGTCAGTTGTTTATGAAATGTTTTGTTTCTAATACATTTCCTTTTAAAGGGAATCTGTCACCCCATTTTTGGAGTATAAGATGCGATCACCGCCATCAGGGGCTTATCTACAGTATTCTGGAATGCTGTAGATAAGCCCCCGATGTCACCTGAAAGAGAAAAAAAACGAGTTATATTATACTCACCCAGGGGCGGTCCGCCGTCCGGTCTGATGGGCGTTGCGGTCCGGTGCCTCCCATCCTCTAGCGAAGCCCTCCTCTTCTTAGCTTCCCTTCGCAGCTCCGGCGCAGACGCACTGCTCTGCCCTGGTGAGGGCAGAGCAGAGTACTGCAGTGCGCTGGCGCCGGGAAAGGTCAGAGAGGACTGGACCGCGACGCCCATCGGACCGGACCAGACGGTGGACCGCCCCTGGGTGAGTATAATATAACTCGTTTTTCTTCTCTTTCAGGTGACATCGGGGGCTTATCTACAGCATTACAGAATGCTGCAGATAAGCCCCTGATGGCGGTGGTAGCATATTATACTTGAAAAATGGGGTGACAGATTCCCTTTAAGTTACCTCTGTGTTAAGTAAGCTTCCATCCTGCATTCGGAAAGTTGCTCGTGACTGATCCATAATTACCGTGCATGGGTTTCCTGATATAGGCGAGGATATGATCTATATTCTCACAGCAATCCTTTGTGGGCAAATCAAGACTAAACTACATCATTATTACCTTTGATGCTCTCACATAGGAGTGATGGGATTAAATATATCATGTGTTCCAACTTCCAACAGAAACTGTTTTAAAAACATGAAATAATTCAAAACAATAAAAATAAGTTGTTAAAAACCTGTGAATTAAAAAAAAAAAAATCAATCTTTGCCAAACCCATTTGCACCATCATAGAGCGCATCAGTGTATATGCTGAATGTAAACCCCTTTACCCCCCCCCCCCAAGCCTGTTTTCACCTTCCTGAACAGGCCAAATTTACACAATATGACCACTGTCACTTTATGTGGTAACTCTGGAACGCTTCAAATAATCCCACTGATTCTGAGACTGTTTTTTCTTGACATATTGTAATTCATGTTAGTAGTAACATTTCTTCTATACGACTTCCGTTTATTTGTGAAAATATCATAAATTTGGTGAAAATTTAGAAAATTACGCAATTTTCAAACTTAGTTTTTTTTTTCTTTTAAATCAGAATTATGTCACACAACAGTTACTAGCTAACATTTCTACTAACATGTCTACTTTACATCAGCACAATTTTTGAACCATAATTTTTTATTGTTAGGAAGTGGTTAAAAGTTTACAAAACAACATCACATTTAAATTGATTTTGAAAGGTTTATATGACAGAAAATACCCAAAAGTGACACCATTCTAAACAACTGCACCCCTCCAGGTGCTTAATACCACATTCAAGAAGTTTATTAACCCTTCATGTGCTTCACAGGAATTAATGGAATGTGTAAGAAAAAAAACATTTAGCTTTTTTCACAAAAATTTTACATTGGACCCCATTTTTTTTTATTTTCGCAAGGGTAACAGGAGAAAATTGACCCCAAAATTTGTTTTGCAATTTTTCCAGTTCACCGATACCCCTTATGTGATCGAAAACTGCTTTTGAGGCTCACTGCAAAGCTAGGTAAGAAGCGCCATATTGGAGTTCACATTTTGCTGGACTGGTTTGAGGGTGCAATGTGACATTGCCAGAACTCCTGAGGTGTCAGAACAGCTGACTCCCCCATAAGTGACCAATTTTACAACTACACCTCTCAATGATCATATTGACAAGCCAGATGTGTGTCAGAATTTAATACCTTTGGGCAGTGAAGAAAAAGTAGGTACATTTTTTTCACCAAAATTTTGTGGAAAAACTTTTACATTTTCACACTGGGAAATGGGTAAAAATGGCACCAAAATTTGTCCCACAATTTCTGCTGAATGTAGAAATACTCCATATGTGTCTGTACAGTACTGATTAACCAAACGGCGAGACTCTGGAGGGACAAAACACTATTTGCTTCTTAGAGCGCAGTTTTTCCTAGAATAGTTTGCGGACTCCATATACAGAACTTCCAAGTGCTAGAAGAGCAGAATCCCCCTCAAGTGACCCCATTTTGGGAATTTATATTCATGTGTATTGACTATTTTGACTTTACGGTTGTTTTCCAGAAACAAGCAGCAGTGGATGTTGCAGAGTGAAAATTGCAAACTGCCGTTATAGTGCCCAGTACGTTGTTATATCCAGCAAATGCTTCTGGATACATGCGCCCCTTAAATTAGGCCAGCTCTCATCACTGTAGAAATGCCAAACGTGAATGCTAAATGTAGTTTAGGCACACTGGGGCCCAGAAGAGGGAGGGACAATTTGGATTTGGGAGCGGAGAATCTGCTGAATTTCTTCTGAGGGACGAGAATCCATTTTGCTTTTCCAGAGCATTTTGGACTTCCAGTAATGTGGAATCCCCCATTATTTCCATCAGTACTCAAAAAGCCATTTACTAGATGATACCTGTTGTCATTATGGTAAGGCTATGTCAGCGTCTCTCCACCCTAAAGAAGGAAACCTTAATACATATACATATATAATGTGTGTGTGCCATATAAAGGCGTTCTTGCCGATGGTCGCGTGTTGCAAATTCATTGTTATGTCCGTCCAGATGATTTTGCCCAGGAACCCGGAGGAATGGTGTAAAAAAATAAATAAAACCAATTCTTCAACTGCTGTTGTTTGTAAGGCAGAATGAACAAATCATCGCAGTAAGGCTCAGCTCACATTTATTCTGCGCTCTATGCTGAGTGCTTACATCGGGGTTTCCGTGTAAATCTCTGAAATACGTGATTTAGACGGAACCCCTAGCGGAAGATTCCCTATAATGAGGCAGATGGCGGCACTGTGGGCGCCAACTGACCTGTGATCCAGCGGTGTCCGTCTTTTTTAGTAGGAGTGCATAAAAGTGCTGTCGGCCACGGTATTGTTCACCTCTGAAAAAAGGACACCGCTGAACAGAGGCCATATGGAGTCCAGAGTAACTCTGCTGCTTCATTATTATAGTGAGTGGATCCCTCGGGGATTTCAGCTGAATTGCGTCGCTCAGATTTAGATGGTAACCCCAAAGTAAGTGCTCAGTGTGGAGTGCCAGATAAATGTGATCCAAAATGTTATGTAAAGTGTTCCCAATAAAAGCTTCAGCTCAATCCACAAAAAGTACAAAGTCTCTGGAAAAGCTAAATGGCCCTCGCCCCCAAAAGAAATTCAACAAATTCTGTGCTCCCAAATCCAAATGAGCCCCTCCCTTCTGAGACCCACAGTGTGCCTAAGCTACATTTAGCATCCATATGTTTGGCATTTCTGTTTCTGTAGCGATGAGAGCCCCTCTAATTTACGGGTGCATGAGCTGGGCACATTGTATGGGCACTACAATGCAAGTTTGCAATTTTCACTCAGCAACATCCATTGCTGCTTGTTTCTGGAAAGACCCTTGCAGTCAAAATTGTCACTGGACCTGAGAAAAAATTCCCAAATGAGTGCAATTTTCAAAATGGGGCCACTTGAGGGGGGAATTATGCTCTTCTAGCACTTGGGTCTCTGTATATGGAGTCCGCCAACTATTATAGAAAATTCTGTGCTCGGTGATGCCTCTTGTATAACAGTACTGCTTAACAGTACGGTGAGACTTGTGAAGGACGTATTGCTATTTGCAAATAGCGCTCCTTCACTCCCGAGTCTCGCTGTGTGGCTAATCAGTACTGTACAACCACATATGGAGTAATTCTACATTCAGCAGAAACTGGGACAAATTTTGGTGCAATTTTTACCCGTTTTCCAATGAGAAAATGTCAAATCTGGAGGTTCTGCTGTTCTGTCACCTCAGGGTCTCTGCCATTGTGACATGGCACGCTCATATCAGTCCAGCAAATATAGCGCTTCTTCCTTTTTCAGCTTTGCACTGCGCCTCAAAAAGCAGTTTTCGACCACATATGGAGTATCTTTGTATTCTGGAAAAATTGTACAACAAATTTGGAGTCTATTTTCTCCTGCTATCCTTATAAAAAAAATAAAATATTTGGGGCTAAAATAACATTTGTGTGGGAAAAATTAGATTTATTTATTTTTTTTTAAATTTTCATGGTTCTACGTTATAAACTTCTGTTGGGGGTTCAAGATGCTCACCACACATCTAGATACATTCCCTGAGGGGTCTAGCATCCAAAATGGGGTCACTTGTGTTTTTTTTTTCACTGTTTAGGCACATCAGGGCTCTCCAAACAAGACATGATACCGGCAGACCATTCCATCAAAGTTTGTGTTACAAACTTTCATTTCTGCGCCCCGTCAGCCCATACAGTAGTTTACTCCCACATATGGGGTATCAGCATACTCAGGAGAAATTGCACAACAAATTGTATGGTGCCATTTCTGCAATTTCTCCTGTTACCCTTGTGAAAATGCAAAATTTGGGGTTAAGAAACATTTTTGTGGGAAAGTTAGATTTTTTTTTTTTTTTTATTATTTTCACGGCTTAATGTTATAAACTTCTATGAAGCACCTGGGGATTCAGGTTTCTCACCACCCCACATCTGGATCAGTTCCCTGAGGGGTCTAGTTTCCAAAATTATGTCACTTGTATGGGATGGGTTCCACTGTTTAGGCACATCAAGGACTCTCCAAACGCGACATGGTGTCCGCTAAGTATTCCACCAAATTTTGCATTCAAAAACTCAAATGGCGCTCCTTCCTTCCGAACCCTGCAGTGTGCCCAAACAGTAGTTTTCCCCCACATCTGGGGTATTGGTGTGCTCAGGAGAAACTGCTCAACAGATTTTGGGGTCCATTTTTTCCTGTTACACTTGCGAAAAAAAAAAAAAAAATTGTGTCTAAAGTAAAATTTTTGTGACAAAGTTAAATTTTAAACTGCCACATTCCAAACTTTCCTGTGAAGCACCTGAAGGGTTAATACACTTGAATGTGGTTTTGAGCACCTTAAGGGGTGCAGTTTTTAGAATGGTGTCACTTTTGGGTATTTTCTGTCATATACACCCCTCAAAGTCACTTCAAATGTGATATGGGCCCTAAAAAAATAGTTTTGTAAATTTTTTGTAAAAATGAGAAATCGCTGGTCAACTTTTAACCCAGGGTTCGACAAACCCGGGCGCCAGGTCGCCAGTGGCACCTAGAAAATCATGCCTGGCGCCCTGGGGGAGCGCGGCCCGGCGTCAGCTGATTATCACAGCTGACACCCGGCACTATGTGTCAGGAGCGGTCACGGACCGCTCCCGGCACATTAACCCCTGGCACACCGCGATCAAACATGATCGCGGTGTACCGGGGGCACAGGGGAGGATCGCGCAGGGAAGGGGCTCCCTGCGCGCTCCCCTGAGACTCTCAGAACAGCGCGATGTGTCGCGCTGTTCCGAGGGTCCCTCCTCCCTGCAGGACCCCGGATCCAAGATGGCGCCGGGGTCCATCCGGGTCCTGCAGGGAGGCGGCTTCCTCAGTGCCTGCTGAGAGCAGGCACTAAGAAGCCTGCAGCGATGCCTGTGAGATCGCTGGTGTGACAGAGTGCTGTGCACACTGTCACACCAGCGATCTGGTATTATACACTGTATAATACCATGTATAATATACAGTGATGTCCCACCCTGGGACACAGTAAAAAAGTAAAAAAATAAATAAAAAGTGTTAAAAAAAAATCATAATAAAAAAAAATATTCCCTAATAAATTCATTTATTCCTGTAAATAAAAAAAACAATTAAAGTACACATATTTGGTATCGCCGCGTCCGTAACGACCCCCCCTATAAAACTAGAATGTTGCCTAAAATCTACCGTATATATACTCATGTATAAGCCGACCCCCCTAATTTTGCCACAAAAAACTGGGAAAACTATGCCCCCATATGATGCTCCACAGATTATGCCCCCCATATGCTCCAGATTATGCCCCCATATGCTCCAGATTATGCCCCATATGTTCCACAGATTATGCCCCCATATGCTCCATATTATACCCCCATATGTTCCACAGATTATGCCCCCATATGCTCCATATTATACCCCCATATGTTCCACAGATTATGCCCCCATATGCTCCAGATTATGCCCCCATATGCGCCAGATTATGCCCCCATATGTTCCACAGCTTATGCCCCCATATGCTCCAGATTATGCCCCCATATGCTCCAGATTATGCCCCCATATGCTCCAGATTATGCCCCATATGTTCCACAGCTTATGCCCCCATATGCTCCATATTATGCCCCTATATGCTCCAGATTATGCCCCCATATGTTCCACAGTTTATGCCCCCATATGCTCCATATTATGCCCCCATATGCTCCAGATTATGCCCCCATATGCTCCAGATTATGCCCCATATGTTCCACAGTTTATGCCCCCATATGCTCCAGATTATGCCCCCATATGCTCCAGATTATGCCCCATATGTTCCACAGTTTATGCCCCCATATGCTCCATATTATGCCCCATATGTTCCAGATTATGCCCCATATGTTCCACAGTTTATGCCCCCATATGCTCCATATTATGCCCCCATATGCTACATATTATGCCCCATATGCTCCAGATTATGCCCCATATGCTCCAGATTATGCCCCCATATGCTCCAGATTATGCCCCCATATGTTCCACAGCTTATGCTCCATATGTTCCACAGATTATGCCCCCATATGCTCCAGATTATGCCCCCATATGCTCCAGATTATGCCCCCATATGCTCCAGATTATGCCCCCATATCTCCAGATTATGCCCCCATATGCTCCAGATTATGCCCCCATATGCTCCAGATTATGCCCCCATATGCTCCAGATTATGCCCCATAGTTCCACAGTTTATGCCCCCATATGCTCCATATTATGCCCCCATATGCTCCAGATTATGCCCCCATATGCTCCAGATTATGCCCCCATATGCTCCAGATTATGCCCCATATGTTCCACAGCTTATGCCCCATATGCTCCATATTATGCCCCCATATGTTCCAGATTATGCCCCATATGTTCCACAGTTTATGCCCCCATATGCTCCATATTATGCCCCCATATGCTCCAGATTATGCCCCCATATGCTCCAGATTATGCCCCATATGTTCCACAGTTTATGCCCCCATATGCTCCAGATTATGCCCCCATATGCTCCAGATTATGCCCCATATGTTCCACAGTTTATGCCCCCATATGCTCCAGATTATGCCCCCATATGCTCCAGATTATGCCCCATATGTTCCACAGCTTATGCCCCATATGTTCCACAGATTATGCCCCCATATGCTCCATATTATGCCCCCATATGCTCCAGATTATGCCCCCATATGCTCCAGATTATGCCCCCATATGCTCCAGATTATGCCCCATATGTCCACAGCTTATGCCCCATATGCTCCATATTATGCCCCCATATGTTCCAGATTATGCCCCATATGTTCCACAGTTTATGCCCCATATGCTCCATATTATGCCCCCATATGCTCCAGATTATGCCCCCATATGCTCCAGATTATGCCCCCATATGCTCCAGATTATGCCCCATATGCTCCAGATTATGCCCCATATGTTCCACAGTTTATGCCCCCATATGCTCAAGATTATGCCCCCATATGCTCCAGATTATGCCCCCATATGCTCCAGATTATGCCCCATATGTTCCACAGCTTATGCCCCCATATGCTCCATATTATGCCCCCATATGTTCCAGATTATACCCCATATGTTCCACAGTTTATGCCCCCATATGCTCCAGATTATGCCCCCATATGCTCCAGATTATGCCCCCATATGCTTCAGATTATGCCCCATATGTTCCACAGTTTATGCCCCCATATGCTCCAGATTATGCCCCCATATGCTCCAGATTATGCCCCATATGTTCCACAGCTTATGCCCCATATGTTCCACAGATTATGCCCCCATATGCTCCATATTATGCCCCATATGCTCCAGATTATGCCCCCATATGCTCCAGATTATGCCCCATATGCTCCAGATTATGCCCCATATGTTCCACATCTTATGCCCCCATATGCTCCATATTATGCCCCATATGTTCCAGATTATGCCCCATATGTTCCACATTTATGCCCCCATATGCTCCATATTATGCCCCCATATGTTCCAGATTATGCCCCATATGTTCCACAGTTTATGCCCCCATATGCTCCATATTATGCCCCCATATGCTCCAGATTATGCCCCCATATGCTCCAGATTATGCCCCCATATGCTCCAGATTATGCCCCCATATGCTCCAGATTATGCCCCATATGTTCCACAGTTTATGCCCCATATGTTCCACAGATTATGCCCCCATATGCTCCATATTATGCCCCATATGCTCCAGATTATGCCCCCATATGCTCCAGGTTATGCCCCATATGTTCCACAGATTATGCCCACATATGCTGCACAATTATGCCCCATATGCCCCATAGTACAGGCCTCATCTGCTGCTTCTGCTGCAAAAAAAAAAGACATACTCACCTCTCGTCGCTGGGGCCAGGTGCCGGTGTCCTGAGCAGGCGGTGACACTGGCGCGCTATGGGGGACAGGTGCCGGTGTCACCGCTCGCTCAGGACCCCGGCACTTGTGATATTTACCTGTCTTCTCTGCACCGCTGTGTACTGCTCCCTCGGTCTGACTCCTCTGACTGTGAATGATCTGGCAGGGGGCGGGGCGCGCACTAACGACGTCATCGCGCCCTCTGCCTGATCATTCACAGCCAGAGGAGTCAGACCGAGGGAGCAGCGCAGCGGTGGCACGGGGACAGGTAAATATAGCTATACTCACCCCTCCGCCGCGCGTCCCTGCAGCCTCTCCTCTTCTCCCGGCGCTCTCCGCAGCGCTTCAGTCCTGCAGCGGTCACATGGTACCGCTCATTAAAGTCATGAATATGCGCATATTCATGACTTTAATGAGCAGTGCCATGTGACCGCTGCAGGAAGGAGTCGGAGATCGTGGGAGAAGCAGGGGGCTGCAGAAACGCGCCGGCGGAGGGGTGAGTATGATCCGACACCCCCCGCTCCCCCTCCCCCGCCGACCCCCGTATATGACCCGCGTATAAGCCGAGAGGGGGACTTTCAGCCCTAAAAAATGGGCTGAAAAATCTCGGCTTATACACGAGTATATACGGTGATATATCAAAATATAATATTTATTATCTTTAGAAGTTAAATGTTTATAACGTTTGTAATGTTTTTTTGTTAAATTAAAAACCAAGTTTGTTAAAAAAAAAATTCTGGCTCCTAAATTTTTTCGCTGGCTCCTAGATTCTGAACAACTTTGTCGACCCCTGTTTTAACCCTTATAACTTCCTAACAAGAAAAACTTTTTAAAAAAATTATCTGATGTGAAGTAGACATGTGGGAAATGTTATTTATTAATTATTTTGTGTGACATAACTCTGATTTAAGGGCATAAAAATAAGTGTGAAAATTGCAACATTTTCACAATTTTTGCTAAAATTACATTTCTTTCACAAATAAACGCAAGTCATATCGAACAAATTTTACAACCATCATGAAGTACAATATGTCACGAAAAAACTATCAGAATCGGTGGGATCCGTTGATGCATTCCAGAGCTATAACTTCATAAAGTGACATTTGTCAGAATTGTAAAAATTTGCCTGGTCATTAACTTGCAAACAGCCTTAGGAGGTGAAGCAGTTAGACACAACATGTGAATGAGACCTTATACATTGGAGCTAGTTTGATGTGTTTGGCAGGAGAGTGGACCATATCAGATGGACAAATCCTACAGACCTGGTCTATTGCACCAGATATAGGGATACTTTCTGTCTTGTGCATAGAAGCATTGTGTTTAGTGATACAATGTTTGGTGAGAAGTGTACATGTTCGGCACTCACATGTGGATAAAAAGTATTAAAAAAATCTTTATTTAACAAAAATGCAATTAAATTCAACATATGGAAACAGGGAAGAAATGCTTTTCTCATGCGTCTTGAACACTCTTGTATGTTCTTAGTCATATCTTTAGTGACTTACATAGTACCCCATGGTGACTTAAGGCACTGTCACACTTAGCAATCGCACTAGAGATCACGATAACGACACAACCTGGCGAGATCGCTAGTGCGATCGCTATGTGGTCGCTAGTTAGCTTCCAAACACAACTCATCAGCGATCTGTATACCGACCTCTGCGTTCGTTGGGAAAACCTAGTCCCATCTGCGACACTGGCTCACCAGCGGGACACCAATGACCAAAAAACGGCTCAGAACGTTCATAAGCGATCAGCGACATCTCAGCAGGGGCCACATCGCTGCTACATGTCACACACAGCTAAGTCGCTAACTAGATCGCTACTGCGTCATAAATGGTGACGCAGTAGCGATCTCGTTAGCGATCTCACTTAGTGTGACAGCACCTTTGCAATTAGTCTATGGCTATCACAAACTTTTGTCCTGACCACATCTTTATTGTGGAGAACAAGGTCTCTTTGGGAATTATATGTAAGCAAGGAAATTACTGTTGAATAACTGACATGTCTTTTAAAGTGGCGAGAAACCTTTATGTGTAAAATTAGTATTTTTGTTTTAATGTAGGTGATTGATACACAGCAGAAAATGTCGACAGAATGCCTAATGAACCCGGATTTCCTCATAGAATTCATTGAAATGTACCGGTCTCTTCCATGCTTGTGGAAAGTTAAGTCCTCCGAATATTCCAACAGACAGAAAAAGTCAGAAGCCTATGAAAAATTGCTAAGTCTTTGTAAGTCAGTGTGTCCTTCAGCGACTGTAGAACTTGTTAAACATAAGATTGCAAATTTGCGAACAGTGTTCAAAAAAGAATTAAAGAAAGTGGAGTCTTCAATACAGTCTGGTGCCTCTGGTGATGAAGTGTATATACCCCGCCTCTGGTACTTTGATCTTCTGAAATTTACTATAGACCAAGAAATTCAACCACAGCCACAACCTGTATACCACTATCCAGAAGCATACGATGTGCGACAAGAAGAAGAAAACACAGATGACAGCCTAGAAAGTGCTGGGGAATGTGCAAACTTCTCCCAGGTAGTTGGCATCTATTTTACTTCTCTTTTATTTTGGTGTCATTTAATTGTATGGAGCAGTTTCTCAAATTGACCTTTTTCATATATAAAGGAAATTATTCTGTATTGTTCTGTCTACCCCCTTTAGAAACTATGGACGCTGTGATTGCTAGAATAAAAAGTCTGTGGCACTCTCACCAATGCTTTGCATGTTTGACTTAGGCTGGGTTCACATTGTGGCAATGGCAATGCGCAGACGGCATCCGTTACGTAGCGGCACTAACGCTATGTAACGGATGCGTTAGCGCACCATTGACTGCCATTATGTAGCGCACCGCTAACGCATGTCATAATCGGCATGCGTTAGCCATGTGCCGTCATTCTATGACGGACCCTCAGACGCAGTCTGCAGCATTCGGGGGTCCGTCACCGCTAGCACAGATGGAGCATCTGCGCTAGCGCGATTGCATAACGGGATTTTTAAAGGCTCTTACGTTAGCGCAGTCCGTTTAACGCATGCGTTGAACGGACTGCACTAACGCAATGTGAACCTAGCCTTATGTTGGCTTGACGCTTAAAGTGAATCTGTCAGCAAGATTCCTTCAGTGACCTGCCTCCTATTTCACATACTGCCTATAATAGTGTTGGCTTTGAAAAAAAAATTAACTTCAGCAAAATGTCGGTGGCACATAGCATCTATCAGCAAGCGATAGATGCTACTGCGCAAGTGCCACCGGCAGCGCCATTTTGTTGGAGGAAATATTTGGGGCCAGCAAAACTGCGGCGCTTGCGCAGTAGCCTCTTTCGGCCTCGCCGCCATTTTGCTGAAGTTAAATTTTTATTTCCAAAGCCAACACTATTATATGCAGTATGTAAAATAGGAGGCAGGTCGCTGAAGGATCAGTGACCTGTCATAAGCCCATACAGATGAATACATAAGCAGAGCACCACATAAAGGGCCGCCCCAAAGCACAAGAATTTAATTAACTGAAAACTGCAAATAAAGATTAAGCAACAACCTCAAGACGGATTTCATCACCCAGGTATCATTTTAATCAGTATAATGGCGCCAACCTGACAGTGTCTGTGGGTTACTTAGCACAATCCTGTTGACAGGTTCGCTGTAAAATTAAAATGTGTAGATGTATTAGTAAATCTTAAATTTAAAGGAGTAGCCAATGCTTGGTAATTAACTAGCTAACTAGATTCTGGCATTTAACAGCAGTAAAAAAGTGTCAATTTCCAGAGCTACAGCTTCAAAGTTAACAACTGGAGATCAATTTATTTATCTGGAATTGAATTTTATTCAAATACGGTAGACAGAACATCCACAATTTTAAGAATATTGATTTTTGTAAAGTTGCGAGTTTACAAAACTGAAACAAGTTAACTTTTGACGGCCAGCAAACATTTTAAAAAAAAAAAACAACCTTATACTCCCCTTACCACTCGCCTGTCATCACTGTCTCGTCTTTGGACACACCTGATCTTTTCCCCATTGCAATCTGCATCTCCTGGCTTGTTAACGCTAGGTCTGGACTTTTGGCCGCAACCAGGCCACAGAAGTCTCGGCGTGTCGTTTGTCATGATGTCACTGACATGCTATGCGCAGTGACCTCTGTGATTGATGACACTACAGCAGAAAGCTCTGCTCACTGTCCGCCATCCTGTGTTCTGGGCTTTTATTCTGCCGTCATAGCTCTGGTCTGTTTACTCTGGGATGGTCCTTCTAAACGCAACTAGACCTCAGATGTGAGAGGTGCAGTGACCTCCAAAACCTGGTTAAGGCTAGAGATCCCGGCCTAGAATGAACTGGTCAGGAGATGTGGCTTGCAATGAGGAAAAGAGTTGCTTCCAAAGACCAGCCGTCAGGCATCGGACAGTGCAGGGGACTGACAGATGAGTATAAATGTTACTTTATTTTTTTTTAATTTGCCATTTATAATACTTTGGGGCCTGGAGAGACCACATAACATAATAATGGACGACATTCAATTCGCAGATAATGTTACCTTCCAATCGAGTTTGCACGATTCGGAAAATTTGCACAAATTGGTGAATTCAAATTTTTGGCGGATCTGATCATACATAACAGCCATTGTGGCAACAGCATAGTCTTTGGCTACAACTTTTAGCATCAGATTTACTAATATTACAATTATGTATTTTTATTGAACATGTAATCAAGTTTACACATTAGAAAGTAGTGGAAAACACCCTAAATTTTATATTAATAGGCGGTTATGCTAATCTAATTGTAAGCTTAACGTGTTTACCTAATCTTCTTTCTTCAGGATCCTGAATATTGACAGTTTTGACCAGTAGCATTGTCTTACACCTGGTCGGAACTGCACTCTTTTCCATGCTGTCAGGAGAGGCAGCTTGGCCTTTGCAGCAAGGGAGAAGTGCAGGGGAACCGAAGCGGTTCCAATCCAAAATATGGAGCCATCAAGTGGCGCGCACACCTTGCCTAGGTAACTGGCCACTGTGAGACTGTAGCATGGCTGGTAACTTAGACAAAGAACTGTACACAATAGAATTATAAGAAACCTGCTGCCTCGAAAAATGCTTTTTACCTGCAGATATAAGTTATTCTGCAGGTAAATATCATTATGTTTCCTGGCCAAGAAACTGAAACTGCAACTACCGGGAGAAAATGAACTTGTTTCCTACCGGTAGCCACTGGGTTTCAGTCATAGAAACATGCACAGAGTGGCTTCAGTCACCCCTTACAGCACTGCTCACTACACTGTGTGTGACAGCTGTAAGCACGCCCCAGCATTTTAATCAACAGCCTGCTCTGCACAGATGGCGCTGCACCACAATCTGTCAGTCATGGGGACAAGACGTGTTTACACAAGACGTGTTTACAGTGTCACTTACAGTGTAATGAATGGCTGAGTGAGGGATTACTGTAATTGCTCCCTGCACCACCCCCCACAACTGAAAGCTGGCATCTTCCAGAGGGATATAAGTTCATTTTTCCTGGTAGCTACACTTGCAGTAAAGCCCCCGTCTCACACAGCGATCTCGCTAGCGAGATCGCTGCTGAGTCACTAGTTTTGTGAGGCAGCAGCAATGTCCCCATTGATATCGCTGTGTGTGACATTCAGCGACGATCAGCGCCCCTGCTGGGTATCGCTGATCGTCGCTGAATGTCCTGGACATTTTTTTGATCGCTGGTCTCCCGCTGACAGGCACGCATCGCTGCGTGTGACAGGCGGGAGACCAGCGATCCGCTGGTAACCAAGGTACACAGCGGGTTTCCAGGCGCGGGGCTGTGCCTAGAAACCCGCTGTGTACCTTGGATACCAGCGCCCTGATGCAGGGAGCTGGTAACCAATGTACACAGCGGGTTTCCAGGCACCGCGCAGCGCCTGGAAACCCGACGTGTACCTTGGTTACCAGCTCCCTGCATCAGGGCGCTGGTATCCAACGTACACTGCGGGTAACTAAGCGATGTTACCCACAGTGTCGCTGTGCTGATCGCTGCCTGAGCTGCCTGTTTGGCAGCTCAGCAGCGATCATGTAGCGATACACCAGCGATCCTGATCGTTGTCGGGATCGCTGGTGTATCGCTATGTGAGACCCGGGCTTAAGGCGGACAGCAACATTACCTGCAGGTTACCCCAATATCTGCAGGTAAGTACCATTTTCCGAGGCTACAGATTCCCTTTAAGAATGGAGAGATTATTAGGCAAGTTGCAGAGTTGTTTGTTTTTTAAAAGGATTTTACAATTTAACCAGTTATTTATGAAGATTTGGAGAGTGCCAAGCCGGCGTAAGGAGACTTATAAGCCATGGGAAATTTAATTATCCTCTTCAGAAAGTAATAAGACTAGACTAGGTGGCACTAGAATTCTAGTCCTAAACCTCTCTGAAGAGGATATTTGCATATTCTTATGCAATAAAACAAATGGTATAGAGAGGCCAAAAGAACACACTTTATCAGACGTTTCATTAGCGGACCCAGGAAACCATGAGTGAAGTCTACTGCCATTAGGATGGTGAGACTAATCACAGGTCTGCAAAAAATTTTTTTTCAAGAGCTATTTTGGTTATTCCACGTAATCTTTATGTTTTTGAGTGCGCTGAATCCGAAAACGACCTCCATTTTGTCATAGGACAATTTAAATAACTATGTTAAATAAGACAATACCTCAAAATAAATGAAAATAGACTCATAAAATTAATTTTTTTTGACAAACGTTTCATGAAAATAATTTTTTTAACTGCAATGAGCTCACTAACACACACTAAAATCGATTCTTCTTCCCTGTGAGGCTTCTCTTGGTACATTTACGCTTGTGAGTATCATCTGTAATGTCTCTCTGAAGCGTCCAACAGTAGTCTGCCATCATTGTAATGCTCCATCTTCCCTGGTATCTTCTTTCCATCTCTTTAATGTCCTGGTGGAATCGTTCACCTTGCTCTTCACTCACTGCTCCCAAATTTTCAGAAAAGTTGTCAAGGTGGGAATGTAGGAAATGCACTTTCAAACTCATCAGGCAACCTAAAGTTTGAAATGCTTTCAGCATTCGTCCGACGATTTTTTTGTAGTCAGGGTCTTTGTTATTGCCTAAAAATTTCTCTGCAACCTCTTTAAATGCAATCCACCCTTCTTTTTGAGGATGCGTTATGGTATTGATAAACTCTTGATCAGCTATAAGCCTTCTAATGTCTGGTCCGACGAACACACCTTCCTTCAATTTTGCCTCCGAGAGGCCTGGAAACTTGGTGACCAAGTATTTGAAGCATTCTCCATCTTTTGGAAGTGATTTTACGAATTGCTTCATCAATCCCAATTTTATGTGGAGAGGTGGTAGAAGAACTTGATAGGGAGGAACCAAAGTTGCTCGGAGGACATTTTTTTCAGGAACTGTGAGCACCCTCGGCTGCCAATTCTTCTTGGTTCAGTGATTTTGTCGGTCTCGACTGTCCCATAGACACAGAAAACAAGGGTATTTGGTATACCCAGCTTGTTGCCTGAGCAGCATGCACAAGACTTTCAAATCCCCGCACACTTGCCAACCGTGGTCTTCATATTTAAGTTTACGAAGAACCAATTCCAAGTTCTCGTAGGTTTCCTTGAGGTGTACGGAATGACCTACAGGGATGGAAGCATAAAAACCGCGCCGTTGTGGAGTAAAACTGCTTTGAGACTTCTTTTTGAAGAATCTATAAAAAGACGCCATTGCGCTGAATTATATTGGATTTTGAATTGACCCATCAAACCTTCGACATCGATGCAATAAACCAACTTATCTTCCCGGGCAAAGTAAGGAACAAACTCGTTTTCACGATGTCTGAACCATGAAAAAGACACTCCTGGCAACAATAAATTCTTGCTTTTGAGCCTTGATCCGAGTAACTCAGCGGCATCTTTGGGAAGATTCAAGTCTCTTACCAAATCATTCGATCTCCTCCTGGGAAAACAATTTTGGTCTTGTATCATCTTCAAAGTCAGAACTTGATTCATTATCTGGTTCAGGTAAGATTCCACCTTCATTGGAGCTAGGTATCTTTTCCAAGGTAGCAGGGGCCTTGGGTTCTGGTATATCTGTGCCATGGGGGATGGGACGAATTGCTGAGTGAATATTGGGGTATGAAATGGAATGCTTCCATTTTGAATTATACCCTTTCACATCGCATGAACAAAAGTAACAATCCTCACTATGGTTCTTTTGCTCTCGCCATACCATAGGAATCCCATAACGGAAAGCTTTTTTCTTACCCTTGAACCAATTTCGGAGGTCCTCAACACACCGTTTGCACACTTTGAGGCGCCCAAGCTTTATCTTGATCTCCAAGCTTTAGTCCGAAATATGCGAAGTATACTTTTTTCACAATGTCTGTAATATTCAGCTGTTGCTTCAACACTGTATATTCACTACAAATGTAACAGAAACTGTCAGACGAATTAATACACTTCCGCTGAGCCATAATGCTAATTTTTGGAAACACGGTTGAATATGACGAGCTAACACGAACTGAGATGAACAAGTGTGAACAGGCGAGAACCAAGATAAAACAATTGAAACAAGCCCGGGCATGTCAGAGCCCACTCGTTCAGCTTGCAACATGTTGATGCTGGTTTCATTAGCTCACTCTGAAAGTTCTTTGAAAGTTATATTTTTTTGGCGTTGTATATCTTCAATGCATTGATGTGAATTAATAGTAATTTTGACTTTCAAAACCCTAAGATAAAAAAAATACTAAAAATTGAGAAAAATTTACTAAATTTGAAGAGAATTTTGCTTTTTGTGGCAAATCCTGACGTCCAGGATTTTTTTCAATATTTTTTTCGTTTTCAGCACACCAAAGTATATGGAAATTAGATGAAAATAATCAAACAGCTTTTTAGTCGCAGACCTGTGAATGCATCTTAAAAAAGTAATCTCCTCCTGAATGACAATTTTAATATTCAATTTAACTTAGTGTCACAATATTTTGACCTTTTTCCAAGTGGTTAGACCATCAAATTCCTTTCTCAGTCAGACTGACTAGCAAAGACCACTTTCTGGGTTATTTTGCGTACACTGAAAAGACGATACTTCAGCCCCCAAAAGAAATAAAAACTAAAAAATAGAACCCATGTACACTTTGTATTAAAATAATGTACAGGTGCACAAATACACGGTTCAAATATGATGTGTAGCCAATATATAAACATATACATACACAATATGGCAGAACACTGCGATTTAATGGATACATAAACTTGAAAATTGCTGTGAATATTAAAAAAGTAAGGTACTTAAGCTTTTTTTGATCCAAGCGTGCAAAAGTCATACACCCATGTCAAGGTGCACCTAAATATGGGTGGTCACCATCACTAATGTCCTAACTATCTATGTGCCAAACCAGGCCTCATCTGAATGAGGAATTGAAAGAACATATGTGAGGCTCGCAATTAAAACCTTGTCTGGAAAGTATGTTTAGGTACTAGAATTTAGGTACTCTAGCCTTGGCCTAGGTGAGTCAAAACAGCGATCTCAGACCTCAGTAGGACATACTTCACTCAAGTGAGCCAGGCAGGTCTCTGACCACTTCATTGAGTGAGTCAGACCTACCAATAAAGACCTCTTGGTTTAGCGATGACAAAAGACTTTTGGAGCGTTTCTACAGTTTCCAGCCAGAAATTTTCCTCTGGAAGAGACCTCTCAGCTTGGCGTATTCCACAAGCAGTCCAGGTAGCCCTACTTTGGATTTTAGCTCCTTTCTGATTCAGAATTTTAGCAGAAACTTTTTCCTCTAATATCAGAAGTAGGGGCGACTGCCTCACTCAGTATTTTTCACCTTTCAGTGAGGGCTGCTGGTGGGTTACCCTCCTTTAGACTTCTACAGCCAGTAAGAATCCTTTGTCACATTTTAGACTGTAGATTAGATACACCAGGATTGACACTTTCAGAAGCCCTAGGAACGAGGCACCTTGTATCCTCTTGACTATCTGACCTATCTAATGGGCTTCATTTTTATAATAATAATAATTTTATTTCTATAGCGCCAACATATTCCGCAGCACTTTACATTATAGAGGGGACTTGTACAGACAATAGACATTACAGCATAACAATAAACACAGATCAAAGTAGATACCAAGAGGAATGATGGGCCCTGCTCGCAAGCTTACAATCTGAGATTTTTCTGAGAGTTGCCAGACTTTCTGGTCTCGTGAATGATTCTCTGGTCTTGTAAATGCACCATTCCTGGGTAAGGTGCCATTTTAGAGGCATGGAGTGCATGTTAAAGGTTCCCTTTGAGGCGGTTTTCTTAGTTGTGTGGTTCAACCCTCATGCTATCTCTGTCTCCAAGCCGATCTCCACCTTATCTTAGTCTATTCTTCCTAGAGTTCCTGGGTTAGAGAATATTAGCACTGTTTCCATCTACTTACTTCATGTGGTGGGGTGCCAGCCAGGTCCGTCCGATTCGAGGCTTAAAGCAGGTCATCCAGACAATTGAATTTTTGCAGTATTGCCTGTACCATCAGGGCATTTGCATTTGTTAGGTTCCCAACGGTTTCTCAGGATGCCTACCTCTTTTATAGAGTTTCCTTCAGCAGGTGACAAGTTTAGGGTGACTTTCAAGGCCCTTCCATAATCCAAGGGAATCTTGGTTTTCCCTACCATGGCAAGGTTTTTTTTTTCTTTTTGCCCCATTTCAGACTGAAAACTTTGATTTCCTGCTGTCCTCATGGTTCTTCAGGTTGGGACCAGAATTCTTGTTCTTTGGTACAGATGCACTGGTACCACCCATAGCCTCCAGATAGGTCTTTCTCAGGGTCTCCACTTCCACCTGACTTCTCGGCTGTTTATTTTACCCTTATGGCTATTTCAGGCCGCTGTTCTGAAGGCATCAGGGCTTCCCGATTAGTTTGATCTGAATAGGATCAGGGTGCAAAGACCTTAGACACCATGCTTCGACCATTTCATACAGTCTGATCAGAGTGTTAAACTGAGAACCTCATGTTCAGTTTAGTACATTTTTGCTTAGCAATAGATCATTTTTTAAGTTTCTAGTGTGCTGTCCATGTCTTTTTCTACAGCTTTGGTATTTTAAAGCCGAAATAAAGATACCATAAATCCTAAATGAACAAGACAAAAAAGTGGTGTCTCTTGGTGTAGACTTAGGAAAATGTAGTGACTTGGAGTAAGCGGAACTGCTCAAATTATTAAGATGTGCTTACCACAGGTACAGCTCCGTCTGAGAAGTAAAGAGTGGACCAGCTGCAGCTATTCCTTCTTCTGGTTATACACTATGCCAACCGCAGTGAGTAATGCAGTGTGTAGAAGACAAGCAAGTAGTGATGGGTGAACCACCCCCCCTCCCGATGTTTGGGATCAGCGGGTTCGCCCGAGTTTTTTGTAAAGTTCGAGTTCGGCGCCAGAGATGACGCGAACTTGCGTCCGAACTCCGAGCTTGGACTTTACAGATATGGCCATTATAATTATACTTACCTGTCCAGCGACGCGTCCTCCCGTCCCGCTATCTCCGGGCCGCTCATTAACTGCCGGCAGTATTCACTGCACTCGGCAGTCTTCGGCTTTTTCCAGCAGTGTTCGTGTTATTATTGGGGGAATTGTTATATGGTAACAAAACATCAGGGAAAAGCTTACAAACGGCTGATGATGTTGTGGTAAGTATATACTGTAAATGTAGTGAGGAAGTTGATTGCTGAAATAATTGTCTGATCAGTGGCTGCAAGGGACAGAGTAAAGAAGATCTAGACTGCGACTTCAGAAGCGAGGGTTGCTATGGTGATAAGGAAGCTTGCAGCACAGCCAGCCGGAGTCAGAGAAGAGTGGCATATGTGTAAGCCAATGGAAGAGCAGTGAAGGTGGAGCTATAAGAACCTGAGAGAACAGGGACGAAGAAAAGATTGCCAGAGAGCACAGACTGGAGGAGGAAAAAATACAAAATGTCACCCTAGTCTAGCATAAGGTGTCATTTTTTGAAATATTTAAATCATATTCCAAGGCTTGTTAAAGGGTCTATAGTGACTTCTAGGATCGCTGCTTCCAACAAGTGGTGCTATAGCGTTTTAGTCCTCTTCCTTTCTGAAACTGCAACTTGCATATTATGTGGTAATAAATCTGGAACGCGTCAACATATTCCAGTGATTCTGAGTTTTTCATGACATATTATGATTCATGTTATGTTTCATGTTAGTGGTAAATTTTAGTTGATATGATTTGTTTTTAAAAATAACAAAATTAAAAAATAAAAAGTCTCAATTTTCAAACTTTTTAAATTTTTATGCTCTTAAACCAGATTGTTATGCTGCACAAGATAGTTAATAAATAACATTTACCACATGTCTGCTGAACATCTGCATCATTTTTAAAACATTTTTTTTTGTTAGTAAGTTAGAAGGGTTAAGAATATTGGCATTTTCTCACGTTTCCAACAAGATTTACAAAACCATTTTTTATAATATAAATTAATAACAATCTTTGAAAACTAACCCATTTTTTTTAGGGACCTTATCACATTTGAAGTGACTTTGAGGGGCCTATCTGAAAGAAGAAACCCCAAAAGTGACACTAGTGTAAGAACTGCTCTCAAAGTGCTCAAAACCACATTCAATAAGTTTGTTAACCCTTCATAGGAATTAAAACAATGTGGAAGGAAAAAAAAACATTTTACTCTTTCCCACAAAAAATGTTTCCTTAACCCCTATTTTGCATTTTCACAAGGGTCACAGGAGAAAATGGACCACACAATTTGTTATGCAGTTTCTACTGAGTACACTGATACCACATATGTGGGGGAAAACTACTGTTTGAGAGCACAAAGAAAAAAATAATGCATATTGAACCAATATCAAACAAGTAAATATTTATTAAATGCAAAGATAAAAAATATACATATACAAGAAACAGACAAGCCAGAAAATGCAAAAATAGTATGTGAAGCAGCCAGTAAATGCACTACACCACACTGTAAAGACTACCTGTGAAGAATCCCTTACGCTGTCACCACGTGAAGGATCCGCTCATCGCCACCACACCTCACATCATTATTATGTCAGCGGAATCACGTTGTACCAAAGTGATGTTCCGTAACCCCTGGGGACACGTAGCGTCAGTTTGGCACAGGTTTACACAAACACCCCATCAGATCCTTCCAACCTCCTGCTACGCATTTAGACCAAACACAGCTTTACTATCTGGTTTCTATTTGCTGTTTTAGGTATCTTCCCACCCTGTGAGGCTAGGACGGTTCGACACCCAGCCGAATGCTCGCCATGTTCTGGGGATCTTGGAAATATAACAGAGGTGTCGCCAGGACATACAAATAAGCCCATATTCTCCATATGAAATCCTAGTTGTCTGAACAAATCTGACCGCATGGTTTGAATCCACAGTTCATCTTCCTGTAGGAGCTAGATTCTAGCTAGTTGGTAGGGGTGTGAGTTCTGTCACTCAGTCCTTTGACTCATTATATCTACAATATTCTTCACACTACCAAAACACAATGGCAATATAAAATGATTGCTATAATATGTATAATGCATATAATATCCATCTGGATATATACACATGGAGATGAGAGACTGATGTAAAAAAAAAGTTATACTGAAAAAAAAAGCATGGTAACTCATAAGCCACTAGGCAGTGTGACAATCGTGAAACGCCAAAACATATTTTCCCAGAAGAAGTCACGGCATGTGAATTCCTGGCACTGCCCCACACTGTAGGTAAATGTACAGCTCTGGCAAAAATTAAGAGACCACTGCACAGTTTTATAAAAATCAGCTTCTCTACTTGTCTGACAGCCATTCTATTCCAGTATCAGATGAATTCCAACCAGAGTACACCTCATTCTACTTAATGTGCTTCTGATTAGGTGATCACCTGAACCAAATCTTATTTAACGAAGGAAAGTATAAAAAAACACTGCTGTGGTGTTCACAATCCTCTTGCAATAGGACAAGCTGGATGGCAAAACAAGTGCTGGTAATATCCCAAAAGTAATAGGAATGAAAAATATTTAGAACCGAGAGTCCTCAGTGGTTGATACCTTTTAATGGCTAACTGAAAAGATGGTAACAAATTGCAAGCTTTCGAGACTACTCAGGTCTCTTCATCAGGCAAAGACTAATACAAAATCTGAAGAATCACATATTTATACACAACACAGCACAGAAACCATGCAACTGGACATGAAATTACTTGTATTAAAACCAGGGTGGATTTGATTTAAATCAAACTGATTTAAATCACGATTCAAATCACGATTTAAATCACTAGTCAGTAAGGCTTGATTTAAATCAGTGATTTAAATCAAAGTTTCTACCAGACCGGTATATCTAATTTCATCATGTGCGATACGCCCCAGACCGGTGTATCTAATTTCATCATGCGCGATATGCCCCAGACCGGTGTATCTAATCCCATAATGCGATACACTACACTCAGCCCTGTATCTAGATACATGCAGTGTGTCATGTGCTGTGAATAATCCCAGTGTGTGATACTCTCCACGTATCTGTGCTCAGTTTATAATACAGCGAGCAGCATGAACTAACAGAATAGATGCTGCCGGTCGTCCTCAGTGACAGCCTGCTTGTCAGTATCACTGGCAGTCCCCAACAAAATGGCTCCGCTCTGTGAGCCTAAACTACATCCTCTGTTATTACAAACACCTAGTAACGGAGGAGAGAAGTCACACGTGATCAGACCCCGCCTGCATTTACTACTGTCGCAATACGAGCTAGCAGTTTATATTTCAACAGCTGCTCTGCCTAGTGTTTAAAAGTGGAAATACCAAACATTTTAAAATTATTTTTCAGATTTTATTTCTCGATCACCGGCAGTAGTTCTTGCTACTTTAACATGCAAGTAGATGAAGATTTTTAGAATAACTTCTTATATTACTTTTTTCTCCCCAGTTTAATGGGTTAATCATTCATATTTGGACACCACTGTTCTGTTGTACTTAGGAAGGAGAAAAATAATCCTGACCTTAATAACAATTTAAATAGATTTATTCAACTGAAACAATAACAACATTACAGCATAAGTTATTTGCTTAAACAAACATCCATGTTTGTTAACTAATTTGGCTAAACAAAATATATATATATTTTAAGAAACTTAGGCTGTCAGCCCAGCCAACACATGAAAAACTTAAATACTACTGTCCCTGCTGTCCTCTGTAGCTCACTCGTCGTCATCTTCATCATCATCTTCTTCTTTGTTCCTATTCATAATCTGGAAAAGAAATACAAGCTTTCCTGCTTTATTGGGTCCCAACCGATTTCTCAATTTAGAATGAATGAGTCCAAAGGAAGAGAATATTCTTTCAACCCTGCAGAAGAAGCTACTGCTGTTAAAAGTGAAATCATTACTTGAACAGTCTCTAAATCCAAGCGCTTAAGTGACTTCCACCAGTTTACTGGTGTGACCTTCCTTAAAATATCTTCAGCAAACATATATTTCTTGAATGGTTCCCCATTAGCTCTGAAGTTTATTATAGTTGGCATTAAAGATGGATGATTGCTGGATACCCATGTCATAGCTAACTCCTCTTCCTCAGCACTTAGGTTTTGACCCCGATATTGGATATTGACAATATTTGCCAAAAAATGAGCTGGAGTCAGTGTTTGTCCCATTTGTTTGTTTACTGCTTGTAATTTAATTCTGTCCATGTGTAGTTCTGTTTTTAAGTGTTCACTCAGTTCCTTCCAAATTTCAACAGCATCCGCAATAAAACAGCTATTTTTCTGTATTTTGTTTAAAGCTTGAGAGATGGGTTTCAGGAAGCTCAGCACATGTTCAACATTTCTCTTAAGCCCAATGTTGAGGATTTTGGTCGTGACAGTGCCATCTATTTTATCTCGATTTTCTTCACAAAGTGTCATCAGAATAGGCCAGTTTTTGATATACTGCTCAAAACAGTCCACCACAGAGTTCCATCTAACATCTTGTGGGAGCGTTAGCTTGGTTCCACCCATCCTTTTCAGAGCTGCTGCAGCAAAATGATTATTACGGAAGTATTTAGCAATTTCAACAACATTAGCCTTTATTTCTGGAACACTTAAGTCTTTGGCTAAGAGGTGCAGCAAATGAGCACTGCAACCATATGTTATTAGCTTTGTATTCCCTCCCTGCTCGTCTAAATTTCTTCTCATCTTGGATACGTTTGCAGCATTGTCAGTGACCAAACTGCGTACTAGACATTTGAATTTTTGTTCACATGTTGTTATAGCTTTTACTGCCACTTCTTGTAAGTATTCTGCTGTGTGTGCATTTCCTGACGTATCAGTTGTTTGTGCAAGGAAGACTTTACCTTCTTCTGTTGTTATACAAGCACATACAATAGGATCATTGTGGACATTACTCCACCCATCAATACTTAGGTTAACAATTTTACCCTCCAGAGCTGTTGCACATTGCTCCATTTCTCTGTCATACACTTGATCCAGCAGTTTCCCTGCAACATCAGCTCTGCTGGGTGGACTGTATCCTGGTCTCAGTGACTGAACCATATTAATGAAATGTGGGTTCTCAGTCAGACGGAAAGAAGAGTTCGTAGCATAAATAAACTGGGCAATTTTTTCATCAATCAACTCTTTTTCTAATCTGCTAGTTCTTATCACAAACCTATCTATGGTGGTTCCAGGAGGTAAAGGTTTTTTCTTCCTTTTGGGTGATGGTGATATGTGGCTGTGGGTGTCTGATGATGATGCTGCTGCTAATGAAGCACTATCCTGGATGGATAACTCTGAAACTGTAGAACAGGATGATGGTGATCTTGGAGGTGGATAGTTTCCAGAATCCATGAATTCCCCCAAACAAAAAAAGTCAATGCTGTTATTTTATTGTTTATACAATTTCTGCTTATTGTACACAACACAGCACTGCCCCAAAAGGAATATTTGTTTTTCTTCATAACTGTACCAAATGACAGTAACATGCAGTAATAATAAATATAATTTTTCTCACACATGACAGTTCAGTCTTTAGAAATAGGATTCAATAAAAATGTTTACCAACCTGAAGAATCCTGCCTGTTCAGAAGTGTTTCTTTGGTCATCTTCATCACCGCACTTCTCATGATGTTGCCTCATTCGCGCCACCAGGCCTTGCATCTCTTTGTTGCATCGTTTGCATTTTGCACGCATGCCTGCCTTAGGCCCCTTTCACACATCCGTTGTGCGCCTGACGGCGCCCTCCGGCATTTTTTTGTCCAACCGCATCCGGCGAAATGTAATGCCGGATGCGTTTTTTTTCCCATTGACTTTCATTAGCGCCGGATGGCGCTGCATGTCATTGCGTTGTATCCGTTTTTCTCCGGATCCGGCGGAAATGTACATTGCGGCGGCCGGACACAACGCAGCATGTAACGTTTTTTATTTTTGCCGGGGACGCCTGATATGCCTGAAGCGGCGCATCAGGCGGCCGGAAACAATAGAATTCAATGGAACCGGATCAGACTTTTGTGCAATCCGTCAAAAGTCTGATCCGGTTTCTGGAAATCGAGGTACTACTACTACTACTACTACTACTACATTTTCCAGTGTCTCTGGGCATCAGAAACCCTCTTTTTATGGGTTAAAAAGTTCAGGATGGATCCGGCCAAAAACCGGATGCGGCGCATCCGGTTTTCATACTACATGCCGGATGCAGCGCTGCGGCTAAATGCCGGGGGCGCCGTCAGGCGCACAACGGATGTGTGAAAGAGGCCTTACTGATAGGCGAAGGAGCTTCATTAAAATATTCCCAAACTGGGTCTCTTTTACGGCCTGCTGCCATTATAAGGAAAGAATGTAATAAACCTCAGATCGTACACACAAACAGATCCAGACTTGTCTGTCTGTGGCTATGCTGCAGTATTGTGCTCAAAGTTTCACTTTCATTTTCTTGTCTGCTTGCCCTTCCTCCTCCTCACACTTAGATTCACATTCTTTTTGTGTTGTGCAGATCTATTCCACTCCAAACAATCAGAAACATATTGTCTAACTTCTTGGACTTGGCACTGAAGGGGTTGATTCTGTATTCATAGGTTTGTAGAACAATAGGATTAAGGTCTTTTTCTCAACTCTGTTCATGTTGTAACATTTTTGCCGTGAAGAAGAGACTGGGACCTCTGCGGAGTCAAATTCAGTTTTGAGAACTGCGTAAGTAAAGCGAGTGTCTGTGATAATATAGGAGAGAAACTGCCCACTAATCCTACAGAAACCTCTGGAAGAGCATGGCATTGTGAATGTTACACATATACAGCCTTTATTCTACTGAGTTAAACAACTCAGCTTTATCTCATGATGGAAGAACCTTTGGATGGTAAAATATTTTCCTCACAAAGCAGTTTATTGAAAAAAATCCGATTTAAATCAAAAAAATCCGATTTTTTTGATTTTTTTTTTAAAAATCATTGATTTTTATCCACCCTGATTAAAAGCTAACTTTAAGTCTCAGAGAGACAGAAAGGTCTGGGAATATAAACTCATGGCAACCTTTGACACACTCAGTGCCGGAATGAATGTGTCGCATGGATTTGTCTTTTTACATCAATTAAGGAATGTGCTCTTCAGACCTTCTGGGGGCATCACAATACCAGACTCCAATCAGAATGCAATAAAACTTTCACACTCCTTATCTATGAACTGTTCCAATATTTATGCTCATCCCTCTGCCATAATGACAGTTCTGCTTCACATCACTTGTCTTATCTATTGCCATGTTTCTGTGCTGTGTTGTGTATAAATATGTGATTCTTCAGTTTTTGTTTTAGTCTTTGCCTGATGAAGAGACCTGAGTAGTCTCGAAAGCTTGCAATTTGTTACAATCTTTTCAGTTAGCCATTAAAAGGTATCAACCACTGAGGACTCTCAACTCTAAATATTTTTCTATCTACTGGCTAACACGGTACAAAGATATACATCTTTCCTGTATAGGAATGAAAAAATAACTTTTAACCATGGTAAAGGAGTTGAAAAGAAAAGTCTTGAGTGAGGAAAAGAAGGGCTCAATTCTGGCTTTACTAGCAGAGGGATACAGTGAGCGTCATGTTGCCTCCATCCTTAAAATTTCTGAGAGCAAGGTCGCAATAAAATGAAACATGTTGCTTTCAGCGCAGCTCGCCACACCGTCAAAACGACCCATGCGGTGGCATCCGCATACATCTTCACGCCCTGCGTACCTAATGTTAAATATAGGCCGCTTGCAGACATAGGCGGAGCTGTCCGGAGGAGGTGCTTCACGGAGGAAGTCCGCAGCCCTCCCAAGCTCCACCATCTGCAAATGTGAAACCAGCCTTAAACTAGGCCATACCCCAAATGTGGCTATACAGTACTGCTTAGCCACATGGCGAGACTCGGGAGGGATGGTGCGCTATTTGATTCTTATAGAACAAATTACTGTAGAATAGTTTGCTGACTCTATTTACAGAGCTCCAAAGTGCCAGAAGAGCACAATCCCCTCCCCCCTCATGTGACCCCATTTTGAAAATTACACCCCTTTGGTTATTTAGCTAATGGTGTATTGACGATTTTGACTCAATGTGTGTTTTCACACACTAAAAGACGCTTTTTTTGAGCGCTGGTCTTTTGCAAGACGAGTTGACGTTTCTGTTGGTGTCAGTTTTTGGCACGTACCAATTTTTGATCGCTTTCTATTACAATTTTTAGAAGCAAAAACCATTCCAACAAGGAAACATGTACTAGTCCAATTTAAAAAAAAATACAAAACCTTTATTCAACACAATATGAAAGATTAACAGACGTATGGTATAATATTTACAACTGTGAAGAAATGCTGTCGTGAAAGGCACAGCACCCCCCTGTATACACCACCGCTATTGCATAACCATTATTCCCATGTAGTTACATACAAGCACCCACGGGGTCCTGCTGAACTCCCTCTGACGAAGAACCAGTCTTTCTGCTCTGGCTTTCTGGCACTGTGGTGTTTTTTTCTTTAAGCGATCTCTTCCATCAGGCGAATCTTTGAAGGGTGTCTCTTGCCTGTCGCTCTCCTCTGGGACAAGGTGATCTTACGTTTGGCACCCTTCTCTCTCCCTAACTGGTTATCCTCCTTGTACCTTAATGAGGAGATAGCTCTATTTCCATATTTGCTCCTCTTTTCTTCTTCTCCTTGAAAGGCTCTTTCACAATTTTGCATCATAGCTGTGCAGCCCCTCCGGTCTCTCTCATAGCACCGTTAAAATGTTTGAATCCCTTGTCATCCCGGTAGGCCTTAGCACAGTTCTCACTGCCAGTATCTCTTGTTTCGATTTGCTTTTGCAGAAGATTAGGCTAAGCCAGGGCACCAACTGCTAGGCACGGCTCAATTAGCCTCTTTGGTCGTATGCCTCTTTGGATCTTTTTTTTATCTTATAGGGTTGAAACTTGGTCTTCAGTAAACATCCTTGCAGAGCTCTTAGCTTTTGCATCAGCAGACACAAGTCTCGGCAGAAGGGTACTGTAAGCGTCAGTTGCTCGGATGGTAACCTGAAGGATCACTATTCTTCTACAATATTCATTTTCCCACCCTAGGAACTACTTTGAGAGGCGAATGGTTTCCTGTGTCCCATTCCCCTCCCCCCCACCAACCCCAATTAAGCATCCGAGAAAAGAGGATTTTTGGTACTCACGGTAAAATCTTTCTTGTAACCCTCTTTGCGGGACACATATTCTCCTTTGTTAGGGTAGTCTTTGGTTTGGCTATCCGGGCAGGCGAAATGTAGCCTGTTGATTAGGAGCTGAGGTTTTGTTTTTTTTTCCCTTTTTAAGATGTATTCTTAGTGTCAGCCACCTGGTGGCAGTAAACTTCACCCGTGGTTTATTGGCTCCTCTAATGAAGGCTACGTGAGAGAGATTTTACCGTGAGTACTAAAAATCCGTTTTGTTGGCCTCCATCTAGTGAATGGAGGCCTATGCCAACATTGCAGTTTACTCAGGAAACTGTAGAAGAAATCAGTGCAAAATAGGGTCTTATGCGAGAGAGACAAAAAGCTTTACGCTCAGATTAAACTCACCTGTTCAATCTGTTAAAAAGGCATGTAATGTAAAACGTCAGCTGCAGCAGATCCGCAGGTCACTAAGTGACCATCGGACATGAAAGGTAAAAGGGATTAGAGGACAGTTTCCGCGCTGCTGAAAGGATTGAGACGCCCAGTAAAGATTAAATAAGGTGGTGGCTTCTACGCATTTTCAAGTACAGAGTTACTTCTTCATGTGGTCTTTCCTGAAGAAGTAACTCTGTACTTCAATAAGTGTAGAATAAACCACCACCTTATTTAATCTTTACTGGGATATAAGTCTCAATCCTTTCAGCAGCGCGGAAACTGTCCTCTAATCTTTTTACTTTTAATGTTGCAGTATATGTCAGGAAAAGCTTCCAATGTATACTGTAGGCTAAGCTCACAGACAGACAATAAGTCTTACGCATTAGTAAATCTCAATAGATTGCAGTTATAAAATTTACATGGCTCAATGTCCTAAATGGACTAGGACACTTCCTCTAAATGGCCAGTTTCACATGCTGTTATATGAATCATTTCATTGGGCTTATTACAGCTGCAATTCCTAGACTATCCCTAGAATGCCCATAGGAGTGTGTGATGCCGGCTTTACATACCCTGCTTTGTGCCAACTCGGGAGAAAAGACAGTGAATCTCCAAGGCTTTCTCTCGGGTAGCTACAGCAAAAATAGATAGAGCTCCACTGATCTAGGTTCTAAATGTTCTCAAACTTGTGCATCCACCCTTCTCTTCCGCCCTGCTATGACAATGGGGCGTCACTGGTGGCGTCATGTTGATTGACAGCCATCTTCCCACTACCTAACTGCTGGGATTCAGCTGTTAATCAATATGATGTTGGTAGGGACGCTCTCTCAACATGACATAACATGAAGCAGGAGAATCGCTGCCAAGAGATATCGTCGCACCTCAGAACAGGCAAGTAGTTAGTACCTGTTGATAATAGCTTTGCTAAATAGCCCAAAAAAGTCCAGGATAACCCCTTTTTAAAGGAAATCTGTCAGCCAGTTTTGGAGATGTCGCCTTTTTGCGAGACCCGTAACATTTTTTATTATTCGTCTGATGGAGCTGTATCATGGCTTATTTTTTTGCGGCACGAGACAATGTTTTATTAGTGCCATTTGGGATATATGTGACTTTGATCGCTTGTTACAGAATTTTTTTGTGGAATTGTGGTGGCCAAAAAACACCGTAATTAATCTCTTTATATTCACTGGGGGAAAAAGGGGGGATTTGAACTTCTATTTATTTTTTTCATATTTTTTTACACTTTTTTTTTACTGATTTTGTTAGCTCCGTTAGGGGCCTTGAAGATGCATAGAGCAGAAATCAGTCTCTTTGAAGCGCTGCCACAGGCTGGGTTTCAAAGAAGTTCCGTAATGACAGTCACAGAGGTCATCAGCTGACCCCCGACTGTCATGACATCCCATCGGCGACTAGCGATCACGTCACCGGCACACCGATGGACGGAAGTAATGATGCGCTCATTAAATGTCGCTGTCAGAGATTGATTAGCGGCAGGTCCTGGCTGTAATACATAGCCAGCGCCTGCCGGCTGTGGGGTGGACTCGCTGCGTAAGCCCGCGCCATACACCCACTTCCCACTTGCGCCATACATATACGCTGCATGTCGTGAAAGGGTTAAGTTGAAGTTAGTCCTTTCATTTAGTTTTTATCAATTTTTTCCTGCTTCATTTTGTAGATCTAAATTGCTTCAGGCTCACATCCAAACTGCTGCTGTAGCGATAATACAATGCTGTGGATGTTGATATGGTCCACAAGATGTTCCTATGATAAGCAGAAATTGCTATAATACTGGAGGGCAACATTTTCATGAGAATACGAAACCAACAGAGAAGTTGCAGCGGTTACCTTACGCAAAAAATATTATCGTACAGCTTCCACATTTCTCATCACTGAACGGACACCTTTTTGAAGTTTTTCTGTAACATTTGACACATTGTAATGATCCATATCATAAAAAATTCAGTTTATTTAATGTTGGAAAGATGGCAAAATTATAATTCATAGTGTATTTTTGTAGGTAATTGTTGCAAAGAAGAAAATGTCTACAGAGATATTTATGAACCCTGATTTCTTAAAAGAATTTATTGAATTGTACCGATCTTTTCCTTGCTTGTGGAAAGTGAAATGCGCTGATTATTCCAACAGACAGAAAAAAGCCGAAGCATATGAAACACTGGTAAATCTTTGTAAGACTGTTTGCCCCGCGGCGACTGTAGAACTTGTTAAACATAAGATTTCTAATTTAAGAACCGTGTTCAAAAGGCAACTAAAGAAAATGGAGTCTTCAAGAACATCTGGTGCATCCGACGATGACGTGTATATACCACGCTTATGGTACTTTGACCTTCTCAAATTTACAATTGATCAGGACGAGCAAATACAGTGTGTATTCAACTACCCTGAGACATATGATGAGCGGCCAGAGGAGGAAAACACAGATGACAGCCTAGAGAGTGCTGGGGAAAATACAAACATAGCCCAGGTATGACATTGCTGAATTTTGTCACAGAACATTAGGGTAATCTGTGTCCTGTACCAACTGTACTTTAGGGATCAGTTGAGATGAACAATTTGATGTAACGATCTCACGCATGGTCAGTCACTCTGTAGGCTGGATCAAAGCTGGCTCCGTGACAGCTTGCTATTGCAGTTACCAGACCACAAAGAGCTGTTGGCTGTCATTTTCCAGCTTATCATCCAGCGTTTTCAGTACTGACTGCTTCCATTTGAATAGATTAGTGTTGATATTGGAATTGTTTTCCCATGTACTTAATAATCGCCCTTTAATAACACTTTCTGCTTTTTTGCTGCGGGTACAGTTTTCAGAAGCGACATAAACCATATGTCTGCATTACACAAAACTGAAGCATGTATTTATTAACCACTTTTTATTAGTTATTGATGTGTTCACTTACTGTATTGACTATTATATCGTGTTTACTGCACTACATTTATACTTTTTTTTTAACTCCTCAGGATTAAATACAATGGGGCTCCTTTCTCAACCTGCCACATTGTGTCTCTAGTGAGCACCTGCTTTCTATGCTGAAACTGACAATTAGTTGTTCCTAATGTTCCCCTTTTCAAAGTGCTAAATGTTCCTTAAAAGTATCATCCTCTTGGTGAAAGGGGTCAATAGTCAATTCAGACTCTGCAACACTTTTTTATGGGTTACAAGTATTTGGTAAAACAGACTTTAGGAGAGGTTATAGGTATTTTATAAATGCACTAGCTTGCAGGAAAATTTGTTGTTTTACTAGTTCCTCCAACTCAGACTGCTATGATGTCTTATTCTGCTACTACAGAGTGTCCTGATGCAACATATTTGCCTCTAATTAAACCGGACCACTGAATAGGCCAGGCTGTTAAAGAGAAATAAATTCAGACCTCAGACCAGGCCTCTAAATAAATTGTAACCACCAGACCAATTTGCTAAATATTCAGACCCACTGACTGGGTTATATGACTGTTGTACAAATTCAGACCCATATCCCTACGTCAATTCTGATCCAAAACCAGACTGTTTAAAATATACAAGACTAGTCCAAGTAAATGGATATGGACCATAGACCAGAATAAATGCAGATCCCACCACATCCATAAAACATACAGATTCCCTAACCTACTACAGACACCAGATGCCTAAGACTGTGACAAAACTGCAATATGCTTCTAACCTTTGAGGAAAATTGGGCACTGCTCATTTTTATTTATTATGCTGTGCTTATATAGTGCCATCATATTCCACAGCGCTTACAGACATCATCATCACTATTCCCATTGGGGCGTACAATCTAAGTCCTTGGAGTTTGGGAGTAAACAATAGTACCCAGAGGAAACCCATGCAAACAGGGGGAGAACATATAAACTCCTTGGAGGTGATGTCCTTGGTGGGATATGAAACCAGGATCCCAGCACTGCAATTACCAGTGCTAATTACCAAGCCATGAAGGCTATGCCTGAATAATTCTATGCAGATAATTGCAAATACAGATGGCCCGCAGTGACTGAAATGGCGTGAACTGCACCTAAGTAGATGTGTGGAAGAGCACCCCGCCGTTCATTGTCCTTGTCATCAATAATAATGAAAAAGTTGACAAAACCTCAGATGGAGTCATTGAATGCATGTGAACAGAGGCCATTAACACTATTGACCTTCCAGTTGAGACATAGGTTTTCTTTGCTCTAAAAGGGACACACTTTAGACATATGGTTTGTTTTTCATTGTATTTGCTATCCAAATGAATGACATTGGCCTAAATTCCAGTTACTTCAGTGTCTAAAGAAAGGTGGAACTTGTTAGCTGAATATTCTAGATTGACGTGTTTTCTTCTGGATAGCGATGAACTCCATTTTTAAAGTGGGTTTCTAAATGATAACTTCAGCTTGGCACCAGATTGCAAAGTAGAGACAAATGTAATGTAAATAATAACAAAAACATTTTGCAAACATGTTTTTGTATCCCTTTTGTCTTGTGGTACAATCCATAGGAAAATGTGTTAATTTTCCACTTTGCACTGAGTTTCCACATCTCCAGTTAATTCAGTCTGCGGATTTATTGAAATCTCATTCACAATTCCAATATTATAAGAGTTTGTGCACACATTGAGTATTCGCAGCAGATTTTTCTGTACCAAAAACCACTGTGTTGGCAGGAAAAATGCTGCATAAAATATACATGTTTTTACATGAGTTTTTGATTTCTCTAGTAAACCCCTCACGACAGCGCACCTGGAGCATGTTACCCCTTTCCAAATAGGGACAGGAAATGCCAAAGAGGTTAAATAACCCCTCCCACATCCTTCCCCTCAGTGTTCTTTCCTGTCCTTACTAGGAATGAAGAGATCATCCACAGTGTGCTTTGCCAGCAACATGCTTCGGGGGGATATTCAGGCCGGGGAGCCGACTTACCTCTCTTCTCCGAGTGCTGCTCCCGTCTCCATTCTGGACTCGGGGGGGTGGGGCCTCCAGTTTGCACCTTCGAGTAAGGCCTGTGGGGGATTCTCCGGCTGGGGGTCTCTCTGAGCTCTCCAGCCCCCTCTCCTCTGGTGTGGATCCAGAGCAGCGTGTCGCGCTGAGCGCACACGCGCGAAGACTTCCGGGTCTGAAGCCGGCGGCAGGATATAACGTCACACGCCGGCTTCAGCATACAGAGAGGATTCTTGCATTCCACACTGGAACACATAGGCGAATTACAGCACAGATGGTGTCGGTGCCCCCCACACACACTTGGACATTGGAGGGAGGAGGTCCTCTAATCAGAGGATAGGTGATGGAGTCCGGTTTCCCATATAAGAGCCCCGGACAAGGAAGACATCTAAGGTTGGACCACTGTGTGGAAAACAGCATGGAGATGTCAGGTTCCTCTCGCTCTGCTTCTGCAGATCCCTGCACCCTCCCAGTTCCAGTGAGTACTCTGGCACGGGGTGTCCATTCACTGTGTGCAGGTTTAGAGCCTTATTATTCCTTCTCGCCTTGTAAGGGACAAGGAACCTGCACAAGGAAGCAAGTCCAAGACTTCACGACGATGTGCAGTCTGTACAAAACAGCTAATAATAATCTTTATTTATATAGCGCCAACATATTCCGCAGCGCTTTACAGTTTAACAGTTTCAAAACGCAAGTCATAAGTAACAACGTTAACAATACAATAATTAAAGCAAAATAAGCCGCCCCTGCTCGTGAGAGCTTACAATCTACAATGAGGTGGGGGAATACAAAGTACAGGTGTGTATATACAATAGTGCATTTACAATGATGGTCCAGCCATCTTGAGGGAGTGAGGGATGGATGGAGATAGTGAATAGGCTACACATACACACTTAAACATAGAATGACTTTGATTAGTGAATGTGATAGGCTGCTCTGAACAAATGTGTTTTGAGGGAGCGCCTGAAACCATGCAAATTGTGGATAGTCCTAATTTCTTGGGGTAGAGCATTCCAGAGGATTGGCGCAGCGCAGGAGAAGTCTTGGAGTCGGGAGTGGGAGGTACGGATTAGTGCAGAGGTTAGTCGAAAGTCGTTTGCAGAGCGCAGCAGTCGGTTAGGCCGATAGATAGAAATGAGGGAGGAGATGTAGGGGGGTGCTGCACTGTGGAGAGCTTTGTGGGTGAGAACCAGTACTTTGAATTGGATCCTTTAATGAATGGGCAGCCAGTGTAAGGACTGCCGAAGAGCGGACTGGTCCGAGTACCGATTAGCCAGATGGATGACCCTGGCTGCTGCATTAAGGATGGACTGGAGAGGGGATAGTCGAGTAATGGGGAGGCCAAGTAATAGAGGTTGCAGTAATCCAGGCGGGAGTGGATCAATGCTACAGTGAGGGTTTTTGTTTCCCGGTGACAAAAGGGCGGATTCTAGAGATGTTCTTTAGGTGTAGGCGGCAAGAGCGGGCAAGATATTGTATATGGGAGGTGAAGGAGAGATTGGTGTCAAACATAACACCCAGACAGCGAGCCTGCTGCCGGGGTGTTATTATGGTGCCGCCCACGGAGAGGGAAATGTCAGATTTAGGGAGGTTAGTAGACGACGGGAGCAGAAGAAGTTCAGTTTTGGAGAGGTTAAGTTTCAGCTGGTCTCTTTGTATAAGAAGACATTATGCAAAGAGTGCATTAAGAGCAACCAACCTTGATGGAAGAAATTAAGAGCCTAATCCAACAAGAGATAAAATCCTCCCTGGCCGCTTTTTCCCAGCCCTCAACCTCTCCCTGTGTCCCTCCGAAGCGAAAAGGAGGAAGCTTAATTTAGAGGCGGAAAGGGATGGTGACTCTCAGGATGAAACTTTGATCAAAGATGGACCTCTGGAAGAAGGCAAATTAATCCTGGACCCAGAGGTCTCCCAAGAGGAGAGAGAATATTTCTCAGAGGATATAAAGTAACTCCTCACGGAAGTAAAGAGGACCATGGAAATTGAGGAGGAGAAGACTGCCCAGACGGTACACAAAGAAATATTCAGGGGTCTCCGAGGAAGAAGCAGGTATTTCCCTTCATAAAAAACATCTGGGACCTGGTCCTAGAAGAGTGGGAATCCCGAGAAAAGAGGCTGACCATTCCACCGGAGATGAAGGACAGGTTCCCTGTGGACGACGAGACGGCATCATGCTGGTCAGTAATTCCAAAGGTCGATGTCCAGATTGCTCAGGTAGCTAAAAAGACCACACTACCATTTGAGGATGCCTCACAGTCGAAGGACTCTCTGGAATGCAAGATGGATGGGCTAATGGGAAACTTCGGCATCTTTACTGAATACCAATGCCGTATCTACCGGTCTGGCCCGATCGATGTACCGTTGGCCAGGGCAGCTGGAGGAACACCTGTCCACAGGTACTTCCAGAGAGGACATCCTAGCTTCTCTACGTCTTCTCCAGAAGGCAACAGGGTTACTAGCACTAGCAGATGCCTCTGCATAATCTGTGAGAGTGGCAGCAAGATTGTCAGGGTTGTCAAACACTGTGAGACGAGCACTCTGACTGAGCTCTTGGAGCCGAGGACATGACTTCAAAAATGAAGCTATGTTCTGTCCCCTTCAAAGGGAAATACATGTTTTGTCCTGCCCTCGATGAGCTGTTAGAGAAGGCTTCAGACAAAAACAAGACCTTACCGGAACCTTGGAATACTAGGAAAAGACCCTTCCGTCCCCCAACAAGAGCGTGCACCTCAGTACAACAGGAAGGGCAAGTCAGGTTGCTGGAGTCTACCCGAAAGGGGGAAAAGACAGAAATCTTTTTCTTCCCCACTCTTTGAGACAAAAGAAACTATGACGCCAAAACGATAGGAGTCGCATCTCAGACTTCCTTCCACAGTGGTACAAGATCTGTTCAGATCAATGGACTCTTACATCAGTCAGGTAAGGAATAAAGATAGAGTTTGCCTCATCTCCTCCAGAAACGATAAAAACAACGCAACTCTCCTCTCCAGAGCTACAATCCACCTTGATAGCGGGAGTAAAAAAGCTATTATCCACAAAGGTATTCTCCATAGTACCGGAAAGGGAAAGAAACGGGACATTACTCAAACCTGTTCCTCATAAAGAAACCAAACGGGTCCAATCGGGTTACAATCAATCTGAAACCCTGAATCGTTATGTAACATGCAGAAGCTTCAAGATGGAATCTCTGAGGTCAACAGTGCCTCTGATTGGGCAGAATTTCATCATGGCCACAATAGACCTACAGGATTCATATTATCACATCCCGATCCATCCAACTTATCTGAGATTCTTAAGATTCGCAGTTGCCCAGGGAGAACACACATGCCATTATCAGTTCATTGTCCTCCCATTCGGTCTATCCTCGGCCCCACAAATCTTCACAAAGATCATGTCAGAGGTCATGGCATCCATCAGAGGTTAGCACGTATGCATAGTTCCATACCTCGATGACCTCTTGGTGGTGGCTCCTTCAGTACACATGCTGCAGGAACATCTACAGATGGCGACCCAGATCTTATCGTTCTAAGCTCGATAGTGAACCTAAAAAAAATCAGATATGGTTCCTGCAACAACAAAGACATTCTTAGGAGTCCTACTAGACTCATACAGTCAAACATCTTTCTTGCCCAAACAAAAACAGATCTTGTTAAAATCAAAGATATACTACAGAGCAAGAAAGTGGTGTCATTAAGATGGGCCATGTTGGTTCTCGGATCTATGACATCCTGCAACCAGATGGCAGCATGGGCACAAGCACACACCAGAACTCTTCAGACGCACATCCTGGCAAACTGGGAAGTATCCCTAGAATCCTTGGGCAAGAAGATCTGGATGCTGCCTCGTGTAAAGACCTTGTTGACATAGTGGCTAAAAGCCGAGAACTTGAGCAAGGGGGTTCCCTGGATGCAAGAACCAGCAATCGCCATAAAAGTGGACACCAGCGGAAAGGATGGGGAGCCATGGTATCCCAACACGTATACCAGGGATGCTGGTCAGACGAGATAAGCAGACGATCCTCAAACTTCAGAGAACTGAAGACGGTAGAGGAGGTCCTCAAGACCACAGTAACCCTAATCCAGGATACCCATGTCAAAATATACTCAGAAAACATGACAACAGTTGCCCACTTTCATCATCAAGGAAGTACAAAGCACGAGGACCTGAAGGCAATATCCGCCAGAATATTCTCGTGGTCCGATGAACACCTTATCTCCCTGTCCGCTCTGCGCATAAATGGTGTGGTAAACATACAGGACGACTTTCTGAGCAGAACAGAAATCCATCCAGGGGAAGGGAGTTTAGATCCCGAGGTCTTTAAGATACTGACCAGAAGGTGGGGCCATCCAGAGGTAGATCTGTTATGATTCGGTAGCTGAGGAGTGCAGGCAAAAAGGCAATACACCAGAGCAGTTGGAATCTATGAGATTGCAGTACCCTGACTAACCACCACAACTAGAGGCAGCCGTGGAGCGTTCCTACGTTGGTCCTAGACGCCTCGTCACAGCCTGAGAAACTAACTACACCTAAAGATAGAAATAGGAAAGCTATCTGCCCCGGAGCAGAACCCCAAAGATAATAGCAAGCCCCCAAACATGTAATGGCGGTTAGACAAGACGAAATACTGACACAGACAGAAAATAGTATGAGCAAACGTTTGGGCCCAAACTAACTAAATAGAAAAGGATAGGAAGGGTACTTACTGCAATCCCAAAAAAACCCTGAAAGCACCAACTCTACTAATTTCAAAAACACCTGAGATCACACGACCTCTACCACCTAAATTAGCTCTCTGGTGTAACAAAATCAAAACAGCAGCCACTGAAAAAACTGGAAAAAGCAAAAGTACAAACATCAGTGGCTGAACTAAACTGAGAGGGCAAAAGCCCCCTGAGGGGACCCAGAAGGCCCCCACAGAAGTGCAGGACAAAATGCAAAAATCATGCACAGAAAGCAAAAAGAAGAAAATGTCTTATCTGTTAGAAGGAGATGCAGACACGACACAGCAGGCTACAAGGGAAACTGGAATCAAGGATTCAGACCAGAACAATTGATCACCGGCAACCCTGATGGGAAGGTGACTCCCTTATATAAGACCAGTCAGTAACACCTGATTCCCAGTCCTCACAATCTTCACTGAACAGACCAGTACCGCTTGTAACCACCAGAGGGAGCCTCTGCTCAGAACTCATCTCAAGCCCATTCACAACATAGATCTATTTGCAAGTGGACAGAATGCAAAAGTGGATCAATATTATTCGCTAAATGAAGATTCAGACTGGCCTATGCCTTCCCTCCATTACCAATCCTACCAAGGATTCTACAAAACATAAGAGTGGAAAAGTTCAAGGTAATTTTTGTAGCACCATTCTGGCCCAAAAGAAACTGGTTTGGGACCCTTGCCAACCTCAGGACAGAAGGACCGTTGGAGCTACCCACGGTCAGAAATCTCCTCCACCAGGGGCCGATATTTCATCCGGATCCCGAGAGGTTACATATGAAGGCCTGGCTTCTGAGTTCCCAATCCTGAAGACCAGAGGATTGTCAGAAAGAGTCATTAGGACGCTGCAGAAAAGCCGAAAGGCAGTGAAAAAACTCTATATACCAGAAAATAGGGAAGACCTTTATCTCATGGAGTGCACCCGAACGACCTAACCCACACTAGCTGAACTTAGCTCGGATAATGGATTTTCTGCAAGAAGGGCTAGAGAAGGGTCTCAGACCTAGCATGCTCAAAGTCCAGGTGGCGGCCCTAAGCTCATATTTTGACTAGACATTAGCCGACCACCGATGGATTAAAAGGTTTATGATAGCAGCAACTCGCATGTGTCCAAGAGCTACAAACTCCGTTCCGTCCTGGGACCTCTAAGTGGTCTTGAAGGGGCTCACACTACCACTGTTCGAGCACTTTTCATCCGTAGACGTAGACAGACTCTCATGGAAAGCAGCCTTCCTGGTAGCAATAACTACAGCCAGGAGAGTGGGTGGATGACATGCTCTCTCGATCAACATACCCTACATGAAGATCTTGCAGGACCGACTTATTCTGCGATTGGATTCGTCATTTCTTCCCAAAGTCATCTCAGAGTTTCACAAGTCTCTGGAGATAATTCTTCCCTCCTTCTATTAAGAGACTAGGAATAAGGAAGAACAGTTCCACACTTTGGACATTCGGAGAATGGTACTCCTTTACCTTCAGGTGACAGAAAAAACTAGGAAGGACCAAAACCTGTTTGTTCACCATCAAGGCCAAAATAAGGGGAAGAAGACTTCCAGATCCATGATCGCCAACTGGATCAAGAGAGCAATCTTGGAGGCATATCATGTCAGAGGCCTTCCACCACCAGAGAAATTTATGGCTCACTCTACCAGAGCAACATCTGTCTCCTGGGCCGAGAAAGCCAGTGCTTCCAGCGAGCAGATATGCAGAGCTGCTACCTGGTCCTCAGTCCATACGTTCTCCAAGCACTACAGGCTAGAACTGATGTCAGAAGAGGACTTGGCCTTCGGGAGAAAAATCCTCTGAGTTGTAGTCCCTCCCTGAAGATTACTCTTGGGTATTGCTCCAGGTGTGCTGACATAGGGGGTTACTAGAGAAAATAGAATTAGACTTACCGGTATTTTGGTTTCTAGTAACCCACCTCGACAGCATGGGTAATCCCTCCCTTTGCTTAATTTTCGTTCTTTAAAGAGAGTAAATATAATTTGAAGCATTCCTTCTCCAGTGGTCCTTTATAATAACACTGAGGGGGAGGATGTGGGAGCGGTTATTTAACCTCTTTGGCATTTCCTGTCCCTATTAGGAATAGGGTAACGACCTTCAGGTGTGCTGTCGTGGTGGGTTACTAGAAACCGAATTACCGGTAAGTCTAATTCTATTTTTAAATTGCATTTTCCCATTTATTTTTATGGGTGAAAAATGCTGCAAAAGAGTTCAAAGAATTGGCATGCTGCAAAAATGCTGTGGTTCAAATCCGCATGAAAAGAATAGGCATCATGAGATTTAAGATCTCATTCATTTTTTACCCTTAGGCCGGAGTCACACACAACTACAAAAAATCGGACCGTTTTAGTCGGTCGATTATCGGACCAAAATGTAATCATCAGACATCCGCCTGGCATCCGATTTTCCTTCAAAGATGCGATTTAGTCGCATCTCAGCATAGTTGTAACATCCGATTTACATCCGACTTGCGAGAATTTCTCGCAGGCTTGCAAAACTGACATAATGGATCCAAAAGAATAGTATTTAAATCACAAAAGAAAGACTAGATATATACACATAGAACACACACATATATATATATATATATTATATATATATATATATACACATGTCATTGTGACATGTATATACAGTCATAGCCAAAAGTTTTGAGAATGACACAAATATTAATTTTTACAAAGTCTACTGCTTCACTTTTTCTAATGGCAATTTGCATATACTCCAGAATGTTATAAAGAGTGATCAGCTTAACAGCAATTACTTGCAAAGTCAATATTTGGCTAGAAAATGAACTTTATCCCCGTGTGGGTGTTGATGAGGACATGGCTGGAGATCAATCTGTCATGATTAAGTAAGAATGACACCACTGGACACTTTAAAAGGAGGCTGGTGCTTGGCATCATTGTTTCTCTTCTGTTAACCATGGTTATCTCTAAAGAAACATGTGCAGTCATCATTGCAATGCACAAAAATGGCCTAACAGGGAAGAGTATCGCAGCTAGAAAGATTGCACCTCAGTCAACAATCTATCGCATCATCAAGAACTTCAAGGAGAGAGGTTCCATTGTTGCCAAAAAGGCTCCAGGGCGCCCAAAAAAGACCAGCAAGCGCCAGGACCGTCTCATAAAAGTGTTTCAGCTGCGGGATCGGGCTACCAGCAGTGCAGAGCTTGCTCAGGAATGGCAGCAGGCAGGTGAGAGTGCATCTGCACGCACTGTGAGGCGGAGACTCTTGGAGTAAGGCCTGGTCTCAAGGAGGGCAGCAAAGAAGCCACTTCTCTCCAGAAAAAACATCATGGACAGACTGATATTCTGCAAAAGGTACAGGCAGTGGACTGCTGAGGACTGGGGTAAAGTTATTTTCTCTGATGAATCCCCTTTTCGATTGTTTGGGACATCAGGAAAACGCCTCATTCGGGAAGACAAGGTGAGCGCTACCACCAGTCTTGTCTCATGCCAACTGTTAAGCATCCTGAAACCATTCATGTGTGGGGTTGCTTCTCAGCCAAGGGAATCGGCTCTCTCACAGTCTTGCCTAAAAACACAGCCATGAATAAAGAATGGTACCAGAATATCCTCCAAGAGCAACTTCTCCCAACCCTCCAAGAGCAGTTTGGCGATCAACAATGCCTTTTCCAGCATGATTGAGCACCTTGCCATAAAGCGAAGGTGATAACTAAATGGCTCAGGGAACAAAACAGAGATTTTGGGTCCATGTCCTGGAAACTCCCCAGATCTTAATCCCATTGAGAACTTGTGGTCAATCATCAAGAGACGGGTGGACAAACAAAAACCTAAAAATTCTGACAAAATGAAAGCATTGATTGTGCAAGAATGGACTGCTATCAGTCAGGATTTGGTCCAGAAGTTGATTGAGAGCATGCCAGGGAGAATTGCAGAGGTCCTGAAGAAAAAGGGTCAACACTGCAAATATTGACTTGCTGCATTAACTCATTCTAACTGTCAATATAAGCTTTTGTTACTCATATGTTTGCAATTATAATTTCTGTCTGTGATAAAAAACATCTGTCAAACACACATAAAAACCAGAGGGCAGCAGATCATGTGAAAATATAATATTTGTGTCATTCTCAAAACTTTTGGCCATGACTGTATATATATATATATATATATATATATATATATATTTATAGTTCCTAGACTTCTACATACTGTAATAGCCACTAATTCAGTTGCCGGCTTTTGTGAAAGTACAGACCCGACATGAAATGATACATTGTTTACACACAGTTAACCATGTCATTTCATGTATTTTTATATATGGTTTAAACTTAAACATCTGCCCCCAGACACCCCAGAAAAGACAAATCTCTAATTAGATTAGCCCTTTCTGGCACTTTGCCCGTCTATTCCCATTGCCCTGTAGCGGTGGCGAATGGGTTAATAAGGGGTTAAAGCCACCTTGCAATTGAAAGGTCACTTTAAGCCAGGTTAATAATTGAGAGCTGTCAATTAGACAACTATCAATTATTAATCCTATTGTATGAAAGAAAAATCAAACACACACTTTAATAAAAAAGAAGTTTAATGAAATAATCAAACAGTTTTTGACCATATTTTATTTTCCTGCTAAAACCATTTCCTGTAATAAAAATAACATAAAAAAGCAAAATTGTTCTTACCTATCCGATGCAGTCAGGTCCCACGCTGTAATCCATCAGAAAGGGTTAACAGGTTACAGCTAGCAAGGAGCTAATGCTGCCTGCTGAGCTGTTACCCCCCCCCCCCCCCCCGAATGAATAACTTCCTCTCTCGGCGAAAGGAGAGGAAGTGATTAATGAATGAAGCTTAATTGATTTATTCCCACTTTCACTTCAGGTCAGGTCACACTGACCTGACCTAAAGTGAAAGTGGGACGCAATCAATTAAGCTTCATTCATTAATCACATCCTCTCCTGTCGGCAGGAGATAAGCTCATTCATTCAGGAGCTTTCAGCTGAGCAGGCAGAATTACTTGCACTGCTTGGCTGAAAGCTAGTTAACCCTTTGTGAAGGATTACAGTGTGGGACATGACAGATCGCCGGATTGGTAAGAATAATGTTGTTTTATTATTTTTTCTTTATGATAGGAGATCAAGGGCTTCGTAGGGATTAAGAGTTAAATAAAAGATGGTCAAAAAAATGTGTCTTTATTTCATTATTATTTTTTTCTTAAAGTGTGTGTGTTTTTTTTATTTACTTCAATAGGATTAATAATTGATAGTTGTCTAATTGACAGCTCTCAATTATTAACCTGGCTTAAAGTGACCTTTCAATTGCAAGGTGGCTTTAACACCTTATTAACCCATTCGCCACCGCTACAGGGCAATGGGTATAGACGGGCAAAGTGCCAGAAAGGGCTAATCTAATTATAGATTTGCCCTTTCTGGGGTGTCTGGGGACAGATGTTAGTAGCCAGGGGGGGCACAAAAAAAATGTACCCTCCCTAGGCTATTATTATCTGCCCCCACTCGCTGGCTTTGTCTGTCTGGTGGAGAAAATACAGCGGGAGCACACAAATTTTTTTTCAACGAATTTACACCTTTAATTAACCCCTACATGTCTGAAATTTTGCACACATACACTTATGTAATTGTAAGTTAAAACCATATATCAAAATACATGAAATGACATGGTTAACTGTGTGTAAACAATGTATCATTTCATGTCAGCTTCTGTGATTTCACAAAAGCCGGCAATTGAATTAGCGGACTATTACAGTATGTAGAAATGTAAGAAAATACTATAAATATATATTATTATATATATATATATATATATAATATATATATATATATATATGCTATGTGTGTATATGTATTGATTCTATTCTTTATTAAAGCTGTCAGTGTGATTTTACAGTATAGCCGGGGATGAATTGCCGGCTTTTCTAAAGGACACCGGTGCGATTTAATCGCAAGTCACACGTGCGGTCCGTTTGTAATCAGATTTTCATCGCTCCCATAGACTTGCATTGGCGATAGTCGACCCACAATCGGTGACAATCGCAGCATGCTGCGATTGCACTCGGACGTTTAAAACGGACCACAAAAAATCTGATACTGGGAGCTGCTCCATAGATTAACATAGGTCCGACTGCAATGCGATATTTCATCGCATTGCAGTCGTCCGATTTTGTCGCCAGTGTGACTCCGGCCTTAAATATCAAGTGAAAAAAACGTGTGATCAAGGCTAAATTATGCAGAGGGTTTTCCATTTGTAATTGCTCAGTGGGAGATCTGCTAGTTTACCTTAAATGCCAAATATTTTTGAATTCGACATTTTAGCTAAATATTTTTATGTTGGCCTCTAACATTTACTTTTTTTGTGAGGCATTCTAAATTTTGAACAAATTATTTGAAAGAGAGGGACTTGAGAAAAGTGAAAAACATTTCCTAAATTTCTCCATTTTTCTTATACAGTTGTCTTACATTGTTCAGATGCCTCACAGCAGGTTCCAGTTGTTTTAACATGCCTCTCTGGTATGTAGGATACACGTATGTACAAAGCACAATTACAAAGACATTTTTTTGTAGGCATAAGATGGTGTTTAGACAAATTAATGTGAGGAAGTACTTGATTATATTTGAGGTAACATTCTGGCACTTTATCACAAGTGGGCATGACTTTTATGCAAATTGTAGCCATGTCATAACAGGGATTATTATTATTTTTTTCACTTTCATTTGTTTTTATTACTGTTTAAGAGATATATATATATATATATATATATATATTTATATATATATATATATTATATATATATTTATATATATATATATATATACACATAATATATATATATCACAGGGTTTATTGTAGTAGGGATCATGTAAATTATTTTCCTTCCATTCTGTGACATTTCTGTGCAGTAGCCGAAGAGAAATGGGCCATACAGTGGGTACGAAAAGTATTCAGGCCCCTTTAATTTTTTCACTCTGTTTTATTGCAGCCATTTGGTAAATTCAAAAAAGTTCATTTTTTCTCATTAATGTACACTCTGCACCCCATTTTGACTGAAAAAAACAAATGCAGAATTTTTTGCAAATTTTATTAAAAAAGAAAAACTGAAATATCACATTGTCATAAGTATTCAGACCCTTTGCTCATTGACATTCATATTTAAATCACATGCTGTCCATTTCCTTGTGATCCTCCTTGAGATGGTTCTACTTCTTCATTGTAGTCCAGCTATGTTTAACCCCTTCCCGACCCATGACGCCTACGTTGGCGTCATGAAAACCTGTGCCATCCCGACCCATGACGCCGACGTAGGCGTCATGCTATCAATCCCGTTCCTTTGGAAATTTGGTGAAATATTACAATCCAGCCATGGCTGATGCTGCAATAGCATCTGCCATGGCTGGAAAACAAGATCCGACACCCCACACACCGAGTGATGACGGCGATTAGCCGTCGCCACCGATTGATGGCGGCGATCGGTCACCGCCGTCACTATCTGCTCCCCTCCTCCTTGCGTCCGCTCCCCCCACCTTCCGATGCCCTCCCCTTACCTTCCGACTTCCCCCCCTCACCTCTCCCGGTCCTCCGATGTCCCTGGGTCCATCCCGGCGTCCGTCAGGGATTCTTCATGGGCGCCGCCATCTTGCAAAATGACGGGCGCATGCGCAGTGTGCCGGCCAGCAGGTCCATAAATTTATTTTGATCACTGTGATACTCTCTCACAGTGATCAAAATAAAAAAAAAGTAAATAAATGCCCCCTTTATCACCCTATAGGTAGGGACAAATAATAAAATAAAGAAAATATATATATATTTTTTTTTCCTGTTAGGGTTAGAATTAGGCTGGGTTCATATTGCGTTATGGCAGTCCGTTAGACGGACTGCATTACACCGCGGTGTAAGGCAGTCCATTAACGCTGCCATTCACCCCCATTTGTGGGCAAATCGCAACGCATGCCGTAAAGCGGCATGCGTTTGCGACGTGCCATCATTCAGTTACGGAGCCGATGCGGGCTGCAGCGTCTGGGCTCCGTCAGCACTTTCACAGATGAATCATCTGCTGATTCATCTGCGCTAGCGGGTATAGCATAACGCGATCCATTATGCTATACCGTTACCAGCCCGTCAACGCTATGTTTTGAACTGGCTGGTAAAACGCAATATGAACCCAGCCTTAGGGTTAGAACTAGGATTAGGGTTAGCATTAGGGTTAGAATTAGGGTTACGGTTAGAATTAGGGTTACGGTTAGAATTTGGGTGAGGGTTGGAATATGGGTTATGGTTGGAATTAGGGTTAGGGTTGGAATTAGGGTTAGGGTTGGAATTAGGGTTGGGATTAGGATTGGGGTTAGAGTTAGGATAAGTGTTAGGGGTGTTTTGTGGTTAGGATTGGGATTAGGGTTAGGCTTGTGGTTAGGGTTATGGTTAGAGTTGGGATTAGGGTTAGGGGTGTGTTGGGGTTAGGGTTAGGGGTGTGTAGGGGTTAGGGTAGTGTTGGGGTTAGGGTTGGAGTTAGAATTGAGTGGTTTCCACTATGTAGGCACATCAGGGGGTCTCCATACGCGACATGGCGCCACCATTGATTCCTGCAAATTTTGCGTTCAAAAAGTCAAACAGTGCTCCCTTTATTCCGAGCCCTGACGTGTGCCCAAACAGTGGTTTACCCCCACATATGGGGTATCAGCGTACTCAGGAAAAATTGCACAACAACTTTGGGGTCTAATTTCTTCTTTTACCCTTGGGAAAAAAAAATTGGGGACTAAAAAAATTATTTTTGTGTAAAAAAAAAAAAATATATTTTTTATTTTCACGGCTCTGCATTATAAACTTCTGTGAAGAACTTGGAGATTTAAAGTGCTCACCACACATCTAGAGGAGTTCCTTGGGGGCTCTAGTTTCCAGAATGGGGTCACTTGGGGGGTTTCTACTGTTTAGGCACATCATGGGCTCTGCAAACATACCATGATGCCCGCAGACCATTCCATTAAGTCGGCATTTCAAAATGTCACTACTTCCCTTCTGAGCCCTGCCGTGCGCCCAAACAGTGGTCCCTCCCCCACATATGTGGCACCAGCATACTCAGAAAAAACTGGACAACAACTTTTGGGGTCCAATTTATCCTGTTACCCTTGGGAAAATAAAAAATAGCAGGCTAAAAAATGATTTTTGAGAAGCAAAAATAGTTTTTTTTATTTTCACTGCTCTGCGTTTATAAACTTCTGTGAAGCTCTTGGGGGTTGAAAGTGCTCACTGCACATCTAGATAAGCTCCTTGGGGGTCTAGTTTCAAAAATGGGGTCACTTGTGGGGGGGTTTCTACTGTTTAGGCACATCAGGGGCTCTGCAAATGCAACATGGCCCGCAGAACATTCCATCAAGTCTGCATTCCAAAACGGCACTCCTTCCCTTCTAAGTTCTCCCATGCACCAAAACAGTGTTTCCCCCCACATATGGGGTATTGGTGTACTCAGTACAAATTGCACAACAAATTTTGTGGTCCAATTTCTCCAGTTACCCTTTTTGAGGAAAAAATTTTTTTTATTATTTTCACTGCTCTGCGTTATAAACTTCTGTGAATCACTTGGGGTTTCAGAGTGCTCACAACACATCTAGATAAGTTCCATAAGGGGTCTAGTTTCCAAAATGGTGTCACATGTGGGGGTTTTTCACTGTTTAGGCACACAGGGGCTCTCCAAACGCGTCATGGTGTACGCTAACAATTGGAGCTAATTCTCCATTCAAAAAGTCAAATGGCGCTCCTTCCCTTCTGGGCCCTGCCGTGAGCCCAAACAGTGGTTTATGACCACATATGAGGTATCTGTGTACTCAGAATAAATTGCCCAACAAATTTTAGGATCCATTTTATCCTGTTGCCCATGTGAAAATGAAAAAAACTGAGGCTAAAAGAAAATTTTTGTGAAAAAAGTACCTTTTTTTTTTTACGGATCAATTTGTGAAGCACCTGGGGGTTCAAAGTGCACACTATGCATCTAGATAAGTTCCTTGGGGGGTCTAGTTTCCAAAATGGGGTCACTTGTGGGGGATCTCCAATGTTTAGGCACACAGGGACTCTCCAAATGCGACATGGCATTTAACCCTTATAACTTCCTAACAAAAAAAAAAATTTGTTTCCAAAATTGTGCTGATGTAAAGTAGACATGTGGGAAATGTTATTTATTAACTATTTTGTGTCACATAACTCTCTGGTTTAACGGAATAAAAATTCAAAATTTGAAAATTGCAAAATTTGAAATTTTTTTGCCTAATTTCCATTTTTTTCACAAATAAACGCAAAAATTATCGACCTAAATTTACCACTAACATGAAGCCCAATATGTCACGAAAAACATTCTCAGAATCTCTAGGACACGTTGAAGCGTTCCTGAGTTATTACCTCATAAAGGGACACTGGTCAGAATTGCAAAAAATGGCAAGGTCTTTAAGGTCAAAATAGGCTGGGTCATGAAGTGGTTAACTAAACTGATAGGACTTGATTTGTAAAGGCACACACCTGTCTATATAAGATCTCACAGTGCATGTCAGACCAAAACCACTAATTTCATTTCTGCCCCATATGACAACTGTGTAAGTCTACTTAAAGGAAGGTTGTAGATTGTAAGGTCTTTCTTTTACTGGAGATATATTTATGGATATTTTAATGTTTTTTCTGACACTCGGAGTTTAATATATTTTTTGTGTGTGTGTTTTAGTCTGTCATCCCCCAAAAATGAAAGTTAAACTTCTTGCAAAGGTAACTAAGAGATTTGGCCCCTATAAAAAAGAAATCATACCTGTAGTGAATAAGTTACTGGATTTTTTTTTTCCGTATTCAAATAAGGGGGCTTTATTGCACCCTTTGAGTGACAAAGTTCACAGTGCACGGTTTGCCCCCTTGATTTGCATACTGAGCTCTTTGTTATCTATATTGATCACACTCAAGCAAATAAATAAATAAAAAAGTATCAAAAAAATATACCTAGAAGCAATTGATAAAATCCTTTTCTTTTGATGTGAAATGTTCCAACCTGTTCAAAATATTTACTCTGTCTATTACTGTTACTATTGAAATATTACCGGGAAGCACCCTATATTTAGGTACTCAGTGTATGTGATTTTTTTTTTTTGCTTATTTATTTTTTAGATATGTTGTAACAATGAGCATGTAAATGTACAGATAATGATAAGCATTCTATGTATACTGAATTCAGACCTGAATGACTGGAGTTACATACAGACTAATATTTCCATATTTTTGCATGATATATTATGATATTGGTCACGTTAGATAGCGTGAAAATAAATAAGATTGCAAAGGAGTTGCTTTTTCTATCTGCTGTTAGCGCTTCTGCTATGACAACTTGTATTCTACATGGTGTACAGCTTGTTTCCAAGGAGATCAGCCACCAGTATGCTCAATATGTACATTCCAGGCTGAAGAGTTAGGGTCCCGTTACACATAACGACTCACCAGCGATGCCGACAACGATATGCACTTGTCAGGATCACTGGTGTGTCGCCACATGATCGCTGCTGAGCTGCCAAACAGGCAGCGATCAGGACAGCGACTATGCCTGTAACAAGCGACGCACGTCGCTTAGTTACCAGCAGTGTGCCTTAGATACCAGCGCGCTGGTCCAGGGAGCTGGTAACCAAGGTACACATCGGGTTTCTAGGCACCGCTCGGCGCTTAGAAACCCGCTGTGTACCTTGGTTACCAGCTCCCCTGCATCAGCGCGCTGGTATCTAAGGTACACTGCCGGTAACTAAGCGACATGCGTCGCTTGTTACCGGCATAGTCGCGCTGGTATCTAAGGTACACATCGGGTTTCCAGGCGCCGCCCGGAGCATGGAAACCCGATGTTTACCTTGGTTACCAGCTCCGGCTGGCTGATCGCTGGTCTCCCGCCTGTCACACGCAGCGATGCGCGCTGGCCAGCGGGAGACCAGCGATCAAAAAATGGTCCAGGACATTCAGCGACGATCAGCGACACCCAGCAGGGGGCTGATCGTCGCTGAGTCTCACACTAAGCGAGATCGCTGGCTAGGTCGCTGCTACGTCACAAAATCGGTGACGTTTCAGCAATCTCGCTTAGTGTAAAGGGGCCTTTAGGCCACGTTCACATGTTCAATGTTTGGTCAGTATTTTACATCAGTATTTATAAGCCAAAACCAGGAGATGTGATAAATACAGAAGTGGTGACGGGTTTCTATTATATTTTAACTTTGATTGTTCCACTCCTGGTTTTGGCTTAAAAATACTGATGTAAAATACTGACCAAATACTGAACGTGGCCTTAAAGTGGTATTCCCATCTCCAAGATCCTATTCTAACGGTCGCTATATGAGTGGCCGTAACCATGGATATCTAAGCTACTGAAATGCCCTACACATGAAGTAAATAACATGGCTAATCAGAGGAACTATGATACATTTCTAATAGAAACTATTTGCTAATATTATTATTATTAAACCTACTACATGTAGATAGGCTCTGAAAGATGGAAATACCCATTTAGCTGTCATCTCTCTCCAGCTCATTGATTTCCATACAGCAGCTAGCTGCTTATCTACCCTTCTCTCTCAGCTCTTGATGTGTTATTAGTTCTGCAAAATCACAATCCTGCAACCTCTGGCAATTTTCAGAGTAGTTGTCCTATTCATTGCTCACTAGAGCCATAAGCTTGTTCCAATGCACTGTTAAGTCTGTATAGAAATATAGTGATTGTGACATTGTAGAATCAGAACAAGACCCAGACAGATTGGTAATGTGTCACAGTAGCAATTAGGGTATGTTCCCATGGTCAGTAACCGACAGCGCTTTGGACGCAGCACGTGTCCGCTCCGTCCAATGCACTGCCGGCTTTTGAACGCAGGTGATTCCACATGTGTTCATTGAACCGTGCAGAATTGCTGCATCTAGTTCATTGTACGGGACATGTATCTTGTGGACACTGAGCGTCTCCGCAAGATAAATAGACATGCTGCGGTCTGGAAAGACGCGCCACATGTCAATCTCCGCAGGGAAGCCGCGGCTGCTGGTGCACGCATAGTGGAGATGGGATTTCTTGAAATCCCATCCACTATGCTTTAACAGCTGGATACTGCGGGTTGGACTCTGTGGATGTACGGAGCGTCCAACTCGCAGCGTTTACTGACCGTGGGAACATACCCTTAGAAGTTCAGTAGTAGAAGAAATCTACAGATTCAGAACCGTCACTCAGGGAGTACCCATACCCCAAGCAACAATGGCAGTGAAGGACTAGAGACCTGGTGCTGCACAAGTCACAACTCGAGAATATCTGTTTAATAGCAACATTTTTTTCTTTTGTCTTACCCTTTGACAAGCGATTGTAACAATTTTCTTTTCCTTCTTTTAGGTTTGTATTCGTAGTCCACCCCAAGAAATCATTGAAATACAACACCACCAACAGAAGCAACAGCAGGTGCCCATTCCAGTGCCAAGTCAGAAAAAGCGAAAGCCTGTCAACGATGATCTAAGTCGACAACTGCTTTCTGAAGCAGCAGCCGTTTTAAACCAAAAAGAAGATGAATTTGATGCATTTGGAGTCACAGTTGCTGCAAAGCTGCGCAAAATGGATGACAAGCAAAGACTATTATCAGAAGTTCTTATAACTGATATTTTGTTCAAGGGGATGATGAAGAAACTCACGGAAGAATCTAGCATTTCGCTCTTTCAAATGCCACATTATGCTTGTCAACCACCAAGTTGCTCTAACTCTGTTGACTATAGTATTCAACATCAGACAATGACTTCTCCTCGGCAAGATTATGTTTCCATTAATCATGAATATAGCTGTAGCCCTACACGGATGAGAGCAAATCAGTCCTTTTGTATGTCTCCACTGCCCAACTCACATGTAATAGAACCCTCCCAGTACAAAGAAGAACATTTGTAACACTGACATTCAACACTTTTTAGTGTTTTTATTGGGACACTACAATTAAAGCTGTTCCTTTATTAGGATATAATTTAATTTGTTTTTATTATGAACTTGGTATTTTCTGTTTTATATTAAATTTTATAATTATTATGGCTTTTTATAGTTTCTTAACAACAAAAACAAAATGGGGTAGGTGGTAATAGAAAACTATAAACTTGTACTACCACATATACTTTTGTAGTAAAAACTGTACAAAAGGATCAGTTTAGTTGACGCTAAGCAATGCATGTGTGCTTGTAGTGCAAGCAGAAACTCGATTGACTATTAGAGCACTAACTACTTTGTGTGGTGCAAATATAAGTAATCGACTTCAAAATTGCAGTGTCACTTGGGTTTTTTTTGGTCTAGTTTTTGGATTTTTTTCATTTGCACCTTTTTAAAACTTATTTTGTGTTTACCTTCTTTTTATGTAAATCTGTCACCAGGTTTTACCTACCCCATCTGAGAGCAGCATAATGTAGGGGCTGAGAACCTGATTCCAGCGATGTGTCACTTACTAGGCTGCTTGTTGTAGTATCTATAAAATCAGAGTTTTATCAGCAGGAGATTCAGTTGAGGACTAGTTGTCACGTGCTATGTAGTCCACCTTCTGTGTGTAACCTGCCCCCAAGCTTTCTGTGTACACAGTACATTGACAGAAAGTTGATAATCAGTGGTGTATGCGGGGTTAAACACAGCTCAGCATTCAGAGAACAGGTAGATCTGCAGCAATAAAACAGTGATTTTATAAAAACTGCGCTTAGCAGCTCAGCAAGTGATCCATCGCTGGAATCGGTTTCTCTGCATCAGCGTCATTCTGATGTCAAATAACATCAAAAACCTGGTTACAGGTTCCTTTTGATGTTTGCCACTTTAGGTAGAGTTTTTATTTTGCCCCTCCCTGGAGATATTTTATGTACACAAGTTATTTCGCCATCTAGTGAAATGTTCAACTTTTTCCACTAAAAATTCGCAAAATGGGTCAATGACAAAAATTCAGAAACGCAAAATAAACTCAAAGGAAGAATCGTGCCCATAATGTATCATTTACTCCCCACTATATTTCTGTATTTCCTTTGTAGGAATTTACTCACTCAGCTGCGGTTGAGGAAGCGGTTTCATAAAAATGTCCAGTCAGGTTTATTAACTCCATAAACCAGCTTAAGCATAAGCAAAATAAAAGATAGTTTTCTCCGGCACAATGTGAAAACAAACAGAAAATAGCCAGTCCATATAGTACTGCAGGTCCACCCGCTCAGGTCAGTGTCTTTAGCAAACACACTGGAGGCCTCCACCCCTCCAGTCACAGATACTGAATGAGACACTTAGTATTCCATTTTATCTGCCAAACCATGGCCCTGTAGTGGGGATATGTGAGCAGTCACCCACCCATCTCTTGACTGCTCGTAAAACCCAGCCCTGGAATTCCCTATTAAAGGAATCTGTCACCCCATTTTTGGAGTATGAGATAGGGCCACCGCCATCAGGGCTTATCTACAGCATTCTGTAATGCTGTAGATAAGCCCCCGATGTTACCTGAAAGAGAAGAAAAACGAGTTATATTATACTCACCCAGGGGTGGTCAGCCGTCCGGTCCGATGGGTGTCGCGGTCCGGTTCGGCACCTCCCATCTTCTAGCGAAGCCAACCTCTGCGTCCCGTCGCGGCTCCTGCGCAGGCGCACTGATCTGCCCTGGTGAGGGCAGATCAGAGTACTGCAGTGCTCAGGCGCCAACCTCTCTGACCTTTCCCGGCGCCTGCGCACTGCAGAACTCAGCTCTGCCGCGACGGGAAGCAGAGAAGAGGATGGCTTCGCTAGAAGATGGAGGTGCCGAACCGGGCAGCGGACCTCCCCTGGGTGAGTATAATATAACTCGTTTTTCTTATCTTTCAGGTAACATCGGGGGCTTATCTACAGCATTACAGAATGCTGTAGATAAGCCCCTGATGGCGGTGGCTGCATCTCATACTCCAAAAATGGGGTGACAGACTCCCTTTAACTCTCTCAGCACTATATGTACTGTAGCATGCTTTCCAAGCTCAGATCACCGGAGCTACCAATACATATCCATATGTCATATATCCGGTCCGTCAGGGGATGTTGCCTTTCTCCCCTGACGGACCTGTCTGTCGGCCATATTATACCTTATAGAGGTAAAGAAGTGCAGGACAAGTTGATAAGAAAATATGTATTCATTAATCTAAGTAATTGTAGTCCAAACTTTCCCTGCTGCTCAGGAAAAATTTCAATCCTAGCAGGTAAATTGGAAGCATTATTCTCCCTGTGAGGCCAATTGTGACTGACTCCCCTTTTTCTGTTTTGCTTTTTTTACTAAATCTTCATTGAGATTAAAGTATTGGGCATGCTTTATTTACTCTGAAATTGACCGAACAAATGTTGGCCTGTCATTTGTTACACCCATTAGATAAGTGTTTCTCAACTCCAGTCCTCAGGACCCACCAACAGGTCATGTTTTCAGGATTTCCTTAGTATTGCTCAAGCATTAATTCCATCACCTTTGCAATACTAAGGAAATCCTGAAAACATGACCTGTTGGTGGGTCCTGAGGACTGGAGTTGAGAAACACTGCATTAGATAGTCTGCTAGTTCAGCCAACTTTAGTCTAATATGTACGGCGACCTTTAGGCCTCATACAAACGTCATTATATTTTCATTTAAAAAACTGTCCTACTTTCATCATTTACAAACAGAAACACATGAGCTATGCACACAGTGAACAAGCCTGTAAGGACATTGTTCACACCATCAGAAGATTGAAAACATAAAAAACACAGTAAAACCAAAAAATACTCTGTTGCAAAAAATATCAGTGAACAGCAAGTGCTAATAAAAAGATGGAAAAACACAGGGTATTTGGTTAATACGTTTTTTGCAAAAAATGTATATTAAGCCGCTCTACCAAACGTCAAGGTATACCCATTTCAGAGCAGTCCCTGACTAATGTATGTAATCAATATCTGATGTATTTAAAAACCTGGTCATATGTACAATACCTATATGAGCAGGATTCAGAAAGGTAATGTCCAATGTGGACACAGCATAGAACGGCTTATATGTGCGCGGCTCACAAAGGAGAGGTGGAAAACTCCCTAGTCTTGTAGAAACAAGAAAACAATTTATTACAAACAGAAACATATGAGCCATGCACACAGTCAACAAGCCTGTAAGGACATTGTTCACACCACCAGAAGACTGAAACATAGAAAAGCACAGTAAAACCAAAAAATACTCTGTTGCAAAAAAATATCAGTGAACAGCAAGTGCTAATAAATAATACTTTCATCAGTGTTTCAGTTTTTACCATCATTGATTTTTAATGTAAAAAATATCAAAGCTTCTATCCATTACGGAATTAAAGTGGTTTTCCCACGAACAAAAGTTAGTTTTAATCAGTAGATCTTTGAATAATAAGTTCCACAATTGGATTTGTTTAAAATAAAATGTTCCCGTGCTGATAATCTTATAAATGTGCCCCTGCTGTGTACTGTGTAATGGCTGTGTCTGACTATACAGGAACATGGTGTGCACTTAACACAGCTCCTGGGCAGGGAGGATGCAAAAGGTATACAGAAACCACAGTACAGGATTGTAAATGATTCTTTAACCCTTTACCCCCAAAGCCTGTTTTCACCTTCCTGACCAGGCCAATTTTTTTCTATTCTAGCCAGTATCTAGAACACTTCAATGGATCATAGTGATTCTGCGCTTGTTTTCTTGTGACATATTGTACTTCATGATAGTGGTCAAATTTGTTCCATGCGACTTTTGTGAAAATATCGGAAATTCAGCAAAATTTAGAACAGTTTCAAACTTTTAATTTTTTATGCTCTTAAATCAGAGTTATGTCACACAAAATAATTCATAAATAACATTTCCCACATGTCTACTTTACATCAGCATTTTTGAAACACAATTTTTTTTTATTAGAAAGTTGCACGGGTTAAAAGATGACCAGCGGTTTCTTATTTTGTACAACACAATTTATAAAAAAAAACCTTTTTTTTTTAGGCTAAAAGGAAAAAACCAGCACCAGGTGATTTTGATTTTTTTTTTTATTAGGGAAAGCATCGCAATTGAAGTGACTTTGAGGGCCCATATGACAGAAAATGCCCAAAATTGACACCATTCTAAAAACTGCACTCTTGAAGGTGCTCAAAACCACATTCATGAAGTTTATCAACCCCTCAGGTGCTTCACAGGAATAAATGGAATGTGGAAGGAAAAAATTTCAGCAACAGTTTATATTTTTAAAGCACCTCTTAGCATTCAATATATATTTATGCTTATTAGGACCTTACTTATGAGCTAAAGAAGACCTAAGGTCTCCCTAGATAGACTGTTATTGGATTTGTGGCCTCTGATTTGGCATTAGCACTCTTTTTTAATGATATGTTCTATTTTAACAATGTTTAATAAAGATCTTTATTAATTCTTTATTTCGGTAATTAAGCTCTTTTTCTTTTGAGGTAATTAGTGAATGTAGAAATAGCCCATATATGGATGTACAGTACTGTTAAGCCACACGGCATTTTCTCCTGTTATCCTTGTGAAAGTAAAAAAAAGTTAGTTCTAAAGGAAACTTTGTGAAAAAAAGTTAAATGTTCATATTTTTCCTTCCACATTCCATTAATTCCTGTGAAGCATCTGAAGGGTTAATAGACTTCTTGAATGTGGTTTTGGACACCTTGTGGGGTGCAGTTTTTAGAATGGTGTCACCTTTGGGTATTTTCATTTATGCCCCCATAGGCCTCTGAAAGTCACTTCAAATATGAAATGGTCCCTAAAAAAAAGATAGTTTTGTAAATTTTGTTGTAAAAAATAATGAGAAATCGCTGGTCAACTTTTAACCCTTATAACTTCCTAACAAAAAAAAAACTTTCAAAAATGGTGCTGATGTGAAGTAGACATGTGGGAAATGTTATTTATTAACTATTTTGTGTGATATGGCACTCTGATTTAAGGGTATAAAAATGAAGATTGCTAAATTTTTGAAAAATATCCTTTTTTTTTTTTCAAAATATTTAGAATTGAGAGTCCTCAGTGGTTGATACCTTTTAATGGCTAACTGAAAAGATGGTAGCAAATTGCAAGCTTTCGAGACTACTCGGGTCTCCTAATCAGGCTTAGAATAATATAAAATCTGATGAATCACATATTGATACAGTGCTTCTTGCAAGCTAAGAGCAAAATCTCGGAGAGATTCATTAAGCTGCTGTTTTCTGCCAAAGAATCAGACTGTAAAGGGAGACTCTTCAGGAAAAACCACAGAAGAAACCTGAAGAAGTTATATACTTTGAAATAAACCACCACCTTACTTTACCATACTGGGATATATGTCTCCATTCTGTCGGCAGCGCGGAATATTGTCCACTAACTTTCTTTACAGTTTGATGTCTGGTTGCTGACCTGTGGATCCGCTGCGGCTGATTTGCTATATTATGTAGTCTTTAACATATTGAACAGGTGAGTGTAATCTGAGTGCTAAACTAACTGTATTTCTCGGCTACCCTATTTGCGCTAATCTCTCATGCAGTATCTTGATTTTCTGCTAAAGAATGGCACTTTTAATTCTGGGACTGTTCTAGTATCTGATTTTCTGCTGCCAGAATCACTGATGCTGCACTGCAATCTTATAGCTGTGGATAATGGTGATCCTTGCTTTGCACAGTCCTGTTTTGCAAGAAGTTATCTAGGAAACGGGACTTCCTCTTCTTTGGTGTGCTGTCCTGCAATTGGCTGAGGCACGATGACGAAGGCGGGACTTGCTTCTGGGCTGGAGCTCCTTGTGCACCTTTAATTTAGTAGGATCCTGTTCGTGGACGCCAGAAATGGTAATGCCGAGATACACTACTATGTCATAGGTCACACACCATGTGTGCGCATGATATCACTTCTCTATGGCAGGGACAAATTAAAAGAAAACAAAGTTTGTGACATCAGGGTGCACTTTATTCACCTCGGTTTCCTGGTAGTGTGAGGTAATGTGGTGCACTTCAAATAGTCCAGAAAACAGGGAGGGCAGAGAGGTTATTTACAAACTTGTTGCACAAATACACAGGTGATGTCACTGGTAAAGCAATACTGGCTGCATAGGGATGATGTTCCTGCCAGATTTCTACAGCCCATGTGACTTGTAGAAGGTGTGTGGTCAAAGCAGTTAGATCTCTACGAAACCATTTCTAGTCCAGCCTGCAAGAAAAGCAATGTCTGAGATGATAAATAGAGCAGAGTTCTCATAGACATGAACAGAAGCTGTCAGAGATATGTGGGGATTCTTGTAGCATCCTTCCTGAGAAAAGCAGCAGAATAACCCCACACTGAACCCCAATCTGAAGCAACTTGTTACACACTGCTAGCACTCAGAGAAGAGCCAGAGGAAAGGTGGTGGTTTTTCGCATGCTGAGCTTATGCTAATATATAAATCAAAAAAGTGTCACCTAGTGATGTATTAGCCTTCAATAAACCGGGTTGAATAGTGGTCAAGTAAAGTGTTGGTGCACCATAACTTGGTTTTTCTGAAAGGCATGTTTTTGTATTGCTGTATGAATTATTTATTAGAGATCGTGGACTCATTAAAAAATAGAAGTTCCACGTTCCAGAATGTTTCTCTGGCTTTCATATCCATGATAACATCAGGGCCTGTGTGTCATAAACAGAGAGATATTATGTTATATCAATAATTATATGGTCCTAAAGTAATGGAGTGTCACGATACTTACATATTAATCAAAAAAGTGTCACCTAGTGAGGTATTATCCTCCAAAAAACTGGGTGAACACAGTGACAACATAGAAGAATTGTATAATAATCTAATCTTTTATTGAATCACATAGAATGTAACAAAATATATTTTTTCAACCAATAAAAATGGATACCTCTAGTGTGAGAGACACAAGGACCAATAGTCGAGCATGCATGAATAAACACTTTATATATAGTGTTGTGTCCCACGAATGGGAACAACTTGTTATGTATTTTCTGTGTTATGCATTTCATTCTGCTGTTAGGGAGAACTTCTGCCCTTTGAAGTTTGTCTCTTTGTCACACCTGTAGTTGGTGATGTTAGCTTTTGCTCCTCCCTTTTTATCAGTTTGCTGTAGCCATTTTGGAATGTTCATCTAGAAACTGCCATATGTGAATTACTTTCCAGTATATCTTCCCTATGGCAAAGGGTCCTGAATCAAGTGACTATCTTATCTAGGACTGGTGCTCATGAATTACCACCAGAGGGGAGCCCTGGAACGATTGTACTCAGCATACCAGTCTTTCAAGGACACTTGTGAGAAATATACCTCTGTCTTGGTAAAACTCAATTCTGAACGAGACTGAACTGTGCACAACATTGTGAATAAAACAGAAGCAAAAATCGAGCAGATGTCGGAAATGTCATCTCACAAATCCAGATCTGCTAAGTACTCAAAGCACTCATCCAGATCAAGTGCATCAAAATTCTCTTCCCTCAGTGAACAGGTTATAAAAGCGTGTGCTGAATCGGAAACTACAAAAGTGCAAGACGTCCTCGCCCAAAAGAAAGCAGAGATGGAAGCTGAATCTGCAAATAAGGCGGAAATAGAAGTCCTAGAGAAGGAACGTGCCACAGCCATAGCAAGGTTAAAGGTCTTTCAACAAGCTCTAAATGGGAGTCAAGGGGAAAGTATCAGCTTGTGTGAGATCAATACAGAAGACCCCCTTAAAGGGACAAGATACTAGGTACTAAGCCAAAACAATTAACCATCGACCACCACTAACGTTCCTGTCAGGTCCAACACTTCTCCAAGGCACCAAGATGCTGATCCGCTTGCAGCTCCCAGTTTTCAAGGTCAGTCCAATGCACAACCAATGTCCAAACCTGAATCACATTCACACTCCAACACGCAGCCAAACACTGCACCTCAGCAAACTCCATATGCTGACGTCTACATGCAACCTAACATGAAGGCAAGTCACCATACCTTTGACAATCGCATGGCTCCAGCCTCGTATATGTCAGACTATACACCAAACCGGTTTCTGGGTTAAACACTTATGCTGCTCCATACTTTCCCACGTTTCTGAACTAAGAAATTACAACCAAAGTGAACAGCACTACTCAGCCAGCAAGTGTGCTCCCAAAGTTAGAAAGATCAGACATGTCAGACTTTGCGAGGTACATGATTTGCCGAGACCTCGCCAACACTGGTCTCACAAGGTTCGACAATTGACCCAAAAACTACAGAGGGTGGAAGTGTGCCTTTAAAACCGCAACTAGTGACCTCGGCATTACTGCTGCTGAAGAGCTGGACCTGCTGATCACGTGGCTGGGACCACAATCCACAGAGCGAATCAAGAGACTCATCCGTTTACATCAGCGATCTAGCGGCTGGTCTCACAACCGCATGGGACCGACTAAAGAAGCCATAGAAGATGCACTGCTCAAACATACAGTACAGGATTTTCCTAAAATATCTGGCAAGGATGCTTCAAAATTCCAGGAATTTGGCGACCTGCTGTTTAAACTCCAGCTGGCCAAGACAAACACACATCTACCTGGCCTCAGCTACCTAGACACCGCATGTGGGATGAAACCCATAGTCGCCAAGCTGCCATATACGTGCTAGAAAGGTGGACTATGCTAGGGACAAGTTGCAAAAAGGAACACCAGGTGTCCTTTCCTCCATTCTCCTACTTCTGTGAGTTCATCAAAAACATTGCAGAGCATAAGGCCGACCCAAGTTTCACCTGTAGAGAACCCACCGGCAAAGCTTCATCCGCTCCAAAATATGAGAGCCCTTGTCAAATTGACAGAAAACAAAGAAGCCCAGTATCGGTGAAAAAGACTGATGTTCTTCCCACACCAGCATCGGTTCCTGTCAAGGACGATAAGAGTGAAAGACTCGAGAATTCAAACTGTCAGCGTCTCATCCACAAGAAAGCCACATCCGCTGAAGAAATGTATTGGCTTCAGAAAGAAACTGCCCAAGGAAAGCAAGGAACTTCTAAAGAAGTTTGGAGTATGCTTCAGATGTTGTGCTTCTACTGAACACATTGCTAAGGACTGTAAGGTTAAAATCAAGTATATGGAGTGTGACAGCGAGGACCACATATAAGCGCTCCATCATCCCAACTTAACCGTACACCTACGCCTTCTCACAAGCCATGGCGGGGAGAGTACAGGCCAAGCAGCAGTATCTTCTTCTGTGATGGAAATATATATGTATCTTATTTACATCAGGTAGATCTCACTTGCTTGTCACTGAACTAACCTTATATACTAATATATATATATATATATATATATATATATATATATATAATATATGCACTTACAGAGATATACAGCACAGACCAAAAGTTTGGACACACATCATTTAAAGATTTTTCTGTATTTTCATGACTATGAAAATTGTACATTCACACTGAAGGCATCAAAACTATGAATTAACACATGTGGAATTATATACTTAACAAAAAAAGTGTGTAACAACTGAAATTATGTCTTATATTCTAGGTTCTTTAAAGTAGCCACCTTTTGCTTTGATGACTGCTCTGCACACTCTTGGCATTCTCTTGATGAGCTTCAAGAGGTAGTCACCGGAAATGGTCTTCCAACAATCTTGAAGGAGTTCCCAGAGATGCTTAGCACTTGTTGACCCTTTTGCCTTCACTCTGCGGTCCAGCTCACCCCAAATCATCTCGATTGGGTTCAGGTCTGGTGACTGTGGAGGCCAGGTCATCTAGCGTAGCACCCCATCACTCTCCTTCTTGGTCAAATAGCCCTTACACAGCCTGGAAGTGTGTTTGGGGTCATTGTCCTGTTGAAAAATAAATGATGGTCCAACTAAACACAAACCGGATGGAATAGCATGCCGCTGCAAGATTCTGTGGTAGCCATGCTGCTTCAGTATGCCTTCAATTTTGAATAAATCCCCAACAGTGTCACCAGCAAAGCACACCCACACCATCACACCTCCTCCATGCTTCACGGTGGGAACCAGGCATGTAGAGTCCATCCGTTCACCTTTTCTGCGTCGCACAAAGACACGGTGGTTGGAACCAAAGATCTCAAATTTGGACTCATCAGACCAAAGCACAGATTTCCACTTGTCTAATGTCCATTCCTTGTGTTCTTTAGCCCAAACAAGTCTCTTCTGCTTGTTGCCAGTCCTTAGCAGTGGTTTCCTAGCAGCTATGTTACCATGAAGGCCTGCTGCACAAAGTCTCCTCTTAACAGTTGTTGTAGAGATGTGTCTGCTGCTATAACTCTGTGTGACATTGACCTGGTCTCTAATCTGAGCTGCTGTTAACCTGCGATTTCTGAGGCTGGTGACTCGGATAAACTTATCCTCAGAAGCAGAGATGACTCTTGGTCTTCCTTTCCTGGGCGGTCCTCATGTGAGCCAGTTTCTTTGTAGCACTTGATGTTTTTTGCAACTGCACTTGGGGACACTTTCAAAGTTTTCCCAATTTTTCGGACTGACTGACCTTCATTTCTTAAAGTAATGATGGTCACTCGTTTTTCTTTACTTAGCTGCTTTTTTCTTGCCAAAATACAAATTCTAACAGTCTATTCAGTAGGACTATCAGCTGTGTATCCACCAGACTTCTGCACAACACAACTGATGGTCCCAACCCCATTTATAAGGCCAGAAATCCCACTTATTAAACCTGACAGGGCTCACCTGTGAAGTGAAAACCATTTCCGGTGACTACCTCTTGAAGCTCATCAAGAGAATGCCAAGAGTGTGCAAAACAGTCACCAAGCAAAAGGTGGCTACTTTGAACAACCTAGAATATGACATATTTTCAGTTGCTTCACACATTTTTGTTAAGTATAAAATTCCACATGTGTTAATTCATAGTTTTGATGCCTTCAGTGTGAATGTACAATTTTCATAGTCATGAAAATACAGAAAAATCTTTAAATGTGAAGGTGTGTCCAAACTTTTGGTCTGTACTGTATATTCAGAGCTGATGCAGGCTATAAGGTTTGCATGGTCCCCTCACTCCCCAATCCTGGTATGCATGGTCCCCTCACCCCCAATCCTGGTATGCATGGTCCCCTCACCCCCCAAACCTGGTATGCATGGTCCCCTCACCCCCCAATCCTGGTATGCATGGTCCCCTCACACCCCAATCCTGGTATGCATGGTCTCCTCCCCCCAATCCTAGAATGCATGGTTCCCTCACCCCCCAATCCTGGTATGCATGGTCCCCTCCCCCCAATCCTGGAATGCACGGTCCCTCATCCCCCAATCCCGGTATGCATGTGCCCTCACCCCCCAATCCTGGTATGCATGGTCACCTCACCCCCCCAATCCTGGTATGCATGGCACCCTCACTCCCCAATCCTGGTATGCATGGTCCCCCCTCAACCCTATCGTAGGATGTATGGTACCCCTCACCCCCCAATTATGGTATTCATGGTCCCCTCATCCTCAATCCTGGTATGCATGGTACCCCTCACCCCCTATCCTGATATGCATGGTACCCCTTATCCCCCAATCCAGGTATGAATGGTCCTCTCACCCCATCCTGGTATGCATGGTCCCCTCACCCCCCTATCCTGGTATGCATGGTCCTATCACCCCCAATCCTGGTATGCATGGTTCTCACCCTCCTATCCTGGTATGCATGGTCTCCTCATTCCCCAATCTTGGAATGCATGGTCCCCTCACACCCCATTCCTGGTATGCATGGTCCCTCTCATCCCTATCGTAGGATGTATGGTACCCCCTCACCCCAATCCTAGAATGCATGGTTCCCTCACCCCCCAATCCTGGTATGCATGGTCCCCTCCCCTCAATCCTGGAATGCACGGTCCCTCATCCCCAATCCTGGTATGCATGGTACTCCTCACCCCCCTATCCTAGTATGCATGGTACCCCTCACCCCCCAATCCTGGTATGCATGTCCCCTCATCCCCTATCCTGGTATGCATGGTCCTCTCACCCCCCAATCTTGGTATGCATGATCTTCTCACCCCCCTATCCTGGTATGCATGGTCCCCTCACCCCCAATCCTGATATGCATGGTCCTCTCACCCCCAATCCTGATATGCATGGTTCCCTCACCCCCAATCCTGATATGCATGGTTCCCTCACCCCCCAATCCTGATATGCATGATTCCCTCACCCCCCAATCCTGGAATGCATGGTTCCCTCACCCCCAATCCGGGTGTGCATGGTCCCCTCACCCCCAGTCCTGGAGTTCATGATCCCCTTACCCCCCAATCCTGGTGTGCATGGTCCCCTCACCCCCCTATCCTGATATGCATGGTCCTCTCACCCCCTATCCTGAAATGCATGGTCCCCTCACCCCCCTATCCTCGTATGCATGCTACCCCTCACCCCCCTATCCTGATATGTATGGTCCCCCTCACCCTTATTAAACTGCATACATACAAAAAAAAAACATTTATACTCATCTTTCTTCCCTGTCCTGGAGTGTGGCGCTGGAGTACGCGCATGTCCATACCGCGCTGTCCGGCGCCATATTGCTGAAAACACACTGCAAATGTGTCTTCAGTAAAATGGTGCCAGATAGCGCTATGTGCATGCGCGATTCCGACGGCGCTCTCCGGCAAGAGAAGCGCCGCGGCAACGCTCCTCCTGGTCAGGTAAGTATGTAAGTATGGCGCCGGAGATTGCGGTATGCATTCAGTGTCTACGCATACCGCGATCTCCGGCGCCATACACAGTCCTCACCGCTGGATGCCATCTTCTGTCTAGAGCCAGACTGCGCTGGCGCGTCGCGCTTGGGCAGTCCATAAAGGCTTCGGACAGAGTGACGCTCCTAGCGTTATATAAATATATTGTGTAAAATACAAAAGAATTGTGTCATCTTTAATTTTACGCCTTTTAGAAATCATTTCATTTTCAACTTGCATCAATAATTTTGACCCAGGGTGCCCGAACTTTTGCATGTCACTATACACGTCAAAGGTCATGAAGGGATTAATGGTGTTGCAGCTTCTGTGGCCTTTCAGAAAAGGTGTGTGCAGAGGGAAAAGTAAGTATTTGATACACTGCCAAAGAATGGAGAGGTCTGTCATTTTTATATTAGGTACACTTCAGACAGAATCTTAAAAAAAGAAAATCACATTGTATATTTACATTATTAATTTGCATTTTATTGCATGACAAAAGTATTTGATACAATAGAAAAACAGAATTTAATATTTGGTACAGAACTTTTTGTTTGCAATTACAGATGTCAGATGTTTCCTATAGCTCTTGCCTAAGTTTGCACACACTCCAGCAGGGATTTTGGCCCACTCCTCCATTCAGATCTTCCCCAGATCTCTCAGGTTTCAGCGCTGTCACTTTCAACTCCTTCCAATGATTTTCTATTGGGTTCAGGTCTGGAGACTGGCTAGGCCATTCCAGGACCTTATAATGCTTCTTACGGAGCCACTCCTTAGTTGCCCCAGCTTTGTGTTTCGGGTCATTGTGAAGATCCAACCATGACTGATCTTCAATGCTCTTACTGAGGGAAGGAGGTTGATGACCAAAATCTTTTGATACATGACCTCATCCATCCTTCGTTCAATACGGTAAAGTAGTCCTGTCCATTTTGCAGAAAAGTATGATGTTTCCCCCACCATGATTTATGGTTGGGACAGTGTTCTTGGGGTTGTACTCATCCTTCGTCTTCCTCTAACGATGGTGGTTGCAGTTGATATCAAAAAGTTCTAAAAGGCTCTCCATGCATGTGCTGTGACTGACACAGCCGCGAAACATGCAGCTGCGGCGCCGATCAGCTGATCAGCCGGCACGATCCAGGAAACCGGGTTCCCTCTGCAGCTTATTCTGTAAGCGCTAAAGCTTGCCGAATAAGAGGGAACGCAAACAAATTTGCTCAACTTTATCCATGACAACATAGTGTGTACAAACAGTTATGTTTGAAACTGTGGTTCCAGCTCTCTTCAAGTCATTGACTAGGTCCTCCCATGTAGTTCTGGGCTGATTCCTGACCTTTCTCAGAATCATCCATACCCCACAAGGCAAGAACATGCATGGAGCCCCAGACCGAGGAAGAGTGACAGTCATCTTGTGTTTCTTCCATTTTCTAATAATTGTGCCAACAGTTGCTGCCTTTTTACCAAGCTGCTTTCCTATTGTCCTGTAGCCCATTCCAGCCTTGTGTACATCTACAATTTTGTCCCTGGTGTCCTTAGACAGCTCTTTGGTTTTGGTCATGGTGGAGAGTTTGGAGTGTGATTGATTAAGTGTGCAGACATGAGTCTTTTATACAGGTATCAAATTCAAACAGGTGCAATTAATACAGGTATTAAGTGCAAAGTAGCAGGGCTTCTGAAAGAAAAACTAACGAGTCTGTGAGAGCCAGAATTCTTGCTGGTTGGTAGATGATCAAAAACTTATTCCTTGCAATTAAATGCAATTTAATTATGTAAAAATCATACAATGTGATTTTCTGGTTTTTATTTTTAGATTCTGTTTCCCACAGTTGAAGTGTATCTACGATAAAAATTAGACCTCTCCATTCAGACTGAAGAGACCCTTGTGGCGTATAGCGGTGCTTCCCCGCCTCCCACCAATCCCATAACAACAAAACAACAACAGGCCTGGATGGGTTGAACAGGTCGGTCACAGTTTATTAAATTATAAGCAGGGAGGTGCAAATACGGTCCGGAACTGACTCTGCTGAGAACCCCCGGCGCCGCCGTTGGGTGTACATTATAAGCAGAGAGGGGCAAATACGATCCGCAACGGACTCTCTGCCAAGGACCCCCGGCGCCGCCGGTGGGCGGGCAGGCAGATGAGAGGTTACGAACCGTTGCCCTCCCATACTACCGCTGTGACAATGAATACAACCATAAATCTTTGTAAGTGATGAGAATGGTATTTTTTTTTTCTTTTTAAACATTATATACAATGACCACATGGCAAATCTTCGAATATACAGGGGAGGGAGGGTAGGAGAAGACTTCCACTGATGAGCCGAGGGAGGAAGAGGAAGGGTCCGGCCCTCGCACGAGAATTTAACCCCTGAGGGTGTGGCCGGACTCCACTTCCCCCTTCATCCCTATTGGTCAGTGAAGTCCGGTATTTGGCATCACCTGGGAGGGGAGTGACGGGAGGAGGGAAGCACAGCCCACAGTTTATTTTAAGTTATAGTCTATATGGGCTCCTCAGTCAGAAGCTCGCTCCCTATTCGGTGCCGTGCTTGCCAGACTGAAGAGACCCTTGTGGCGTATAGCGGTGCTTCCCCGCCTCCCACCAATCCCATAACAACAAAACAACAACATGCCTGAGAGATGAGAGGTTACAAACCGTTGCCCCCCCATACTACCGCCATGGAGGATCATGTGTATACCTACACAAGACTCCGACCCCCACACAACGACCTGCTCAGCCCCATCCTGTAAATTGTTTAATAATATATCGAGTCCAATATTGTTTAAATGAACGCCGTCCGGTCTCAGTAGGTTGGAATTGTCCTTTTGCAGTTCGTGGTGGTTAACAACAATGCCATAGTTTTCTCAGATGAATTTTGCCATTTTTGTGTTTATTTTCTTTCTTGATTTGTTGATGGCTTTCGGGTCTTTGGCTCCCTGCCAGACAGCGCGTGGTATTATGTCAGACCACACCACCACCATATTAGGGCCAGCAGGCAAAGTGTCATATATCTGTCGATAATATTGCATATAGCTCGGTACCTTTTTTTTTTTCTTTTTTTCCGGCTAATTCATTTCCACAGGCGAGCAGTACCAATATCACCGGCCGTTTGGCTGTCTTAACCACGTTGGAATATTTGCTGCCACCACAGCCTCTGATGCTACTCCAGATGACCTCCAGTTCCACTTTTTTTTTTATTATAATCCAGGCGTATACTTGCCCTTTTGTACGCCCAATATACATAATAATCCGCTAGCACTCAAACTGTGGGTTTGTGGCCGCCTGTAAGAAACGAGAGGTGTTAGAGCAGATCTGGCCTTATATATCTTGCAAAACATGCGGATTTCCAGCGGCCTAATCTCTGGACTTCAGCTTCTGATACGCCGCCCCTGGCAGCTTCATAGGCTGCCCCTATTCTGAAGGAATGTGTCCCGAATTGTTTTGGGTTACCGCTGACTGCCTCCACGCAATGTTAAAGATTGTGTGAAAATGATATTTGTTGTGTGAAAATGATATTTGGTAAGCGGGGACCCGTCGGTGTATGATAGAAGAATCTACTGTCGTGTGTTATAAACGCAAAGCGCTTCGCTATTTTTACCGGGCATGTTGGGCCGTCTAAAGCCTTGAGCAAGACCCACGCACCTCTACCGGTGGGTTCGCATTTGGACTTCTGAACTCTAATTTGTAAAGCGTCGCTACATTTGACGACACCCTCGTTGATCAACCCGCCCACCAATGTTGTTTTTTGACCGCGGCACTGGTTCGCCGACACGCAGCGCCCTGAAAATACAAAGCGCCCCGAAAATGCAATTGCAAACACTGTAGATATTAGGGTCGCCTCGTACTGCGACTTGCAAACTGACGTCGAGATTATGATATCGCGCAACAGGCTTAAAGACATGGGGCGACGACGTTCCTGACTAGGTTGGAGCCTCTTCCGACCTTTAACGGCTTGCCTGATAAGGAAGTATTAAGTAACATTGCCTCAACCTAGAAACTGGAAGAAAAGGATTATTCCTGCTAGGTATCGCTGTGCTGACGTACCCAACGCTCCTCTATTCCTGAGTTGATTCAGGAGTTCTACTAAAAACGTCGCCGCTGGGCCGAAAACGTGTATCTACTGGCCTTCCCCTGATTAAGGAGCGCCATTCCTCCCACGCCTTACCGTAGACCTGCCAGGTAGCCGGTGTCACTGAGGCTTGGAACAATTTGAAGGCCTGCTAATCAGAAGACAACAGAGAGTTAACAATCACATCTTCAGCGATAGATGTAAATCTGGCCCGACACCAGACGTGCCTAAGGCATAGTAGCGCTAAGCGGCGCAGCAGCGCGAGAACGGGCAGGAGGAAGAAAACAATGTTCAAAACTTCTTGCGGTTCCTGGGTGTTTGTTTAGACGTGATGTTAGAGTTTTCCAAATGGGCAAGGCTGTATGGCTGTTACTATTGAGGGCTGCGGCCCAGGTGGATATGGTCCATAAAACAAGCCAGTTGCATTTACACCATTGGTTTTTTGGAGATTGCGACAAAACATTATTGATATCTCAAACAACCCCTACACCTAATTCCTTGCTCGGCGCTTCCTGCGCCATTACGCATGCATGTCCCTTGTAGGAATCTAAGAATGACTACCAGGCAAGCAAATCTGCTTTCAAGGAGCGGTTAAGTCTGATCTATATCCCGGCTGGGTAATGCCTTTTTGTTGACGACGATAGGTGGAGTGTAAAAATCTGCCCATTGCAAGCGAATTGAGCTACCCTAGCGAGTGCATCTGCTGAAGGGTGACTTTTAGCTTTGAGGAAAGTTTCAAACGTCTGCCGCTTTTTTGTAGTTTATCCGGCGGTAAACGAAAAAACCATTTTATTGGTATATATTTCAAATGCCGAGGAAAGGGAGCACGTTGTATGGTCCGATCGTTTTTTCGGGTGAAGGTGGATGAAGTGCCGGGCTATAGGTTTTTGAACTTCTGGAGGTTGCACGGGCCGATTGTTTTTCCGGTGCTAGTGTATAAACGATTTTCGGAGATCAGAGCTTAAGTTTTTGGATATCGTCATTTGCATATCGCCTTAACGAGTCTAGAAGGGTATTGAAGAGCCTGAAGTAGTGACATGTTATGGAGCAGCCGAACGGAAGGCTCATATTGAATTAAAACTACTGGTTCACCGCAACGTTATGGACGTCTCTTCTAAGGGTGACGCGTCGTTAACTGAATCGCCTATTGGGAAGGAAGGTGATGTTTTAGACGGGATTTTTTTTTTTTTATTTGAGAAGAATGCCTAGGGCAAGTTTCTGAACTTACTCATCGGTAACGATTTAAACGGGCCCGCCAACCTGCTTAGCTCTACCTATTTGTGATATTCTGCTGTAGAAACTTAAAATGGAACGCTTCACAAATTTGCGTGTCATCCTTGCGCAGGGGCCATGCTAATCTTCTCTGTATCGTTCCAATTTTAGTATATGTGCTGCCGAAGCGAGCAAGGAGGATTCCCGCGACGATTTTAGATTATTTCCCCCGGGGTATAATTATTCTGTTTGATTTACTCCTTGAAGCACTTTCTCAGCTTAATTTCCGCGATAGACTTACCTCTGGCGCGACACCAGGTGTTGTCTAAAGCATTTTTTTTTTTTTATTAATATTTTCCATTCCATAAACCAGCAGCTTAACCACTCAGCCATCAACTCAACCAGTAAAGACTGCATTTAAGACCATAATATACCTGCTGAGCCGCTTCTTTTTCAGGATAAAGGTATAGCCATGACGTAAGTGCTCCGTTTGCTTGGCGGGTACGCCCTGATGCAGGGGTGTCTGCCAGCACGGCATTGGCCACGAAATGCTGCTGAGCAGCTTTATCTGAGCATCATTGCTCGTAGCCAAACATTTGTTACTTTAACTCCCCAGCCTAGATTGGGCTGTGGGGCCAGGCGCGGCCTCCTTCGTCGTACTGCCGCCAGGCAGAACCACCGTCCTTGCTTCTTGAGTGATCGCTGGGGTGAGGATGCTCACCGCTATTTGACTTGTCTGTAGCTTGAAGCCCTGGGATCTCCCACGCTGACAGACAGAGATGGAGCATGTGACGTATGATTTGCATCGTGTGCCCGAGCCCGAGTGTCTCCCGACAGGGGACGTTCGGGGTTAATCTTGTGGTTGGAATGGCTGGTAGCCCTGGGTGACGATTCACTAGGCTGTCAGTCATTGATGGAGCACGTGACCTCTGTCGTGTGCTCGTTACTACCTGACGTGACCCTCAGATGCGTCGGACCGCTCAGATATGTACAGGGAACGCCATCTAGCGGGACGAGATCTGAGGCGGCTCCTGTGTGATCCGTGTCTGCGGTGGTAGCGTGAGCTGCCCTTAGAGGAATAGTGGGAATGAGGACGGGAGTCGTCTGTGGAGGAGTGGGAGGTCCTGCGGCGTCTACGCCAGGACCCGCTGCAGCTATGGGGTGTGGTGGGGACATTTACGTCAGGCATGAGGGGGTCACTAAGTGTATTCGGGGGCTGTGGACAGTAGAGGTGTGCTGTGGTGATGGGAGCAGCGACATTTAGAGGGACAGCAGGAATGATGGCAGGAGTCTTCGGAGGAGGATGGGGAGGGTCTGTGGCGCATATGTGTGCACTCGCCGTGCCTAGGGGTATATTGGACCGTTAAGACCAAGATAATTGTCCCATTACATGTATTACAGGCGCTGACTAGTTGCGTTCTGGGCAGTGTTTGACGGGCAGGGGTTAATGTGGTTTCCGTAATGTTAGTGATTGGGTCATTGGCGGTTGGTCTGTTAGTACTGGCGTGTTTGTGATACGTGGGTGCGTACGTGTTTTATACAGTATTTGATGCAGAGCGCGCTGGTCGGTCTGTATGGACCGATCCGTGCGCTCTGTAGCAGCGTGGTTATATCTTGTGCCTGCTCCATCTTCCCTCCTCGCAGGCAGTGCACTTGTGCCTGCTGGAGGGCCACTTTAGAGCAGGCCTGGGCCTGCTGCTAGGTAATATTTAGGGGCCGTTACAGCTCCGCAGTCGCTCCGTACAGGCATTGCCGTTGTGCCTGACGGAGAGAGCTGCGGAGCCGGCCCTGCGGAGTGTCCGCCGCAAGGGAAAAGGACATGCTACCGTCTGAAAAGACGTGCTTCATGTCCGTTAGCGCAGGTCTCCCGCCTGCGTGTTTTTAGGCATAGTGGAGATGGGATTTCTTGAAATCCCTTCCATTATGCTGTAACATCTGGGCGCTGCGTGTCTGACGCTGCGCCAACGCACAGCGTCAAACACGCAGCAATAACTGAGCCCATCCTACCATGGAGACATCTAAGGTGGCGAGGACAATCTGAGGGCCCGGGAGGCAGAGACAGCGCTCCCTGAACGCGGGGGGAGCGCCAACAGCCGGTGGGCGGAGCTACCCGGGAGGGAACGCTGCGGCTTACCCGGCCCAAAACCCGGGGAGTAAATTAAAGGGGACCGCCGCAGCGCCGCCGGAGGTGAGGCGCAGGAGAGGTTCCAATTGAGAAGGCCGCAACGGCGGTGCCGGCCGTAGTGGCTGGCGGTGCCGGCCGCGGCGGCGGAAGCCCGGAGCAGGCCCGCGGCCTAGCGCCAAAGACCGCGGCGGCGGCAGCAGCTGATGGGTGGGGGGTGCCGCGGTAGCGGCCGCTGTGTGACGGAGCTCGGGGTCCTGGCAGGAAGTGGGCGATGCTTGTCCCGGCCTGGCTGCAGCAGACCGGAAGTGGGCGGGGCATGCCTCGGGCGCTTGGCACCTGTTGGGGAGAACTGTGTCAAGCCTGGCCCCCTGGGCGTGCGGGATGGGAGAGTTGGCGGCGGCCGCCGCGCCCGACTCCACCGCGCCGATGGGCCCAGCAGCCCCAGCCCGCGGCCCCCGTGCAGATGCGCGGGAGGAACGCGCCGTTCAGCAGCCCGCCTCGCCGCTGGAGCTGAAGGACGGGGTGGCAAGCGTTAAGGCCAGGGGAGCATGGGGCCCCAGGGGGTGCAGAGGGCCTGCGGCCTGGGAGGGGATGTCGCCCCCAGGGATATAGAGGAGGCCTGCGGCGTGGTTAGTAGGTTGGGAGGGCACAGGGAGGTGAGCACCCGAGCCAGGCATAAGGGCTTATAACCATCGCTCACCTTCCTGTGCTGCTCTCCGCCGCAGGGCCTCCATCAGGGGGGATCCTGGAGGTCATCGGGCACAAGACTTCCACTGATGAGCCGAGGGAGGAAGAGGAAGGGTCCGGCCCTCGCACAAGAATTTAACCCCTGAGGGTGTGGCTGGACTCCACTTCCCCTTCATCCCTACTGGTCAGTGAAGTCCGGTATATGGCATCACCTGGGAGGGGAGTGACGGGAGGAGGGAAGCACAGCCCACAGTTTATTTTAAGTTATAGTCTATATGGGCTCCTCAGTCAGAAGCTCACTCCCTATTCGGTGCCGTGCTTGCCATTTTAGGTGGAAAACTTGCAAAATGGGCAGTGTATTAAATACTTATTTTTCGCACTGTGCATACTGTGGATTTTTTTGTAGATTGGATTTTTTTTGCATAACTAGTCCACTATCATCAAAGATCTCTGATGAACTTTTTTTTTCTTTTATTGATAATTTTTCAGTAGGTCATAGGTCAGTTTTAAAAGAGCACATGACAGACCCAAGTCCTCACCTGACCACACTTCTAATGATTCAAAGTAATAGCTTTGTGAGGATATACCGTACAATAAAAGCACAAACGGTTTTAGACAAAGTGGGGCCCTGGGCAAAAGTTTAAAGTGGGGCCCCAAATGCTCACATATTGCTCCATCACACAGAAACATTTTGGTTGCATTTACATGCACTGAGTTCAGGCTGCTAAACGAGCGTGATCCACAATATTGAAGTCATTCGACGCTTATTCCCAGACCTCTTTACAGCGGCTGAGGAACAATGATGGGAACAGAACAATCACTGTCCACATACAGTATCATGTTATCAGCAGCATATCTACAGTTTTCACCGGGAAATTTGCTGCTGAGAGCAAAGATTTTTGTTCTGGAATAAACAATCCAATCACTCAATGAATAGGCAGCATTTTGCTTGTTTATTACAATGCGCCCCATAGTCCTCCACATAAAATAATGCACCCCCCAGCAGTAGAGCTTACTCAGACCATCGATCCTAACTTGTGACTGAGGTTAAGTGAGCTGAGTCAGTAGTGATCCTGAGTCTTGGAGTGGCCGGGTTTGGAGGGCTGAGTTTGCAGTGAAACATGAGGTGGGGGCTGCAAACGGTGCAGAGATGGCGCCAGGAGGGAGCGTGCCTGTAGAATGGCACACAGAGTTCCCGCTTACTGGGTCAGTGTGGACCGGCAGCGTCAGAAAAACGCATACAGTATGCCGATGCGATGGGGCGTAAAAGACGTTCTGATTGGCCAGTGGCCTGGGTGAGGCCGTAAGAGAGACGGTGTGTGTGATTGGCTGGGCTGTTAGAGGTGTGGCCATGTCTGGCTCTGGGGGAGGGGGATTAGCAGCAAGTGGACCAGGGTGCAGTGGCAAGAACCAATCCGCCTGTCCCTCAATGCGGATGCCCCAAACACTCTTGATATGTTGGGGGATAGGGTCCTGCCTGATGGACACGAGAGGGTACAGTAGTGACACAAATTTACACTGTACTCTTGGTCTCTAGGGAGGGTGAACAAAGTGACACAATTCCACAAGCTGTATCTGCAATAAAAAAAAAGACATTCATAAAACACAACAAAACCTAGAAGGTAGAAACGGGGCTGTGTCCACCTTCTACTGACACAAAGCTAAAACTGATTAGCTCTTCCCAAGCAGTATGCACCCACCCACTGACAGGAAGCTATTTTTTTTTTTTTTTTGCATAGTGTCAACCTCCTAGTGGCAGCAGCATATACCCATGGTTTCCTGTGTCCCCAATGAAGCTATAGAGAAAGTTAAATGTTCATTTATTCCTTCCATACTAAATTAACTCATGTCACAAACCTGAAGGGTTAATAAACTTTGAATGTGATTTGGATTAGAATGGTGTCAATTTAGATATTTTCTCTCAAGTACGCCCCTCAAAGCCATGTCAAATGTGATGTTTTGCTGGATAAATGAGAAATCGCTTTTCAACTTTTAACCCTTCTAACTTCCTAACCAAAAAAATGTTTCAAAAATTGTGTTGATTCATAGTAGACATGTGGGAAATGCTACTTAACTTTTTGTGTGACATAACTCTCCAGTTTAAGAGCATAAAAATTAAAAGTTTAAAAATTGCAACATTTTCACCAAATTTCTGATTTTTCCACAAACAAATGCAAGTCATATCCAACAAATGTTACCACTATCATGTAGTATAATATATCTGAACAAAACAATCTCAGAATCACTGGGATCCATTGAAGCGTTCTAGAATTACCTCATAAAGTGACACTGGTGAGAATGGAAAAATATAACCTGTGTATAATAAAGTTGGTGGAAACAGGCGTAGGGGGTGAAGAGGTTAAGAGGATAAAAATTTTGATGGAGTGCATCTTTAACTCCCTGCTCACCGCCGGAGCCCACCTCAAAGCCGCGACATGTCAGCTGTTATAAACAGTTGACATGTGCCCGCAATAGGCACGAGCGGAATCGTGATCCGCTTGCGCCTATTAACTAGTTTAAACCCGTTGTCAAAGCTGACAGCGGGCATTTAACTATAGCTTCCGGCCGCTGGGCCGGAAGTTAGCGCATTGCCGACCCCGTCACGTGATCCGGGGTCGGCGACACATTGCCTTAATAACCAGAGGTCTCATAGAGACCTCTATGGTTGTTGCAGGCACATTGCTATAAACGCCGCCCTGTGGTCGGCGCCCATAGCAGTGCAGTAAATCGGCTACATATGGGCGATCTGCTCATCGCCCATATGTAGCAGAGCCGATCAAGTGTGGCATTCTTCTAGCCTCCCATGAAGTAAATAAAGAAAAAAAAAGTGTTTAAAAATTAAAAAATAAAAAAAAACTAAAAGTTCAAATCACCCCCCTTTCGGCCCAATCAAAATAAAACAATAAAAGAAAAATCACACATACACATATTAGGTATCGCCGCATTCAGAATTGCCCGATCTATCAATAAAAAAAGGATTAACCCGATCGCTACACGGCGTAGCGAGAAAAAAATTCAAAACGCCAGAATTACGTTTTTTTGCCCGCCGCGACATTGCATTAAAATGCAATAACGGGTGATCAAAAGAACGTATTTGCATAAATGTAGTATCATCAAAAACGTCAGCTGGGTGCGAAAAAAATAAGCCCTCACTCGACCCTAGATCACGAAAAATGGAGACGGTACGGGTCTCGGAAAATGGCAGGTTTTTTTTTTAGCAAACTGGAATTTTTTTTTCACCACTTAGATAAAAGAGAACCTAGACATGTTTGGTGTCTATGAACTCGTAATAACAAGGAGAATCATAGCGGTAGGTCAGTTTTAGCATTTAGTGAATCTAGCAAAATAAAACAAGCAAAAAACAAGTGTGGGATTGCACTTTGTTTGCAATTTCACCACACTTGGAATTTTTTTTCCCATTTTCGAATACAAGACATGGTAAAACCAATGGTGTCGTTCAAAAGTACAACTCATCCCACAAACAATAAGCCCTCACATGGCCATATTGACAGAAAAATAAAAAAAAGTTATGGCTCTGGAAAGAAGTGGAGCGAAAGATGAAAACGAAAAATGTTCCAGGAGTGAAGGGGTTAAGCCGATCTCCTGGCTGCGATCCTGAAGGAATAGCTCCTGTGATGGCATGACCACCATGACACAAGCTTACATCATTTTGCAGGAAGCCCTTCCCGACCATAGTGGAAACTTATGTTAAATGTAGTGAAGAAGGATCAAAGTGTTGTCCCACGAACAAAGTGCATTTAAATCAATTACTAATGAAAAATCCACAATTGGAAAAAAAAACTGTTCCCTTGCCTTGCTGAAATAATCTTATAAATGTACCATACTGTGTAATGGCTGTGTCTGACCAAGTAGGAACATGGTCAACACATTAAAATTCTTGGCAAGGGAAGGAAAAATAAGCGATTACAGATCACAAACCTGTGGCTTTCACCTGCTGCTTTCCGCAAGTGTGATGGAACGATGGAACGGAGGCACGTGGGTCATGGTTTATGATCCCACCGCTGCCACCAATGCGATGAATACAACCGCAAACAAGTCTATTGACCTTACACTTTACCACAGGGGGGCTTATTTTAGTTATCCCACCCCTGCCACCAATATGTCATGAACTGCAGGGATTTATGTATATCCCACTTTCCAGCTCTGCTTAGGAAATCGCAGCTCTCCGGCGCCCCCTTACCCTCAGGTCAGTCAGGGAACTGCACCTAGGATAATTCATCGCCGGACGGGCCTACTTTGATGTGTACTGCTATTAGGCACGCTGCAGCGAGGGAATTATAACTACTCCTAGCAGCAGCCAGGCAATACGCTTATAAAACCCGCTCCGTCACTGCCAGCTTTACCCAATGCCCAGCACACACTTGCTGCCACCAGCCTCTGGTTCTACAATGTAGGGTAGAGGCCACCCCAATTTAGTAGCGTAATTCCCTTCAGAGGACGTGACAGTACATTATAGAGCAAGGAGAGACGGAACTAGTAATTTTATATATTTTACTCCAATAAGGTAGGCAGCGTTTACAAAATATATTACAATATGAGACAATTAAAGTATGTACAAGACAATTACAAAATAAAAAGGATTAACAGAAGGAAGAAGAACACTTACAGTTGCTTAGATCATTTCAGGCAAACCATGCGGATGGGGGATGGGCGACACATCACAGTGCATTACAGAGTTTCACTGCATCAGGTTTCTGAGGCAAGTCTGAAGCAAAATGAGCTGGCACTACCTTATACCCCCTGGTCATGACATCACTGAAGTGGGTGGAGCTTTGGAAGCACTCCTCTTTTCTCAGAATGAACATTTTGCTACAAAACTTCTGAATTACATAACTCAGAGATGGATCCCCCTACGGCGATGCATAGGGTACCATCTTACTCCGCAGGACATTGGCGTTCATCTAAGTCTAAATGCGAAGTAAGTGGATAGGTCTGCTAAATAGGAATCCATTTCTTGGATTCTGCTGATGCTGGAGTCTAGAAAACTACAGGCCGGGTAGCTGGGTCGATGCACACCCCAAATATGTAATTGTCATACTCCTAACAGCAACTGGGGTCAAGATATGCCCTCATATTAAGTTTCTATGTGAACAATAGAGCACATGTTCTCCCAACAGCCTTCAGCCAGCTTGGGCCACAACTACTCAGTGGGGGAGGCTAGCAATCTAGTATCACGTTACACAGAGTGTGTGTGTAGCTGGTGGGGGGGTCAGAAGCCCATAGAGTGAGTCTGCAAAAACCTAATGGATGTAGCAGAGCTCATTGTGCGGAAAGTTCTGGAAGGGACTTTGAATGTGGGCAAAAAATGGGAGTATCATTACAGCGAGGTAAAACCTTACCACATGTCCAGTCCACTGGGTTCATCATAAGTCAAGTCAGCTGACCTTATGTGTCACGCACTTGATTTTTGTTGAACGCAGAGTGCTGGAGACGCTCAGAAACACTAATTCCTGTAATTAACTCCTTAACGTCTAATGACAGACACAGTCCGTCATGGCCAGGTGACATTTGAGACGCTTAGTATAAACATTTGGCCAAACATTTTAAAGCCCACCAACCATCGTCAAGGTGGTCTCAATACTGGTGAGTCCCTGACCTAATGTGAACATACCTCTATTAGGCTGATATCTGAATTTCTGGGTGAATATGCACCTCTGTCAGCAATGCCTGCATTTATGGGTAAAGTAGGGACCTGGTGTAATTAAAATCACCACCTGGTGGGGGCGGAGTGCTCGGTCAGCAAGCTAACATTCAATAGACAAAAAAACCTGACTGGCACATCCAGACTAATGTGAACTAGGTGCAAACCAAGGGAAGCTACCCCCATGTAAAACATACAAAAAGAGGCTGCACTCAAGCATACTAAAGCATGACAATATGGAATACATGAAATTTAGAATAGCAATATGGCTTTGGAATATAAGGAAAAATTTGAAACGCTTAGTATAAACATTTGGCCAAACATTTTAAAGCCCACCAACCATCGTCAAGGTGGTCTCAATACTGGTGAGTCCCTGACCTAATGTGAACATACCTCTATTAGGCTGATATCTGAATTTCTGGGTGAATATGCACCTCTGTCAGCAATGCCTGCATTTATGGGTAAAGTAGGGACCTGGTGTAATTAAAATCACCACCTGGTGGGGGCGGAGTGCTCGGTCAGCAAGCTAACATTCAATAGACAAAAAAACCTGACTGGCACATCCAGACTAATGTGAACTAGGTGCAAACCAAGGGAAGCTACCCCCATGTAAAACATACAAAAAGAGGCTGCACTCAAGCATACTAAAGCATGACAATATGGAATACATGAAATTTAGAATAGCAATATGGCTTTGGAATATAAGGAAAAATTTGAGACGCTTAGTATAAACATTTGGCCAAACATTTTAAAGCCCACCAACCATCGTCAAGGTGGTCTCAATACTGGTGAGTCCCTGACCTAATGTGAACATACCTCTATTAGGCTGATATCTGAATTTCTGGGTGAATATGCACCTCTGTCAGCAATGCCTGCATTTATGGGTAAAGTAGGGACCTGGTGTAATTAAAATCACCACCTGGTGGGGGCGGAGTGCTCGGTCAGCAAGCTAACATTCAATAGACAAAAAAACCTGACTGGCACATCCAGCATACTAAAGCATGACAATATGGAATACATGAAATTCCATATTGTCATGCTTTAGTATGCTTGAGTGCAGCCTCTTTTGTATGTTTTTACATGGGGTAGCTTCCCTTGGTTTGCACCTAGTTCACATTAGTCTGGATGTGCCAGTCAGGTTTTTTTGTCTATTGAATGTTAGCTTGCTGACCGAGCACTCCGCCCCCACCAGGTGGTGATTTTAATTACACCAGGTCCCTACTTTACCCATAAATGCAGGCATTGCTGACAGAGGTGCATATTCACCCAGAAATTCAGATATCAGCCTAATAGAGGTATGTTCACATTAGGTCAGGGACTCACCAGTATTGAGACCACCTTGACGATGGTTGGTGGGCTTTAAAATGTTTGGCCAAATGTTTATACTAAGCGTCTCAAATTTTTCCTTATATTCCAAAGCCATATTGCTATTCTAAATTTCATGTATTCCATATTGTCATGCTTTAGTATGCTTGAGTGCAGCCTCTTTTTGTATGTTTTACATGGGGGTAGCTTCCCTTGGTTTGCACCTAGTTCACATTAGTCTGGATGTGCCAGTCAGGTTTTTTTGTCTATGGCCAGGTGACAGTTCCCGCACCAGGACGGACTGTATCCATCATGCATTTAAACTGTCACTGCATGTAAACAAGCAATGATAGTTGAGTGCTGACAGCTGTGACAGCTGAGAAACATGGGAAAAGGTGCAGGGACCCATGCTGTCAGTCCCCGGACCTAGATCGCTGTGATCAGTCAGTCAATCTGACTGACAGATCAAAGCATGATCGCGCAGGAGATGCTGAAATATGAGCACTTCCTGTCCGAACTGTGTCAGTGCCGCCCCTGGTTGTTAACCCCCTAAATGCTGCGATCGCAGCATTCAGGAGATAGGCAGAGGGACGGGAGCTCTCTCTGCCTTGATATCAGCGTCCCGATCGTTGCCATGGTGACCCGGGGTCATCATAATGACCCCCGAGTCATCAAGCTACATAAAGCTTCTGAGACCATGCTCACAATTTCTGTTTTTTGTTCATTCTGCCTCCACAAAAATCAGAATAGAAAGCAATCAAAAAATGACATATGCCTGAAAATGGTACCAGTAAAAAAGTAACTTGTCCCGCAAAAAACAAGCCCTCATATGACTCTGTGGGCTGAAATACGGAAAAATTATAGCTCTCAAAATATGGCGATGCAAAAATTTCTTGCAAAAAAAAAGTGTATTTTAGTGTGTGACAGAAGCCAAACAAAAAAAACGGATATAAATCTGGTATCCCTGTAATCGCACCGACTCAAAGAATAAAGTCGCCTAATCACTTATACCGCACGAGGAATGGCTTAAAAAATAAAACCAATTCTTCACCTGCTGTGGATTTGTTCATTCTGCCTCCCAAAGATCGCAGTAAGTCTCGGCGCACTTTACCCTGCGCTCTAAATTGAGTGTTTATACTGGGGTTTCCGTGTAAATCTCTGAAATACATGATTCAGACAGAACCGCTGGCGGAAGATTCCCTATAATGAGGCAGATGGACGCACTGTGAATGCTATAGGACTTGTGATCCAGTGGTGTCCGTCTTTTTAGGCGTGCATAAAAACGCGGTCAACCATAGGTTTGTGCACCTCTGAAAGGAAGGACAACACTGAACAAAGGCTAGATGGATTCCAGAGTAACTCTGCTCCCTAATTATAGTGAATGGATTCATCGGGGTTTCATCTGTCACATAGCTCAGAGATTTAGACGGAAACCTAAAAGTATGTGCTCAGCGTAGAGCGCTGGATAAATGTGATCCCAAACATTATGAAAAATGTTCCCAATAAAAGCTTCAACTGAATCCACAAAAAAAAGCAAGTCCCCACTCAGGTCTGTCATCTGTTAACAGAAATATAGGAGGCTTCCACGTTACTGGTAGCACAAAGACTCTGGAAAAGCAAAATGGCTCATTGCCCCCAAAAAGAAATTCAGTAAAATCTGCGCTCTCAAATCCAAATGACACCCTCCCTTCTGAGCCCCAGTGTGCATAAACCACCTTTAGTGTTCACATTTGGCAGGGTATAATTTCCAAAATGGGGTCACTTGGGGTGGGATTCTGATCTCTAGCACTTAGTGGGCTTTGTATATTGAGTCCGCAAACTATTCTAGGAAAACCTACGCTCCAGGAGGCAAATAGCGCTCCATCCCTACAGAGATTTTCCGTATGGCTAAGCAGTGCTTTACAGCCACATATGGTGTATTTCTATCTTCAGCAGAAATTGTGGGACAAATTCTAGTGCCAATTTTATCCACTTCTGTGAAAATGTTAAATCTGTGGCTAAAATAAATTTTTTGTGGTAAAAATGTAATTATTTTTTCTACACTGCCCAATTGTATAAAATTATTTGACACACCCCTAGATTAATTCATTGAGAAGTATAGTTTGTAAAATGGGGTCACTTATGGGGCTTACTGTTCTGGCACCTCAGGGGCTCTCATAGTGGGTCATGGCACCCTCAAAACATAAAAGTAAAATCTGCACTATAATATGGCGCTCCTTCCCTTTTGAGCTTTGCACTGTGCCTCAAAAGTAGTTTTCACCCACACATGGGGTATTGGAACACTCAGGACAAAATGAACCCCAGAATTAGTTGTGCAATTTCTCCTGTTACCCTGGAGAAAAGAAAAATTTTGCGGGAAAAATGTGTTTTTTAAATTTTCTCAGCTCTGTTAAAACTTCTGTAACGCACCTGGTGGTTCAAGATGCTCACCACACATCTAGATAGTGTTCCTTGACGGGTCTAGTTTCCAAAATGGTATCACTTGTGGGGGGTTTCCACTGTTTAGGCACATCAGGCGCCCTCCAAAAGTGACATGGCATCCGCTCTCGATTCCAGCCAATTTTGTGTTCAAAAAGTCAAACCTTTCTCCTTCCCTTCCAGATCCTGCCGTGCGCTCAAACAGTGGTCTTTCTCCACACATGGGATATCAGCGTACTCAGGAGAAATTGTACAATTTTTGAGGTTCATTTTCTCCTGCTACCTTTGCTAAAATAAAAAAAATTGGTGCAATGTGGCAAAAATAAACAAGAAATTTTGAAGAAATTTTACCACTATTATAAAGTGTGATATGTCACGAAAAAACTCAGAATCAGTGGGATCTGTTGAAGCGTTCCAGAGTTATAGCCATATGAAGTGACAGTGGTCAGATTTCAAAATTAAGGTTTGGTCATTAACCTACAAAGTGGCTTGGTCCTTAAAGGGAAGGTGCCATCAAAAAATTTTTTTCAGCAATTGAAAAAATGTAAAGAATTAATGTTTACTTTTTCTTAAAAAAATATCATTTGTTTATAATTTAGTAAAATATGAAAAATAATTTTAAAAGGTTTGGTATTTTCACTTTTAAACACTAGGGGGAGCAGCTATTGAAATTTGACAAAAACCTAGTGCACAACTAGCTCACATTACTGCACTGCAGTAAATATGGGCTGAGTCTGCTGACATGGGTGTGATGTCACTCCTCCACTCCCCTTCTGGGTGTTTCCTAAGGGATAAGAGAGGATGACATCTAGGAACACAGTGAGCGCCATTTGTTGATGACTGCAAGTTTATACTGACAAGTAGACAGTACCGAGGATGGCAGGCAGCAAAGATTTTGGAATGCAGGGTGATAGCAGCACAGAGTATTTCAGAGTGCAGTGTGCTGGTCTATGGAGGGCATGCTGTTTGGTGCCAGGGATTGTACATGAGCGCTGTCTTCCATACATATGGATAAACCGTTTGCTTGTCTGCTGCACAGAAATCCAGGAACATTTCTGCTGATTGATGGCCTGTTCTGATCCAGACTTTGCATGCAAAGACCCCATTCCCCTCCTCAGATCCTGTCTTCTCCATCCTGTCCTGTGATGTGTGAAAGCGTGGTGACAGGCTCAGTCCGGGGTGACGCTGGGAAGGAGGCTGGTGGAGCAAATGTAGCCATATAGTAAAGATAAAAATGAGACCCTTATTCAGCTGCCTCACCAGCCCTCCCCTGACTGCACATAACTGGAGTCATGCTGCCCTCTATCACCGCAGGCCCGTGCCAAAGCACCCTAAAATGGGTCCCCTATCTGCAGATAATACTGCCATAGTGTTCACACATATACCCCATATAGATTACACACAATGCCACCATTAGATCATACATACGCCCCATAGTATCTGGCAATGGAAGTCTGTGCGAAATCATCTCAAAATACTTAGACTCCTATTTACAACCCATAGTTATGGACCTTCCCTCATATGTTAGGGACACGGGTGATGTCCTCAAGAAGATTGAGGGGATCCCCTTAGATGGGACATGTGGTTGGTCAGTTTCGATGTAGAATCATTGTATACATGTATACAACATGGAGACGGATTACAAGCTGTTAAAATGTACTTAATGATGTTGGGAGTTGATGCTGGCCTGGCTAGGTTGTTATTAACACTACTCAAATTTGCATTGGAACACAATTATTTTCTGTTCAGGGAGAACATTTACCTACAGAAGAGAGGTACGGCTATGGGGGCGGCATTTGCCCCCTCATACGCCAACCTCTTCTTGGGTATGTGGGAACGGGGAATTTTCCTCACCAATCCAATTGCATTTATCGAGAGGGTTCTGCTCTGGGTAAGGTATATAGATGATGTACTCATGATATGGCAGGGGACAGAGCAGGACCTTCTCGATTTTTTGGATATATTGAACAACAACTCCCTGAACATTAGATTGACGTGCAAATATAGCCAGACCAGTATTGATTTTCTCGACATCTTAATTACAAAAGGTCCAAATGGCCTTTTACAAACCAACGTACATCGGAAGGAAACCGCGGTAAACTCAGTCCTACATGCCACCTCCTCACACCCAAAGTCATTAATAGAGGGCATTCCAACTGGCCAATTTTTAAGAGCAAGGCGTATCTAGTGAGGAAGCCTTTGAAGAACAAATAACTGATCTGTCCTCCAGATTCTCTGTAAGAGGATATTCAAAACGAAGCATCAGAAGGGGGATAAAAAGGGCCAAACAGGTAGCACGGAATGATTTGTTAACACCTAAAAATAAAAGCGTGGAGTCGCAAAAGGTGAGATTTATATCCACCTACAATGACAAATGGTAGGAAGTTAAAAAAGCCCTAGGAAAATACTGGCCATTACTTCTAACAGATAAAACTTTAGAGAAATTTGTTCCAAAATTTCCCTCCATTACGTATAGGAGGTCAAACAACCTCAGAGACACCCTGGTACATAGCTACTATGGGGGTCAAAAATCAGAAAAAATCTTTGGATCTATAGGCCAGAAGTGGGGCTTTTTCCCATGCAATTCGTGCATTTCGTGTCCCAATATGACACGTGCCTTCTCTTTTGACTCCAGTGATGGTAATAAAACGTTCAGTATAACTCAGCACATTACTTGTAACTCATCTGGAGTAATTTATTATGCCCGGTGCCCGTGCTCTAAAATATATGTGGGCATGACCTCCAGACCCCTAAAAATTAGGGTCAGAGAACATTATAGGGACATAAAAAATGCCTGAGAAGAAGATGACGTTGCCCTCTTGAAGCCCATACCCAAGCATTTTAAAATGTGTCATGACTCCAATCCAAAGCTGCTCAAAGTAATAGGCATAGACAAAATCTTTGTGGATAACAGGGGAGGAAATTTGAAAAAGAAATTGGCTCAAGTAGAAACACAATGGATCTTTAGAATAGGATCTCTTCAACCAGAAGGACTCAATGAGGTTCTGAGTTTTCCCCCTATGATTTTTTTTTTTTTTTAATTAATTTATTTGTAGTGTTATTTATTCTTTGTCCTTAAAAAATCTTTTTCAGTTTTCATTAGGTTATATGTATATATGTTATCCTTTTTGGTGAGGACAAGATGGATGTTTCGGACGGGGTATAAAGTCCTTAAGTTTGAACTGCCCATATCCATGGAAATAGAATGCAGAATTTCAATCAATTTATTCATTCGGTGGATTTATAACCTCTCATGGAAGATAGAGGAAGAGAAAATATTTATGGACTCCTTTGGGACTCTTTCATTCCCTAATGTATCTGTTTGACATCCACAACCTCATAGATATGGTCATAATGCAATGTGTGACCATATGGTGTTATTTTTGTTATTTTGATTTTTTATTCATTTTGTTTCACGTTTTGTTTTGTATTTTTTTGGGGACATAGAGATATTTATATATATACACAAATTGGAAATCGTATAAGGTTCTTTGTAAATTATGTCATATTTTGCCCGAATATATCTTTTTAACAGTCATTAGATAATCCATATACTGGCCTGTATTATTTGCACATATTACTGTGTTATTTAGTAAACTATCTATATGCGCTCACATGTGTTGTATCGCTCAGCGTTTCCAGCAAAGCATCGCTCGGATGCTTTCGTCAGATCGCTGTGGCACCGCCCCTCTGCCCTGACACTCGGACGGGGGCGTGGCCCGGCAGCTGGCGACGCAATCCTGTGGTGCCGGTCGTTGCTATGGAGGTGCGTCCAGCCGGGTCCGTAGCAGGTTCCTCCCCATTCTGACGTGTCGGATGGGAAGTGGCTGCACGGCTGGCGGGGGCACCTCCATGGTACGTCACACGCTGGAGGTCGGGCGATTTCTCTCACATGTGGGACATTAAGCCGGCAAATTTTATGGCTGCATGGATATATAAGGGCACATTGTAACTGACACTACATCTACACACATCCCCCAATACGAAGCTAATGCGAAACGCGCGTCGGGGAATCCAGGCTCCTACCAAGGTCGTATATGTCTTGTGGCTCAGTCTGTTTTATCATGTATACATTGTATGGAGTTTTTTAGGATTTCCATCATAAGTGTCCTGCTATATTGGCTTGTATAGGCATTATTTTATACTATATATCACTTGACATTATGTCGTTATGAATAATAGCCTTATTATAGTAACTACCAAGCACATTACTATATGTTCTAAATTTCAAATGCATGGTATCATATAATATTGAGACATCTTATACCATTTATTAGTGGGCATGCACAGTGTTTGCATATATTCAAGAGATAAAATATTCAAGTGACACTATGTCATTATAAACTATGGTCATTTTTATTCTAAATCACTGTGTATTTCGCTATAGGTTATAGGCTACTATATATAGTATAATTGAGTCCGTATGCATGCTTCTATGCAGTATCTGCTATAGAGCACAGTGTTCATGTATATCCTAGATATTGGACTCAACTCCATAGAAATACCATATTCACATGATATACAATACTATATACTTTAGACAACAGATCTTATGAGACGCTATTGTCACAATTTTGTATATGTACCTATGGGAGCATACTGGATATACATCCCTTTTTTACATATTTTACTTGTTAATTGTTCTTTATGTATAGGCTTTTTCAATAAAGAGTTGTATTTTTGGCTATATGCTTCCAGTGCTTTTTGGATTTATAATACCGTCATACAGTTCGCACACAATACCACCATATAGATCACACATAATACCGCCATATAGTTAGCAAGCAAGGCCGAAAAACGTCATCTTTTTTCCAGACTAAATAATCCTAATTTTACTAATCTCTCTGGGTATTGTGGTTCCCCCATCCTCTTCATTAATTTTGTTGCCCTCCTTTGAATTCGATCTAGTTCACACAATACCGTCATATAGATCACACACAATACCGTCATGTAGATCACACATAATACCGTCATATAGATCACACATAATACTGTCATAAAAATCACACACAATACCACCATATAGATCACACATAATACCGCCATATTGTTAGCAAGCAAGGCCAAAAAACAATCTTTTTTCCAAACTAAATAATCCTAATTTTACTAATCTCTCTGGGTATTGTAGTTCCCCATCCCCTTTATTAATTTTGTTGCCCTCCTTTGTATTCGCTGTAGTTCACACAATACCGTCATATAGATCACACACAATACCGTCATGTAGATCACACACAATACTGTCATGTAGATCGCACACAATACCGTCATGTAGATCACATACAATACCGTCATATAGATCACATACAATACCATCATATAGATCACACATAAAACCACCATATAATTCTCACATAATACTGCCAAATAGATGACACAATCCCACAATATAGTTCTCATATAATACCGTCATATATTTCTTACATAATTCCACCATACTGATCAAACATAACACCACCATACAGATCACATATACAGGTCCTTCTAAAAAAATTAGCATATAGTGCTAAATTTCATTATTTTCCATAATGTAATGATTACAATTAAACTTTCATATATTTTAGATTCATTACACACCAACTGAAATTTGTCAGGTCTTTTATTGTTTTAATACTGATGATTTTGGCATACAACTCCTGATAACACAAAAAACCTGTCTCAAAAAATTAGCATATCAAGAAAAGGTTCTCTAAACGACCTATTACCCTAATCTTCTGAATCAACTAATTAACTCTAAACACATGCAAAAGATTCCTGAGGCTTTTAAAAACTCCCTGCCTGGTTCATTGCTCAAAACCCCCATCATGGGTAAGACTGCCGACCTGACTGATGTCAAGAAGGCCATCATTGACACCCTCAAGCAAGAGGGTAAGACCCAGAAAGAAATTTCTCAACAAATAGGCTGTTCCCAGAGTGCTGTATCAAGGCACCTCAATGGGAAGTCTGTTGGAAGGAAACAATGTGGCAGAAAACGCTGTACAACGAGAAGAGGTGACCGGACCCTGAGGAAGATTGTGGAGAAGGACCGATTCCAGACCTTGGGGGACCTGAGGAAGCAGTGGACTGAGTCTGGTGTAGAAACATCCAGAGCCACCGTGCACAGGCGTGTGCAGGAAATGGGCTACAGGTGCCGCATTCCCCAGGTAAAGCCACTTTTGAACCATAAACAGCGGCAGAAGCGCCTGACCTGGGCTACAGAGAAGCAGCACTGGACTGTTGCTAAGTGGTCCCAAGTACTTTTTTCTGATGAAAGCAAATTTTGCATGTCATTCGGAAATCAAGGTGCCAGAGTCTGGAGGAAGACTGGGGAGAAGGAAATGCCAAAATGCCTGAAGTCCAGTGTCAAGTACCCACAGTCAGTGATGGTGTGGGGTGCCATGTCAGCTGCTGGTGTTGGTCCACTGTGTTTCATCAAGGGCAGGGTCAATGCAGCTAGCTATCAGGAGATTTTGGAGCACTTCATGCTTCCATCGGCTGAAATGCTTTATGGAGATGAAGATTTCATTTTTCAGCACGACCTGGCACCTGCTCACAGTGCCAAAACCACTGGTAAATGGTTTACTGACCATGGTATTACTGTGCTCAATTGGCCTGCCAACTCTCCTGACCTGAACCCCATAGAGAATCTGTGAGATATTGTGAAGAGAAAGTTGAGAGACGCAAGACCCAACACTCTGGATGAGCTTAAGGCCGCTATCCAAGCATCCTGGGCCTCCATAACACCTCAGCAGTGTCACAGGCTGATTGCCTCCATGCCACGCCGCATTGAAGCAGTCATTTCTGCAAAAGGATTCCCGACCAAGTATTGAGTGCATAACTGAACTTATTATTTTCATGGTTTTTTTGTTTGTTTTTAAAAAACACTTTTATTTTATTGGACGGTTGAAATATGTTAATTTTTTGAGACAGGTTTTTTGGGTTATCAGGAGTTGTATGCCAAAATCATCAGTATTAAAACAATAAAAGACCTGACAAATTTCAGTTGGTGTGTAATGATTCTAAAATATATGAAAGTTTAATTGTAATCATTACATTATGGAAAATAATGAAATTTAGCACTATATGCTAATTTTTTGAGAAGGACCTGTAATACCGTCATATAGGAGGGAGAGAGAGACATGCAGGGGAGAGGAGTGCATAGAAGTGAGAGTGAACCATGGGGAGAGAGACATGCAGGAGGGAGAGGAGTGCATAGGAGGGAGAGCGACCCATGGGGGGAGAGGAGTGCATAGGAGGGAGAGTGACCCAGGGGGGAGAGACAAGCAGGAGGGAGAGCGATCCATGGGGGAGAGACATGCAGGAGGGAAAGAGAGCCATGGGCAGAGAGGAGTGTAGAGGAGGGAGAGCGAGCCATGGGGAGAGAGGGGTGCAGAGGAGGGAGAGCGAGCCAGGGGTGGGATTCAGCCGGTTCTCCCCGGTTCTATGGAACCGGTTGTTCAAAAAGCAGCCGGTTCCCCGAACCGGGGAGAATCAGAGCGGTGATCCGGTACCATGGGCGTAAGTGTGCGCAGTCCACGGAGCTGCTGTCTCACCAGAGAGGAGCTTCTTCCTTCCTTCCTGGCTGCAGCAGCTGTAGTTTCACTTTCTGTTGTGCACTGCAGGCTCTGGTTGTCTCAGCCACACTGGGTCCTAGTGCCCTCTGTGTGCAGACACTGGACACTTCCTGCTCCTGCCTCAGCCACTGCCTGCAGCTTCATGGTAAGAGGGGACGGAATTTATTACATTCATTCTGCTCAGGCATGTCATGGTCACTGTGGGGGGATGTGAGAGGATGGGGGTACAGTGGGGCAGGGGTACAGGGCACTGGGGTGAATGTAAGAGGATGGGGGTATTGTGGGGGCTAGGGCACTGGGGGGGTTAATGTGAGAGGATGGGGTATTGTGGGGGAGAGGTACAGGGCACTGGGGTGAATAAGAGGATGGGGGTATTGTGGGGGCTAGGGCACTGGGGGGTTAATGTGAGAGGATGGGGGTATTGTGGGGGAGGGGTACAGGGCACTGGGGTGAATAAGAGGATGGGGGTATTGTGGGGGCTAGGGCACTGGGGGGTTAATGTGAGAGGATGGGGTATTGTGGGGGCTAGGGCACTGGGGGGTTAATGTGAGAGGATGGGGTATTGTGAGGGAGGGTGGACAGGTCACTGGGGTTGAATGTAAGAGGATGGGGGTATTGTGGGGTCAGTGGGACAGAACACTAAGGGGTGCATGTGAGACGATGGGCTGTTGGGGTGTGGGTGGGGGACAGGGGAGGTAGGGGGCTTTTTTTTACTTGTGAGCTCCTTAATACTTTAATAATAGATTAATATTTCAGTATTATTATAACAAGGGCATAGATAGACGGCCGTATAACTCATGCGAGGATCGCACTGCAATCCTCGGACTTGCTGGTACCGCTCCTGACATGAGCGCGACTGCCATGTATAATATATGGTATATACAGCGTAGTGTCGCATACACTGCTGTATTATACAATATACAACAGTTCTAATGCTCCATACCTAATATGCAGGATAATGTACAGTGTATATGATGTAACCTGTATAAGATGCGACATTGCCTTGCCCCCCTAGTTTTGATCCTGGGTACGCCCATGTCCGGTACTATTTTGCAGCCAGCTTGCAGCGCCGCAACACACCGCCAGCTCCGGCCCCCGCGGACTGATCTCTGCAGTGCGGCGATTGGGTAGCGGTGCGGCCGCGGCCATCTTCTTTAGTCACGAGGCGGAGCCGGAGAGGAGAGAGGTACTGTGTGAGCTGAGCTGCGGCGCTGCCTGGGCCCTGGAGTGGAGCTGGAGGAGTGTGTCTGTGTGGACTGAGGTGGTCTATCTATGATAGATAGACGCCGGTCAGAGTCGTAAGGCCTCCATGGAAGAGCAGTTCTTCTAGCCCCCTGCGTTGTCTTCTTCTCTGGAGAGCTTGAGGTCTATGCTCAGAGCTGTCTGAAGGGCACAGCTGTAGAAAGCCCCCCAGCTGGAGACAGACCACCAGCTCCCAGATCCTGGTGCCTTCTTAGTCATTATTACCGAGAAGCTTGCAATCCACTTGTATGTACCCAGGTGTATAGAGTCACATTTACATCCTGCGGCGTTTTATACGGTCTACTTTATAAAGATGACAGTAATACCTATATCGTACCTTAGGTACTGTACATGCAGTGGTGGTGGGGAACTGTAAGTCCCAGCATTGCATATTGGCATCTGATCTATAGAGATTACTGCAGGTAATACAATAAATATGTTCTATTATTACAATCACTAGTATAAGTCCCAGCATCTCCCCATTTGTCTAGATATTAGACACACGTTTATTATTCAGATATTATGTAGTATCGACTTTAGGCTGATCCAAACAATCGTATTTTTGGTCAGAAGAAAAAATGGCAGCACGCACGAGTTGCATCCGATTATGGGATTGCACTCAGCCAGGCAAACCAGTGAGTCCTTGAAAAAAAAATCAGACTGCACTCGGATGACATCTGAATGCAGTCTGATTTTCACAGCTTTACAGAATGAAGAAGATGGGGAACTTTTTATTTCCACCTTCTCCACATCCGCGAAAATCGGAGCACGCTGTGAGCACACTCTGATCAAACTCCGATCAGAGTGTGATTAGCTTAATCGGAACGATTTTCTCGGATGAGACAAAATACGGTCGTGTGACCCTATCCTTAGAGAAATAAATACATTATTATTATTATTGATGAGCAAATGTGCTTGTTTGTTAGGCAATCCCTGCATGTGTTGCGGGTGTCGAACAGCCATGAGACATGCAACCGCGGGGACTGGAACATATTTTTCGAGCATGCAGAAGACATTCGGTTAGAACCCGAGCATGCTCAGATAACACCTTATCCGAGTACGTTCACTCATCACTAATTATTGTATATTGTATTTCTGGATAGAAGGTAGAACTGTAAAGGCTGGGTCTCACATAGCGATACACCAGCGATCCCGACAACGATCAGGATCGCTGGTGTATCGCTATATTATCGCTGCTGAGCTGCCAAACAGGCAGCTCAGGCAGCGATCAGCACAAGGACACTGCGGGTAAACATCGCTAGTTACCCGCAGTGTACCTTGGATACCAGCGCCCTGCATCAGGGCGCTGGTATCCAAGGTACACAGCGTGTTTCTAGGCACAGCCCCGTGAGTTGTACAACACCAGGGTTATGGGGTACTCGGCACCGAGCCCGTTGATGTCTATGGGAAACGTCACGGGTAGCACAGCTCGGTCCATGCCCTTGGCGCTCAGGGTCCGGAACGATTCCAGCGACGAGCGAGATCACAGCAGGAAGCTCGTCGCTGGCAGATGCCGCACACAGCAACATCGCTAACGGGATCGCTAAATAGTGACGTTTTTTAGCGATCCCGTTAGCGATGTTGTTTAGTGTGGCATACCCTTAAGGCTGATTCCTCCAAGGCAGATAGATGTATAAGAAGTGCAGGACAGATGGGGACCCGGCAGTCAGGGATAATAATTAGTAATAAAGTCCTGACCTGCTTGTAGCTAGGTCTAACTTGGTCTCCGTCTTGCACCTGGCTGATCTTGTGATTGGACCTTCTCACTGAAAGTACACAGTCTCTGCTCACAGCGTCCTCCTTGCCAGACTCTGTCCTCCTGATCCAGCTACGTATCAGCTCTGTGGTACTCCTGGGACTTGTAGTCCTCCAGGAACTCCGGTGTTCTCCTAATGGGTCGTGGAGATCCCTATAGGCTCGGACCCCGTTGTCCGGTATTTCTTGCTGAGATGAGCTATTAAGGCTCCTCTGTCTCATTAACTTCCACTCGCCTTCGGCTACCTGGATCCTTACACGATCACACACGCTGGCAGTTAGTGGGCTGCCTCTTCGCCGCTCTTTAAGCGTCGGCACGCTTTCTACAGAGCTACACTTCTAAATTCAGCTCTGACTAGGCTGGAGTGATTTCTCTTTCACTCTTACTAGACTCCACTTACTTGGAACCGAATAGCTCTGCAGCCTCACTATCCTCAGCTCTGCACGTCACTTTCTGCAGACTGACTGAGCTCTCTGAGATGGCTGCTCAGAACTCAGACTCAGAGACGACTCCCTGAGATGACTCCCTAGAAACTGAAACTAAACTTCTTTTTATATGCCTAACACAGCTCCCTCTGGTGGTCTTTAAGGTAGCTGTACGTGTGTGTATGTGTATAATGACCTCTAGTGGTATCCTCTTTCAGTGCACCCTTCTGGGAGATATGGATTCAGTCACAGCTGGGCTCCACACCCGCGCCTGGAAACCCGCTGTGTACCTTGGTTACCAGCGGATCGCTGGTCTCCCGCCTGTCACACGCAGCGATGCGTGCCTGTCAGCAGGAGACCAGCGATCAAAAAAATGTCCTGGCCTTTCAGCGACGATCAGCGATACCCGGCAGGGGGGCTGATCGTCGCTGAATGTCACACACAGCGATATCGCTGGTGAGCTCGCTGCTGCGTCACAAAACTAGTGACTCAGCACAGATCTTGCTAGCGATGTGAGACGGGGGCTTTAGTCCCAGCTACATAATATTATAGTTTAATCTTCAGTTCAGTATGAGACTAGAAAGAGACTTCTTAATCAGAATGTAGTGCACAGCCTGGCCAGCCGGTCAGTCAAGTGAGACAGCTGCATAGAAAAATATATATAGAAATATATGCAGCTGTCACACTCGGGTCAGGAGAGCCGCTGGCCAGAATGTGCACTGTTCTGATCTCATTCCAATTTATTGTTTTTCAACTGACTGCGCCCCTACTTTTTTTTTTGAGGAAAAGTGTGTGTGAATGGGTGTGGCTTTAAAAATGGGTGTGGCTTAATAAATGGGTGTGACTTAAAATGGGTGTGGTTTTCCGACGCACAAACACAGAACCTGTTGTTAAAAATTTGAATCCCACCCCTGGAGCGAGCCATGGGGAAACATGCAGAAGGGAGAGCGACCCATGGAGAGAGACATGCAGGGGGAGAGGAGTGCATAGGAGAGGATAAGATACAAGGCTCAGCAGTCAGTATCACACAGGATAGGATTAGATACACAGCTCAGCAGACAGTATCACACAGGATAAGATTAGATACACGGCTCAGCACACAGTAACACACAGGATAGGATTAGATACATGGCTCAGCACACAGTAACACACAGGATAGGATTAGATTCATGGCTCAAGCAGACAGTATCACACAGGATAAGATTAGATACACGGCTCAGCAGACAGTATCACACAGGATAGGATTAGATACACGGCTCAGCACAGTACCACAAAAGGTTAGATACACGGCTCAGCTGACAGTATCACAGGATAGCATTAGATACACCAGAATACAATAACGCTATAGCACAACCGTGTGAAAGGGTTCACGAGTAGGGTCCTAACCCTGTGTCAATTAGAGAGAAACTCGGCACACCAGGGGATAAAGAATATCCAATGTGAAATTTTAATAGCAACAGTACATACAATAGATGTTTTGGTCTAAATGACCTTCATCACACTGAGCACATGGGGCAAGCGGTGGACACCGTGTCCAAAGCTTCATAGCCGGGCGCACTCAGCACCGATTGTACCTTATCCTTTCCACCAGCTCTACTGAAACGGGGCTTATTGGCCAAGTGAGAGTATGTCTTCTAATCAAACTGCAGTACATTTGGTACTGTGATGAAGGTCAATTAGACTGAAACGTCTATTGTATGAACTGTTTGCTATTAAAATTTCACATTGGATATTCTTTATCCCTTGGTGTGCCGAGTTTCTCTCTAAAGGATTAGATACACGGCTCAGCACAGTATTATACAGGATGATTAGATACACTGCTCAGCTGACAGTATCACACAGGATAAGATTACACAGCTCAGCAGACAGTATCCTCCTCAGACAGCCATAAAAGCTGAGGGAAGGTGCTCGCTTACTGGGACTGTGTGTGAGTGGGGAGGCGGACAGAGCAGAAGGACACAGTAGAGCGGGGCAGCGTGTAAGGCCTCTTTCACACTTCGGCGGGCGCCGGACGGCGCCCCCGGCATTTTGCTGCAGCGCCGCATCAGATAATCTGATGCGCCGCATGCGGCTTTTTTCGCATTGACATGCATTAGCGCAGGATGGCGCCGCATGTCAATGCGTTGCATGCGGTTTTGTCCGGATGCGGCGCAAATGTACATTGCGGCGGCCGGACAAAACGCTGCATGTAACGTTTTTTGTTTTTGCCGGATGGTTTCTGATGTCTCCAAGCATCAGAAACCATCCGGCAAAAAGACGCATGCAGCCGCCGGCGGTGCATCAGGTTTTCTGATGCGGCGCTGCGGCAAAATGCCGGGGGCGCCGTCAGGCGCCCGCCAGAACTGTGAAAGAGGCCTAAGGAGCAGAGGATGTCTGCTCAGGACGCACAGTGCGGAGACTCGAGTAGCAGGACAGAAGAGCACGGGGGTAAATCACCCGTACTCAGTGAGGGCTTCTCTCCTCTGCTGTCCACCTCCGCAGCCACAGCCTGTCCTCAACACAGGACCTGTTATGCCAGAAGTGAACAGTACAGCTTCTGGCATAACAGGTCCTGTGATAGAGGGTAAGAGGAGCTCAGCGGAGAGCAGTAGGCTACAGTAAAATGGCGCCCAGCCACACCTACAGCAATGAATTGTGCAGCCCACAGGAGCGTGCCCAGGTCACTGCTAATGCGGCTGCAATGTTAGAGATAGGGTCGGCATCCGACCGCTGTATCCTATGCCCAGGGCAGCCGTATTTGCAGACTGTAAGGCTATGTCCACACGTTCGGATTGTTAGCGTTTTTGCCGTGGTTTTTCGCAGCGAAAACGCAGCAAAAACGCTTACCTAACGCAACTCATTATATCCTATGGGATTCCGCAATGCTGTGCACATGCTGAGTGTTTTTCCGCTGCCAAATTGCATCGCGGCAAAAAACGCAGCATGTTCATTCTTTTTCTGGAATCGCTGCGATTCCGCCACTATAGGAATGCATTGAACCGCTTACTTTCCGCATGTGGCTATGCCCACCATGCGCAAAGTGAGCAGTTCATGTGCGGATGGTACCCAGGGTCTGGAGGAGAGGAGACTGGGTACCATATCCCTGTGAAAACAATACTTAAAATAAAAAATAATGATATTCTCACCTTCCGGCGGCCCCCGCAGCTTTCCCGCCTCTCAGCGATGCTCCCGGCCAATCCCGTTCCCAGGCGTCCTTAGCGACAATGACCCCAGATGACGTAGCGGTCTCGCGTGATGCTACGTCATCTGGGGTCATTGTCGCAAAGGACACCTGGGAACGGGATTGGCCGGGAGCATCGCTGAGAGGCAGGAAAGCTGTGGGGGCCACCGGAAGGTGAGAATATCATTATTTTTTTTTGTATTTTTAACATTAGATCTTTTTACTATAGATGCAGCATAGAAGGCATCAATAGTAAAAAGTTGCTCACACTTGTCAAACACTATGTTTGACTCGTCTGACCAACCTGTCAATCAGTTTTCCAAGCTATGCTACAGATCGCTAGGAAAACGCTAGCATTCTGCAAGCTAATTACGCTTGCAAAATGCTAGTTTTAGCGGGAATACGCATACCAATAAAAATGCGTATTTCCCGTGGCAGGAAGGTGTGGGATTGCTGCGGAAATTTCCGCAACGTGTGCACATAGCCTAAGTGTCGTGCAGCGACCATTACAGACCTGCAAAGCAAAATGGCAGCGGCCAGTGGCTACATTAAAACATTATTTAAAAAAAAACATTAACCCTAGTTAGTACATTTGCTAAAAAAAACTTGTTACTTTTTTTGCAAATAATATAAAATTGCGTCACCTTCCCTTTAAGGGGTTAAACAGGTATAGAATTGTTTTACCTCACAAGAAAAATCAGCTGCGATCCGACAGAATGGAGACGTATATCCCAGTATGATACAGTAAGGTGGTGGTTTATTTCAGCGCGTTTCGAAGTATTGCTATATATAGAGAGTCTGATTACACAGTACATAGCAGGGGCACATTTGTAAGATTATCTAAGCACAAGTAGCATTTTTTTAATAAGTCAGATTGTGGAATTTATTATTATTTCAATATATATTAACACCTTCATGACATGTGTCGTATGCTGCAGGAGCCGTGTTCTTGCAAATAGTCGTATATATTAGAAGTGACAATTGCACGGGCTCACGCTGAGCGCTACTGCGATCAAATGCAGGTGTCAGCGCTATATGAGAGCTAACACCTTGCAGCAACTCCCACAATCAGTGCTAACACCACAATCTCGTTGTGCCGATAGTCTCCATGGTGACCCAGGGCTGAAAGATGATCGCGGGGTCAACCAGGAACGGTGGGTGGCCTGTAAGTGCCTGCTCAGAGCAGGAGCTGTCAAGCCTCCTTCCCTGCCTGTGACACGCTGAGCTAATGTCCTGCAATGCAAAAGCATTGCAGCGTATTACATCAGCAATCAGTGGATGCTCCATCCTGGGACAATATAAAAAGGTTTCCGCTCCGTCCAAAGCGCAGAGAACCTGGACCATGGAAACATACCCTTATAGTTCTCAGAATGCAAAAATATATTTTTTTATATATATAGTTTTTGTGTAAAAGCGCCAAAACAAAAAAAATGATAAATGTGTAACCGCTGTAATCGTACTGACCCAAAGAATAAAGCTGCCCTATCAATTGTACCACACGTGGAGCAGCATAAACTAAACCAACCCCCCCCAAACAAAAAACTCCTGCTTTGCTGGTTTTTGTTCATTCTGCTTCCCAAAGGTCGCAGTAAGGCTCGGCTCACAATCATCCTGCGCTCTACGCTGAGCACTTACACCAGGGTTTCTGTGTAAATCTCTGAAATATGCCGTTCAGATGGAACCCCTGATGGAAGATTCCCTATAATGAAGATGGAGGATCTGTGAACTATGTCTAGCCTGTGATCTGGTGTTGTCCATCTTTTTAGGCGTGCATAAAAGCATGGTCGGCCACAGTTTTGTGCACTTATGAAGAGAAAGACAACACAAACAGTGGCCAGACTGAGCTCTGCTGCCCCATTATAGTGAATGGCTCCCTTGGGGTTTCTTCTGAATCACATCTCTTAGAAATTTAGATGGAAACCCCAAAGTAAGTGCTCAGCATAGAGCACAGAATAAATGTGATCCCAAACGATATGTAAAATGTTCCCAATAAAAGCTTCAACTCAATCCACAAAAAAGCAAGCCCTCACTCAGGTCTGTCATCTGTTAACGTAAATATAGGGGGCTTCCACGTTACTGGTAGTACAAAGACTCTTGAAAAGCGCCATGGCTCCTCTCCCCTCAAAAGAAATTCAGCAAATTCTGTGCTCTAAAATCCAAATGCCCCCTCCTTCCGGAGCATGAGCTGGGCACTATAACGTACTGGTGACTGCAACTTACTGGCACTACAATGGCAGTTTCCAATTTTCACTCAGCAACATCCACTACTGCTGGCTTCTGGAAAAACACCCATGGAGTCAAAATAATCACTACACCTGTAGATAAATTCCCAAATTTTGCTCTTCTAGCACTTAGGGGCTCTGTATATTGAGTCAAACTATTCTAGGAACATTTGCACTCCAGGAGGCAAATAGTGCTCTGCCCCTCCAGTCTCGCAGTATGGCAAAGAAGTACTGTACAGCCACATAAAATGTATTTCTACCTTCAGCAGAAATTGTGGGACAAATTTTGGTGCCATTTTTACCCTTTTCCCAGTGTGAAAATTGGGTGCTACAACAAAATTTTGGTGGTAAAAATGTAATTTTTCTTTCTTCATTGCCCAGTGGTATAAAATGCTGTGGTGTCAATATGATTACTGCACCCCTAGATAAGTTGATAGGTGTAATTTGTAAAATCGGGTCACCTATGGGGGGTACTGCTGTTCTTGCACCGCAGGGGCTCTACTAATGTGACATGGCACCCTCAAACCAGTCCAGCAAAATCTGAACTCCAATATGGCGCTTCTTCCCTTCTGAGCTTTGCACTGTGCTGTAAAAGTAGTTTTTGACCACATATGGGGACTCTTTGTACTCAGGAAAATTTTCACAAAGCGTTTAAGGGTTCATTTTATCCTATCCTCGTGAAGAAAAAAACATTGGGGCTAAAACATTTTTGTGGGAAAAATAATTTTTTATTTTCACAGGCTCATTATAAACTTCTGTGAAGCACCTGGGGGTTTAAGGTGCTCACCACTTAGTGATGGGGAAACCTCTGGATGTTCAGGTCTTGCCAAACAGTTTAAAAAAAAAAAAAGTTTGGTTTGGGTACCAGAACAATACATTCAGGCCTGAAGATCCAGTGTTTGCCGCGTTGTCATGTGCATGACAGCGCAGAAAACACTACTTCTGATCGCCGGTCAGAGTGCCGTGGTTCACACTCTGTCAAATGACAGCGTAGCTGTGATCGGAGGTAAACCCTAACTCTCAAGGAACTTATCTAGTGTGGTGAGTAGAGATGGTAAAACATGAACAGTAAAGTTCGGAGTCCGTACCGAACACCTACTGTTCGAGCATGTACTTCACCAGGAACTCCGTGTTATTGTTTGGGTTCGACACCCTGAACACCAGGTGTTTCTTGCGCTCTCTTCTGCATGACAGTGCGAGAAACACTAGCGGCTCTGATCGGCCACAAGATTAATACCAACTGTCAGACCGCTGCGGTTCTCACGCTGTCAGATGACAGCATGAGGCCGAAGCTGTGATCAGTGGTGAAAAGTTTTGCCTGGCTGATTATCAAAAATACAGGGGAACCCACAGTGGTTTTTTTTTTTTAAATTTATTGGGAGCGCTGGCTGATGAATACTTCCATAAGCTGCCGCCTGCTCTTGCTGTTACTAGCAGCAGCAGCCATAGGCTGGTGGGGGCAGTAGTCCCATCAGCCGATGCCAGTTACCGGAGGTAAACTTTTTACCTCTGATCACAGCTGTGATCATCTCAGAGTTAAAACTGCAGCTCTCTGACTGGTGGTATTAATCTTACGGCAGATCAGAGCCACCAGTGTTTCTCGCGCTGTCTTGCAGACCACAGCGCGAGAAACACATGATGTTCGGGGTGCGGAACCCAAACAAACTTCCTGGTGAAGTCCATGCCCGAACAAGTAGGTGTTCGGTATGGACCCCAAACTTAAGGCCGGGATCACACATGCGAGTAAATCGTCCGACACTCGCATGTGAAATCCCAGCTCTGGCGCCGGCACTCAGGAGTGGAGCGTGTGGCTGCATAAAACTACATGCAGCCGATCGCTCCACTCCCGAGTGCCGGTGCCAGAGCTGGGATTTCACATGCGAGTGTCGGACGATTTACTCGCATGTGTGATCCCGGCCTAACTGTTTGGATTAGCCAATCTCTACTCACCACACATCTAGATATGTTCCTTGAGGGGTCTAGTTTCCAAAATAGGTTCACTTGTGGGTGATTTTTCACTGTTCAGGCACATCAGGCTCTCCAACAGCGGCATGGTGTCCCCTAAGGCCTCTTTCACACATCCGTTTTGCGCCTGACGGCGCGCTCCGGCCTTTTTTTGAAAAACCGCATCCGCGAAATGTAATGCTGGATCCGTTTTTTTTCCATTGAGTAACATTAGCGCCGGATCATGCCGCATGTCCCTGTGGCGCGTCCGGTTTTTGCCGGATCCGGTGTCTGGTCGCATTCCGGCGTCTGGAAAAAAACGGCTACTGTAACGATTTTTGTCTCCGGCGAAAAAGCCGGAAGCGCCGGATCAGGCGCTTCCGGCTTTTGTCACAATGAAAGTCTATGAGCGCCGCAATGCGGCGGATCCGGCAAAAGCCGGATTCGGTGGCCGGATCCAGTTTTTTCAATTGATATACCAGCCCACAGCAAACATATATAAAAGCATGCAGTGGGTTACTCAGACATTACCATGCATCCAGCCAAGAGAGAAAGACCAAGCCAGAGACCAGGACCATCACCAGCACGAGGACCATCACCAGCACCAGCAGAACAATCACCAGCACAAGGTTTTGCAGCATCAGATAAGCAAATGGAGCGCCAGGACAGTAGACGGTAAATATCACATCCCCCAGCCCAAATTTTACCACGCATCTGTCACCACTGCTGCCTGAGCTAGTGCAGTGCGGTGTCTGACACCCTGGTACAGTTTAAAAATCATGTTTTTGCTGTGATGGGGTTGGTCCCCCTGGTGCTGTATAAAATGTTCATGGTTTTCCAGTGATGGGGTGGGTCCCCCTGGTACTGTTTCAAATGTGCATGGTTTTCAAGTGATAATGTAGATCCCCTGGTACTGTTTAAAATGTGCATGGTTTTGAAGTGATAATGTGGATCCCCTGGTACGGTATAAAATGTGCATTTTTTTCAAGTGATAATGTGGATCCCCTGGTACGGTATAAAATGTGCATTTTTTCAAGTGATAATGTGGATCCCCTGCTACTGTATAATGTGCATTTTTTCAAGTGATAATGTGGATCCCCTGCTACTGTATAATGTGCATTTTTTCAAGTGATAATGTGGATCCCCTGCTACTGTATAATGTGCATTTTTTCAAGTGATAATGTGGATCCCCTGCTACTGTATAATGTGCATGTTTTCAATTAATAATGTGGATCTCCTGGTACTGTAGAATGTGTTTTTTTTTTTGCTGTGATGGGGTTGGTCCCCCTGGCACTGTATCAAGTGTGCATGTTTTCACTGTGATGAAGTGGATCCCCTGGTACTGTTTAAAATGTGCATGGTTAGCAAGTGATAATGTGTATCCCCTGGTACTGTATAAAATGTGCACGTTTTGCAAGTGATAATGTGCGTCACCCTGGTACTGTAAATGTCCTTTTTTTCCCTGTAATATAGTGTGTCCCACTGGTACTGTGTAAAATGTGCATGTTTTCAAGTGATAATGTGCGTCACCCTGGTACTGTATCAAGTGTGAATGTTTTCAAGTGATAATGTGGGTCACCCTGGTACTGTAAATGTTCATGTTTTCCCTGTGATGAAGTGGATCCTCTGGTACTGTTTAAAATGTGCATGGTTAGAAAGTGATAATGTGTATCCCCTGGTACTGTGTAAAATGTGCATGTTTTGCACGTGATAATGTGCATCATCCTGGTACTGTAAATGTCCTTTTTTTCTCTGTGATGAAGTGTGTGCCACTGGTACTGTGTAAAATGTGCATGTTTTCAAGTGATAATGTGGGTCACCCTGGTACTGTAAATGTTCATGTTTTCCCTGTGATGAAGTGGATCCCCTGGTACTGTTTAAAATGTGCATGGTTATCAAGTAATAATGTGGATCCCCTGGAACTGTATAATGTGCATGTTTTGCAAGTGATAATGTGCGTCACCATGGTTTCCCTGTGATGAAGTGGGTCCCACTGGTACTGTATAAAATGTGCATTTTTTTTCCATTGATAGGGTGGGTCCCCCTGGTACTGTTTATGTGTCCAATTCATGACTGGATGTTGTATTCCGTACACCATAAAGCTCACTCCAGTCCATGTTTGACTTTTATATTTTTCAGCCAGGACCAAGGAATATACATATATTCACTGGCCCTTTTTGTCTCTTTATTCCACAGCAGAAGACTAGAAAGAGAGGCGGCAGCAGCAGCAAGGGGAGAGGAGGATCTACTTGCAGAGAGGAGGACAGCCAGCAGAAAGTAAATCTGACATCCCTCATTTCCCCAAAAAAATTAATCAATTTTTTTCTCTTGCAGCCAGGGCCAAGGAATATACATATATTCACTGGCCCTTTTTGTGTCCTTATTCAACAGCTGAAGACGTCAAAGAGAGGCGGCGGCAGCAGCAGCAAGGGGAGAGGAGCAGCTACTTGAAGAGAGGAGGACAGCCAGCAGAAAGCAAATCTGACATCCCCCATTTCCCAAAAAATTTAATCAATTTTTTTTCTCTTTCAGCCAGGGCCAAGGAATATACATATATTCACTGGCCCTTTTTCTGTCCTTACTCAACAGCAGAAGACTAGAAAGAGAGGAGGCGGCAGCAGCAGCAGCAAGGGAGAGGAGGAGATACATGCAGAGAGGACAGCCAGCAGAAAGTAAATATGACATCCCTCATTTCCCAAAAAATTTAATAATTTTTTTTCTCTTTCAGCCAGGGCCAAGGAATATACATATATTCACTGGCCCTTTTTGTGTCCTTTTTCAACAGCAGAAGACTAGAAAGAGAGGCGGCGGCAGCAGCAGCAAGGGGAGGAGGAGCTACATGCAGAGAGGACAGCCAGCAGAAAGTAAATATGACATCCCCCATTCCAAAAAAAAACTAATACATTTTTGCATTTTCAGCCAGGACCAAGGAATATACATATATTCACTGGCCCTTTTTGTGTCTTTATTCCACAGCATAGACCGGCAAACTGCATCGGCAGCAGCTGCACTTGCGGCTTTAGACGCTGAAACTGCGGCTTCAGCGGCCGCTGAACCGGAGTCAGTGGAGCTGCAGCAGGAGTTGGAGACATCTTCTTCTGGGAGCCCTCCTTCCCATCGTCAGCATTTGGCAGTAAAAATATATAATTTATTTTTTCTCCACAATCAATCTGTAGGATATATGTATTGATTGTCTTTTTTTAATAACAGGAATCGCAGGATGACGAGGAGCTCCCAGAGGAAGAAGGACGGGATGGAGAGATACCTGGAGTGGGCTCACAATTCGTAAGTATCCTGCATCAATTGCAGAAACACAACATCACACTACACACAACACATAGAAAACCATTTAGTACATACTTCACACAGCGGCCAACACATGCCTATATCACAAAGTTTTATTTTTTCTTTAGTCTCTCGGATCTGGTAGCCACCAAAGGGGTCCTCACAGCACCTCCCAGAGTCGTCGTCGTGAGAGCCGCGGCGGTTACCATCGTGTAAGTTTTTTTTTTTTCCCAATTTCACTTTTTTGTAAAAATTAATCCTTTTTTTGGTTTTGGAATATTTTTATTTTTTGTTATATTTTTAATTTCGTATTTTTTGGTTTGGTTTTAACTTTTTAGCATTTTTCCATTAATTTTTAAATAATTTTTGTCTTTTTTAAAAATAGTTTTTGAATTTTTGTATATATATATTTTTTTTAATTTTGTTAAAAATTTTTCCTTTTTTTTCTTTTTCACTTGCTATTGTAGTGTGGAGGCTAATGTTTTTTTTTTCTGTTTTTATTTAACAGGCTTCACAGAGTGCTCCCGATTCTGACGGTGAGGAGGGGATAGACGTCGACCTCCTCATTGATCTGGTCCGAGAAAGGGAGCCGCTGTGGAACATGGGGGACCGCCGCCATTCTGATCAAATAGTGACCCGACGGCTCTGGGAGGAAGTGGCATCGGCAATGGTGGACCGCTGGGAGGACCTCGATGTTCGGTCCCAGACTAAACACCGTAAGTATAGTTCAGGTTGCTGACTGTAAAGCTGTGTTTCCCAAACTTCAGTCCTCGTGTCCCCCACGGTTCATGTTTTCAGGAATTCCTATTGTGCAACACTATGGTAATACTGAAAACATGACCTCTGGGGGAAACGAGGACTGAAGTTTGGGAAACACTGATGTTGTATAGTAACCAATGTGTGCTTTCTCGTTTCAGGGGAGAGAATTGTGAAGCGGTGGTGGCGGTCTGTGAGGGATCGCTTCAAGAAGGAGTTCAACAAGGAGATGCGGGCCCCGAGTGGATCTGCAGGACACCAGAGCAAGTACAAGTACGCACGAGCCCTGGCGTTCCTGCGGGAAACTATGGTCACCCGAAGGTAAATATTACCATAAAATGTTAGCATCTATCACATGTTTTTTTGCAGCCAGGGCCATTCCACATCTGTATATTCATTGTATGTTTTCTCTTTCTTCCACAGCACGGTGACCAGCACTCGGGCGCCCGCAGAGTTGGAGCCTTCTGGGGCGATCCCTCAGGAGACCGACACCGTGGGACACTTCGACCGCCCCGGTACATCTGCACCTTCCCAGCCTTCCCTCACATACGATCCCGCTGTCCCATCCACTAGCGCTGGAGCATCTTGGCCGTCTGAATTACATGCAGCTACTGGTGAGGAGATAGCTTTCCCTTTACCCCACCCTTCTGCCACTGCCACCTCTAGTACAGCTGCGGGTACTTGGCGGCAGTGGCAGAGGGGTCAGGAAAGGTGCTATGCGCCCAAGTTCTTGCATTTGAATGCATATTTCCAGAACTGTTTCAAAGTATTATCTGAACAACTTTCCGCAGGCATTAATCAGATAACCTCCAGCATTTTGAGGTAAAGACACTTCTGCAAACCATGCATTCAGAAGCAAGAACATCTCCAAATCACAGCTTTTTTAGGTCTGTGGCGGAGCGCATGGATACGCTATCTACTGACCAGCAGATGTATGTAATGCATACGTGCCACGCTGCTCTAGTGCAGGTTACCACCCAACCTCCTCCATCCACCCCAGTCGCTCCTCCACCTCCCCCCCTCCAGCCGCCGTCCCTCATCCCCCTCCTATTCAATACCAGCCACCTCCCCAGCTCCAGCAACCTCCCCAGTACCAGCCACCTACCCAATTCCAGCAACCTCCCCAGTACCAGCCACCTCCCCAAATCCAGCCACTTCCCCGACTGTAGTCACCTCCCCAGTACCAGCAACCTCCCCACTACAAGCCACCTACCCCGTACCACACTCCTACCTCTTACCGATCTCCTTCCCCCTTCCAATTCCCTACCATGTCACCTGCTCCTCCTGCCCAACCCTCCACTCCACCACCCACCTGTTCTGCCTCTAACTTGTCTTCCCATTCTCTTACTCTTTCCACCCCTTCACCTCTTCCTGTTCCTTCACCACCACCATCCCGGTCGTCCCTCCACACTCCCACGGTCGAAGTGTCTCGCAGCCCCTCCAGCACTGTTTCCACCCCACAATACACACAACTCTAAATATGTAATTCTTTTTTTGGTTCCCTTAAATAAAAACTAGCATTTTAATAAAAACATAACGTTTATTCAAATTGCAACAGTTTGCAAAAAGGCCACATTTACAAAAAAATATATTAAAAAATAATTTTTTTAATAAAAGTTCAAGTGGTTTACAAATGTTGTCTGTCATTTCTTTATAGGATGTTAAGTAACAAATGTATTAAACCAGGTAAACATATGCGGGTACACAAACACCAACATCTGTTAGGGTAAAATGTCAAAAATATCTATATAACTTTGAGGAACATAAATTTTACCTTTTTGCCAAAGTTTTGTCCCGGTTGTGGAGTATTGAAAGTATGTTACCTTTTTCCAAAACTTGTGTACTTTATTAGGTTATCTCCCCTAGCAGGTACACATTTTTTGTAAAAAGGTGAAATACTTTGGGTTATTTAAAAAAAAAAAGACAGGTACACAACTATGGCCAAAAGGTAACATACAGTACAAAACACACAAGAAGGTAGAAAAGTTTATTGTGGGTACAGAAAGAGTTTTAAAAGAAATAATCAATTGATCACACTCTGTCATCCTGCCAGTCTACTCTACCTTCTGGTGACACAAAGTATTGTGCAAAATGGTCCCTCATTCTTGAAACCGCCAGTGTACTCCGAGTGGTAATGTTGCTGTAGTCGTGCAAGGTTGTTTCTTGATTGTGGTCCTCAATAGAAATTGGTTCCTTGGTGATCACAAAATTATGTAGGACCACGCACGCTTTTACAACGTCATCCATAGTCTCTGTCTTCAAGTTTATCGCAGTCAAAAGGACACGCCATTTGGCTGTCATAATCCCAAATGCACACTCCACCATCCGTCTGGCTCTTGTGAGGCGGTAGTTGAAAATTCTCTTTGTATGGGTCAATCCTCTGCTGGCGTACGGCTTCAAGAGGTGTTCAGACAGCTGGAATGCCTCATCACCTACACACACGAAAGGCATAGGTGGGCCAGAGGTTTGAGGCAGTGGCCTAGGGCAGTGATTTTCAACCTTTTTTGAGCCGCGGCACACTTTTTATACTTAGAAAATCCTGGGGCACACCACCAACCAAAATAGCACAAAATGACACTAAAACAGTCATATTATACATATAGTTAATAATATAGATTTTAAATTTATTTTACTCACTCAGTGTGAAACCTGGGCCTGTTTCGATAAACACAAAAGGGATATCCTGGCAGGAATGGTGGAAAGACACACACGAAGCTCTTCCTCAACAGTTCTCAGTTTCTCCCTGTTTTTAGTTTTTATCGCAGTCAAGCTTGAGAAGCCCAGCTCACATAGATATGTGGTTGAAAATGGGAGCAATATCAAAATAGCTTTGTTGGCCAGAATGGGGAACTCCTTGGCAACAGATAACCAAAAACTGTCCAAAGGAAGATCAGCAAACTTTACCTTTAAACCGCGATCTTGCTTCAGTTCAATGAGTTCCTCTTGCTCCTTTAAAGTCATGTCCTTTCCAGCAACGGATAATGAGCTGTATGGGTCCCTAACCCAGTCAAGGCATTTTGTGAAGGCTGAAGAGAAATAGAACGATAACTTCTCCTCAAGAGTTTTCAAATGTCTGCCAATCACTTCGCACATTGCAGCAGTATTGTCATCATGCAGTTTCTCGGTGAGTGGGAACATCTGAAGGTTGCCACCCTGCACATGTTGTTGCCAGAGCTGCACCTTTAAACGGAATCCGTTCATTTTATCAGTGCTTGTAAGCAGGTTTTCATTTCGACCTTGCATCCGTGTGTTTAGTTCATTCAGATATTGAAATATATCAGCCAGGTATGCCAGCTTTGCACACCACTCATCACTTGCAAGCAGCTTTGAATAATCGGACCTCTCGTTTGTAAGAAATATTTTAAGTTCCTCTCGCAACTCATACACACGGCCAGCACTTTGCCGCGTGACAGCCACCTGACCTCCGTGTGGAGCAATAAGATTTTATGTTCCGCTCCCATTTCTGTACACAAAGACGCAAATAAGCGACATCTCAAAGGTCGCGTCTTCACAAAGTTCACTATGCGCACAACATCATCCAACACAGGAGCTAGATTTGCTGGTAAGGTCTTTGCAACGAGGGCCTCACGGTGCAAGAAACAGTGGGTAGCAAGAACATCTGGGTTTCTTTCTTTAACCCTACTTACAAAGCCTTTGATGCGCCCGACCATGGCTGCGGCTCCATCAGTGCAGACACCTGTGCAGTTTTCCCATGTAAGTCCACTTTTATCAAGATATTCCGATGTGACTTGGAATATTGCCTCTCCTGTTGATTTTTCTGGCAGTGCCTTGCAAAATAGGAAGTTTTCTCTAATGGCTTCACCATCCACAAAACGCACATTGGCCAACAACTGACAATGTCCACTGATATCCGTCGACTCATCAAGTTGCAAGGCAAATTTCTTACTGATGCGCACCTTTTCCAAAACAACTTTTTCAATGTCCGCAGACATATGTCATCAATCCGTCTGGCAATTGTGTTATCAGAGAGAGGCACTTTAGCTATCTCTTTAGCTGCTTCAGGGCCAAGCATCTCATTTACAATAGCTTTACAAGCTGGTAGGATTAATGTTTCTGCCACAGTGTGGGACTTTTTTGATTTAGCTATGAGTTCAGCAACAAGGTAGCTAGCTTTGAGGGCTCTCTCATTTACCTTTGTGCTTTTTCTCAAAAAAGTTGCCCCTTTCTCATTGTTTGTACGTAAGCGTACAAAATACTCCATCGGTTTATTTTGAACGGAAGGGTGTTTCGTTTGGAGATGGCGTTTAAGTTTGCTTGGCACCATAGCGCTATTGGAAAGCTTCTCACCACACACCAAGCACAGTGGTGTTGGTGCTGTCGCATCCCCAGTGGAAGTAAATCCAAATGAAAGATAGCTTTCACTGTATTGCCTTGAGCTCACCGTCTTGTCTTTTTTCTTTTGTCGAACTTTCATACTAGGGCCTTCATTTGGGTTAGAATTGTGTCCAGGGTCCTGTTCGGCATTTGCCTTTTCCATTCTCAAATACTTCTCCATCACTGCTGAACACTAAAATAGAAGAGTATTACATTATCTGCCACACTTAAAGGACCTCTGCTAGGCATATTTCATTCCTGGGGTTAAAAAGCAGCTCTCGTGGTGACAAGAAGCTGATTTAAACCCCCCAAGAGTGAACTTCGCGAGAGCTATATGTGTGTGATAATAACTTATATTACTACGGTCTGCATTTCCTGCTTGAATTGACACTAGTGACGTAGCACTCAGCTTTCTCTATAAGTAGAATAGAGCCGGCTGCCAAGTGCTACGCCACTAGAGTCAATTCAAGCAGGACATGACTGCTGAAGAACGGTACTAATATCATTTATTATTCCACACATGCAACTCTCACGGAGTTCACTCTTGGGGGTTTTAAATCAGCTTCTTACCACCACAAGAGCTACTTTTTTAGCCCTCAAGAGTGAAATATGCCTGGCAGAGGTCCTTTCAATAAATTATTTATTTTAAAAAAGTGAAATAAAAAAGGATAACCCCCTCATATATTCAATCCCATGTAACCTCATAAATACAGTCCCACGTATATGAGCACATGATTATCAGCATCATATACTGTGGTGATGTGCACTGTACAGCGCCACAGTATATGGTGCTGATTATTATGTGGCTCATATACTGCAATATAAAGGGGTACAATGAGAAGTACTATGGCCATGAGGCCAGAGTACAAGTGCCAGCTCATATACTCAGCATATGAGCTGGTACTTGTAGTACTCCAGCCTCATGACTATAGTATTTCTCATTTTACATTTCTCATTGTTATATGCAGTATACTGCTGGAGTACTAAAAGTACCAGCTCATATGCTGAGTATTCTGCCAACAGTTCATATACTCAGGCAAAAGCTCATATAGTCAGCATTATTGGCAGGCATTACCTTGGCGGCGGGCAAATGCGAGAGTCTCTCCGCTCTCAGGATGACGCGCCGGCCTCGGTGACGTCATTAAGTCGCGCGAGGTTCAAAGCTTGCGCATGTGTTAGGTGCTTTCGGGGAGCGCGCATCAGGAAACACGCATTGCAACCCGCAACGTGTGAAAGCACCCTTTTTGTACACGTCTCCTACCTACATTGTAAGAAGCCGTGACTGCGCATTGCTGCGCATTGCCGGGAAACAAAACACAGGGGGCACCATAGTTTGGGGAACTTTCCCCACGGCACACCCGACCATGTGTCGCGGCACGCTAGTGTGCCGCGGAACACTGGTTGAAAATCACTGGCCTAGGGGTGGAAACTGAAAAGTGTTACCGTACAGTCTCCGCCCCATAGCAGAAAGTTTAAACACTTGAGAGTCATTGGACCGTCCATAAGCCCCAATGTCCACAGCAATAAATTTGTACTCCGCATCAGCATTAGCCATCAGGACGACCGAAAAATATTTCTTGTAGTTAAAGAATTCTGATCCGGTTTCTGCAGGCTTTTGAATGCGGATGTGTTTGCCATCAACAGCGCCCAGGCAATTTGGAAACTGGCAGATACGGAGAAACTGGTCCGCTATTTCAAGCCACCGTCTGTAGTTGGCTCTGGAAGAAATTCTCCAACCAAAGAGTCCCACAGAGCACGACAAGTATACTTAATGTTGCCTGATAGCGTAGAAATTCCAAGGCGATACTGGAAATGGAGCGATGACAGCGTTTCTCCAGTTGCCAGAAATCTGTTAACAAAATAGAAAAAAGAAATTAGTTCACAATCACAGCATTACATAGCAGAACTCAGCTATAACTATTAGAGATACCAAAAATAATAAAATAAAGGAAAGAAACACAGTTTTTGACCATGTTTTATTGTACTGATATTACTTAGGTTCCCTTGTTCTCCTGTGATTTAAAATAAATAATAACAACAATACAAGTGTGCTCAAGCGAGCAGATACAATACATATAGCTTACCTTATAGTGACCATGAGACGCTCCGCCGGAGAAATCGAGAAGCGACAATAGGTGTCGGATCTTCGGATTTGATCTCCAACACGCTCCAGCAAACAGTCAAAATTCTCTTTCTTCATCCGAAGATAGGCAAAAAATTTCTCAGGGTTGTCTCTCAGCTCCATGTTGAGTGTAGAATACACACCACGGGTTAGTCTCTGTGCTGTGATGGGGTGGATCCACATACGGCGTCGTCGTTGGCGCTGACTCATAATGCGCTGCTCTATCTTTCTCTCCTTCTCCATAACTATAATTTTCAAGCGATTCGCCTCCGCAGTAAAATCCACCAGCTTCTTGAATATATTTCCAATAATAACATCCATGTTCGCCAGTCACTTGCTACTTGCTCTTCTCTCCAACCTGCACTTGCTCCTCTACAACCTGTCAAAGATGGGCTGTAGGAACAGTGTATATATAGGATTACAGTAGCCAATCATGTTTGGAACCCCAAAAAAGAGCGTTTTTAAAAACCGGATCCGGCGTAATCCGTCGATAAACGGATAAAAAACCGGATACACTGGATGAGACGGATCCGGTTTTTGTTCGGATGCCCGAGACGGATCCGGCGAAAAACCGGATGCGTCTCATCCGGTTTTACATACTAGTTGCCGGATGCGGCGATCCGGCAAAACGCTGGTGGCGCCGTCAGGCGCAAAACGGATGTGTGAAAGAGGCCTAATGAATGCAGACAATTTTGCATTTAAAAAGACAAATAGCATTCCTTCACTTCCAAGCCCTACCGTGCACACCCAAACAGTAGTTTTCCCCCAGATATCGGCGTGCTCACGAGAAATTACACAAAAATTTTTGGGGGTCCATTTTCTCCCATTATCGTAGCGAAAATTAAAAAAAGGCAAAAAAACAATGGGTCTACAGTAAAGTTTGTGAAAAAAGTTAAATGCTCATTTTTTCCTTCCATATTGCTTCAGGTCCTGTGAAGCACCTGAAGGGTTAATATATGTCTTGAATGTGGTTTTGAGCACCTTGAGGGGTGCAGTTATTAAAATAGTGTCACTTTTGGGTATTTTCAGTCATATAGACCCCTCAAAGTCACTTCAAATTTGATGTGGTCCCAAAAAAGTTATTCTGTCATATTTTTGGAAAAACGAAAAATCGCTCAACTTTTAACCCTAAGGGTATGTGCACACATTTCGTAAATCGCTGCAGGTTTGACGCTGCATACTTATGTAGCGTCAAACCCGCAGCGTCCAGCTGTTACATCCAGGGCTGTAGAGTCGTGGAGTCAGAGCCCATTTTGGTGGAGTCAGTATAAAATGGACCGACTCTGAAAATATATAATAAATTGGATACAGTAGTTCAATGCAGTTTGTGAGGAACATTTTTTTCATAAGAATTTGGGAAAGTTATGAAATATCCTATAAATGTCTGTCCTATTCCTGATATAAGGTCTAGACTTTTAGCTGAGATGAATCTGTGCTGCAGTTTATGTTCATGATAAGTAGTGAAGCTCCTCCTCTACAGATAAGGAGAAAAAATAAACACACGGGGATGGAAAGCCTACATTTATCTCAGAATTTCTGGAGTGAACAGGAAAGCAGGATTAAAGAAGGTACGTACTTCTTAAAGCATATCTAAACTTTCAATAAACTGTGCATAAACCAACAGTCCAGTATATGTTGTCTCTGTATGGTTGATGTTTTAGTTTGCTTTTCCCCTAATTTCTCTTGTTTGGAGAAATTACCGTATATACTCGAGTATAAGCCGACCCGAGTATAAGCTGACCCCCCTAATTTGGCCACAATAAACTGGGAAAACTTACTGACTCGAGTATAAGCCTAGGGTGGAAAATGAGATTATGCCCTTTATGCTGCCCATGTATTATGCCCCCATATATGCTCCATAGATTGTGCCCCCATAGATGCTCCATAGATTGTGCCCCCATAGATGATCCACAGATTGTGCCCCCATAGATGCTCCACAGATTGTGCCCCCATAGATGCTCCATAGATTGTGCCCCCATTGATGCTCCATAGATTGTGCCCCCATAGATGCTCCACAGATTGTGCACCCATAGATGCTCCACAGATTGTGCCCCCATAGATGCTACATAGATTGTGCCCCCATAGATGATCCATAGATTGTGCCCCCATAGATGATCTATAGATTGTGCCCCCATAGATGATCCATAGATTGTGCCCCCATAGATGCTCCACAGATTGTGCCCCCATAGATGCTCCACAGATTGTGCCCCCATAGATGCTCCATAGATTGTGCCCCCATTGATGCTCCACAGATTATGCCCCCATAGATGCTCCACAGATTGTGCCCCCATAGATGCTCCACAGATTGTGCCCCCATAGATGCTCCATAGATTGTGCTCCCATAGATGCTCCATAGATTGTGCCCCCATTGATGCTCCATAGATTGTGCCCCATAGATGCTCCACAGATTGTGCCCCCATAGATGCTCCATAGATTGTGCCCCCATAAATGATCCATAGATTGTGCCCCCATAGATGATCCATAGATTGTGCCCCCATAGATGATCCATAGATTGTGCCCCCATAGATGCTCCATAGATTATGCCCCCATAGATGCTCCACAGATTGTGCCCCCATAGATGCTCCACAGATTGTGCCCCCATAGATGCTCCATAGATTGTGCCCCCATTGATGCTCCATAGATTGTGCCCCCATAGATTGTGCCCCATTGATGCTCCATAGATTGTGCCCCCATAGATTATGCCCCCATATATGATCCATAGATTGTGCCCCCATAGATTATGCTCCATAGATTTTGCCCCTATAGATGCCCCATAGTATAGGCCTCAATTGCTGCCGCTGCTGCTGCAAAAAAGACATACTCACCTCTCGTTGCTGGGGGCCAGGTGCCGGTGTCCTGAGCAGGCGGTGACACCGGCGCGCTATGGGGGACAGGTGCCAGTGTCACCGCTCGCTCAGGGCCCCGGCACCTGAGACATTTACCTGTCACCGGGTCCACCGCTGCTCGCCGCCGTCTTCCGGGTCCTCCAGCAGTCAATGATCAGGCAAAGGGCGCGGTGCGCAGTAACCACGTCATCGCGCCCTCTGCCTGAACATCGCAGCAAGAGGACCCGAGAGCACAGCGGATCGGGACAGGTAAATATCGCTTATACTTACCCTTCCGCCGGCACGTCTCTGCCCTGCTCTTCTCCCACGGTCCCGGCGCCTGTGTTAAGCGATCACGTGTTACCGCTCATTAAAGTCATGAATATGTGCATATTCATGACTTTAATGAGCGGTACCAGCCGACCGCTGAACACAGGCGCCGGAGACCGTGGGAGAAGAGCAGGGGCTGCAGAGACCACGCCGGCGGAGGGGTGAGTATATAGGACAGCTGCGCTCCCCCTCCCCCGCCGACCCCCTGGTATATGACTCGAATATAAGCCGAGAGGGGGACTTTCAGCCCTAAAAAATGGGCTGAAAATCTCGGCTTATATTCGAGTATATACAGTAGCTGCTCTGATGACTTATATACACTATACATAGACTATAAGGCCGGAGTCACACTGGCGACAAAAATGCGACATTTCAATGCATTGCAGTCGGACCAATGTTAATCTATGGAGCAGCTCCCAGCATCCGATTTTTTCTCGGCCGTTTTCCTCGGACTGAGACAATCGCAGCATGCTGCGATTGTCACCGATTATCGATCGACAATCGCCAATGCAAGTCTATGGGTGCGTTGAAAAATCGGACTACAAACGGACCACACATGCGACTTGCGATAAAATCGCACCGGTATCCTTTAGAAAAGCCGGCAATTCATCCCCAGCTATACTGTAAAATCACACTGACAGCTTTAGTAAAGAATAGAAAGAATACATATACACACATTGAATACATATATATATATATATATAATATATATATACACATGTCATTGTGCCATATATATATATATATATATATTTATAGTTCATACACTTCTACGTAGTATAATAGCCGCTAATTCAATTGCCAGCTTTTGTGAAATTACAGAACCCGACATGAAATGACACATGGTTTACATACAGTTAACCATGTCATTTCATGTAGTTTGATATATGGTTTTTCACTAACAATTACATGAGTGTATGTGTGCAAAATTTCATACATGTAGGGGTTAATTAACCCCTTTATTCCATCAGACGTACTATTCCGTCCATGTGACCCTGGACCTAATTCCCATGGACGGATTAGTACGTCATGGGCGATCAGCTGCTCTCCCGGGGGGAGCGCAGCTGATCGCCGCCGGGTGTCAGCTGATTATCACAGCTGACACCCGTGACTGTGTGTCAGGAGGGTCACGGACCGCTCCCGGCATATTAACCCTTGGCACACCGCGATCAAACATGATCGCGGTGTACCCGGGGCACAGGGGAGGATCGCGCAGGCAGGGCGCTCCCTGCGCGCTCCCCTGAGACCCTCAGAGCAGCGCGATGTGTCGCGCTGTTCCGAGGGTCCGTCCTCCCTCCAGATCCCCGGATCCAAGATGGCGCCGGGGTCCTGCAGGGAGGCGGCTTCCTCAGTGCCTGCTGAGAGCAGGCGCTGGGGAAGCCTGCAGCGATGCCAGAGCGATCGCTGGTGTGACAGAGTGCTGTGCACACTGTCACACCAGCGATCTGATAAAATACTCTGATGTCCCACCCTGGGACAAAGTAAAAAAGTAAAAAAAGTAAAAATAAAAAGTGTAAAAAAAAATCAAAAAAAAAAAAAAAAAATATTCCCCAATAAATTCATTTTTTCCTGTAAATAAAAAAAACAAAACAATAAAAGTACACATATTTGGTATCGCCGCGTCCGTAACGACCCCCCCTATAAAACTGTCCCACTAGTTAACCCCTTTAGTGAACCCCTTAAAAAAAAAAAAAAAACGAAGCAAAAAAATCAATGCTTTATCATCATACCGCCGAACAAAAAGTGAAATAACACGCGATCAAAAAGACGATATAAACAAACATGGTACCGCTGAAAACGTCATCTTGTCCCGCAAAAAACGAGCCGTCACACAGCATCATGAGCGAAAAAATAAAAAAGTTATAGCTCGCAGAATAAAGCGATGCAAAAATAATGATTTTTTATATAAAATTGTTTTCATTCTATAAAAGCGCCAAAACCTAAAAAAATGATATAAATGAGGTATCGCCATAATCGTACTGACCCGAAGAATAAAACTGCTTTATCAATTTACCACACGCGGAACGGTATAAACGCCTCCCCCAAAAGAAATTCATGAATTGCTGATTTTTGTTCATTCTAACCTCCCAAAAATCGAAATAAAAAGCGATCAAAAAATGTCACGTGCTCAAAAATGGTACAAATAAAAACGTCAACTCGTCCCGCAAAAAATAAGACCTCACATGACTCTGTGGGCCAAAATATGCAAAAATTATAGCTCTCAAAATGTGGTGATGCAAAAAACTATTTTTTGCAATAAAAAGCGTCTTTTAGCGTGACAGCTGTCAATCACAAAAACCCGCTATAAATAGTAAATCAAACCCCCTTTATCACCCCCTTAGTTAGGGAAAAATAATAAAATTAAAAAAATGTATTTATTTCCATTTTCCCGTTAGGGTTAGGGTTGCGGCTAAAGTTAGGGTTAGGGTTGGCGCTAACGTTAGTATTAGGTTAGGGTTGGCGCTAACGTTAGGATTAGGGTTGGGATTAGGGTTATGGGTGTGTTAGGTTTGTGGTTAGGGTTGGGACTAGGGTTATTGGTGTTTGGGGTTAGGGTTGGAGTTAGAATTGGGGGGTTTCTGCTGTTTAGGCACATCAGGGGCTCTCGAAATGTGACATGGCGTCTGATCTCAATTCCAGCCAATTCTGCGTTGAAAAAGTCAAATGGTGCTCCTTCACTTCTGAGCTCTGCCATGCGCCCAAACAGTAGTTTACCCCACATATGGGGTATCAGCATACTCTGGACCCCAAGAGTTATTGTGCAATTTGGCCTATTTCTCCTGTTACCCTTGGGAAAATAAAAAACTGGGGGCGACAAAATCATTTTTGTAAAAAAAAAATGATTTTTTTGTTTTTACGGCTGTATGTTATAAAACTTCTGTGAAGTACTTGGGGCTTCATAGCGCTCACCACACTTCTAGATAAGTTCCTTGTGGGGTCTATTTTCCAAAATGGGGTCACTTGTGGGGGGTTTCCACTGTTTAGGCGCATCAGGGGTTCTCCAAATGCGACATGACGCCCCCAGACCATTCCATCAAAGTCTGCAATCCAAAACGTCACTACTTCCCTTCCGAGCCCCGACGTGCGCCCATACAGTATTTTTACTCCCACATATTGGGTATCAGCGTACTCAGGACAAATTGGACAACAACTTTTGGGGTCCAATTTCTCCTGTTACCCTTGTGAAAATAAAATATTGGGGGCGAAAAAATCATTTTTGTAAAAAAAAAAAGGATTTTTTATTTTTACGGCTGTACGATATAAACTTCTGTGAAGCACTTCGGGTTCAAAGTGCTCACCACACATCTAGATAAGTTCCTTGTGGGGTCTATTTTCCAAAATGGGGTCACTTGTGGGGGGTTTCCACTGTTTAGGCGCATCAGGGGCTCTCCAAATGCGACATGACTCCCCCAGACCATTCCATCAAAGTCTGCAATCCAAAACGTCACTACTTCCCTTCCGAGCCCCGACGTGCGCCCATACAGTAGTTTACTCCCACATATTGGGTATCAGCGTACTCAGGACAAATTGGACAACAACTTTTGGGGTCCAATTTCTCCTGTTACCCTTGTGAAAATAAAATATTGGGGGCGAAAAAATCATTTTTGTAAAAAAAAAAAAGGATTTTTTATTTTTACGGCTGTACGTTATAAACTTCTGTGAAGCACTTCGGGTTCAAAGTGCTCACCACACATCTAGATAAGTTCCTTGTGGGTCTATTTTCCAAAATGGGGTCACTTGTGGGGGTTTCCACTGTTTAGGCGCATCAGGGGCTCTCCAAATGCGACATGACTCCCCCAGACCATTCCATCAAAGTCTGCAATCCAAAACGTCACTACTTCCCTTCCGAGCCCCGACGTGCGCCCATACAGTAGTTTACTCCCACATATTGGGTATCAGCATACTCAGGACAAATTGGACAACAACTTTTGGGGTCAAATTTCTCCTGTTACCCTTGTGAAAATAAAATATTGGGGGCTAAAAAATCATTTTTGTAAAAAAAAAAAAAAAAAATTTTTTATTTTACGGCTGTACGTTATAAACTTCTGTGAAGCACTTTGGGGTTCAAAGTGCTCACCACACATCTAGATAAGTTCCTTGAGGGGTCTAATTTCCAAAATGGTGTCATTTGTGGGGGGTTTCCACTGTTTAGGCAGATGAGGAGCTCTCCAAACACGACATGGCATCCAGCCAATTCTGCGTTGAAAAAGTCAAACGGCGCTCCTTCCCTTCCAAACTCTGCCATGCACCCAAACAGTGGTTTACCACCACATATGGGGTATCAGCGCACTCAGGACAAATTGCACAATAACTTTTGGAGTCTTGTTTCCCTTGGGAAAATAAAAATTGGGGTGAAAAGATCAATTTTGTGGAAAAAATATAATTTTTTAATTTTACGGCTCTACGTTATAAACTTGTGTGAAGCACTTGGGGGTTCAAATTGCTCACCAAAGATCTAGATAAGTTCCTTAGGGGGTCTAGTTTCCCAAATGGGGTCACTTGTGGGGGGTTTCCACTGTTTAGGCACATCAGGGGCTCTCCAAATGCAACATGGCGTCCAATCTCAATTCCAGCCAATTTTGGTTGGAAAAAGTCAAATGGTGCTCCTTCCATTCCGAGCTCTGCCATGCGCCCAAACAGTGGTTCCCCCCCACATATGGGGTATCAGCGTACTCAGGACAAATTGGACAACAAATTTTGTGGTCCAATTTCTCCTGTTACCTATGGGAAAATAAAAAATTAGTGACTAAGAGATAATTTTTGTGGGAAAAAAATAGGATTTTTTATTTTCATGCCCGGCATTATAAACTTGTGTGAAGCACTTGGGGGTTCAAAGTGCTCACCAAAGATCTAGATAAGTTCCTTAGGGGGTCTAGCTTCCAAAATGGGGTCACTTGTGGGGGGTTTCCACTGTTTAGGCTCATCTGGGGCACTACAAACGGAACATGACCCCCATCAATGTTTGCATTCCAAAACGTTACTGCTTCTTTTCCAAGCCCTGCCGTGCGCCCAAACAGTTTCCCCCCCCACATATGGGGTATCAGCGTACTCAGGACAAATTGGACAACAAGTTTTGGGGTCCAATTTCCTTGGGAAAAATCAAAAATTTGGGACTAAAAAATCATTTTTGTGGAAAATTGTTTTTTTTTTTTTTTCACACCCAGGCATTATAAACTTTTGTGAAACACTTTAGGGTTCAAAGTGCTCACAACAGATCTAGATAAGTTCCTTAGGGGGTCTAGTTTCCAAAATGGTGTCACTTGTGGGGGGTTTCCACTGTTTAGGCATATCAGGGGCTCTCCAAACACGACATGGCGTCCAATCTCAACTCCAGCCAATTTTAGTTTGAAAAAGTCAAACGGCGCTCCTTCCCTTACGAGCTCTGCCATGTGCCCAAACAGTGGTTTTCCCCCACATATGGGGTATTGGCGTACTCAGGAGAAATTGCACAACAACTTTGTCTGTCCATTTTCTCCTTTTACCCTTGTGAAAATAAAAAAGTTTGTAAAAGATCACTTTTGTGGCTAAAAAGTTAAATATTAATTTTTTCCATCCACGTTGCTTCAGCTCCTGTGAAGCACCTGAAGGGTTAATAAACTTCTTGAATGTAGTTTTGAGTACCTTGAGGGGTGCAGTTTTTATAATGGTGTCACTTTTGGGTATTTTCTGCCATGTAGACCCGTCAAAGTGACTTCAAATGTGAGGTGGTCCCTAAAAAAATGGCTTTGTAAATTTTGTTGTAAAAATGAGAAATCACTGGTCAACTTTTAACCCTTCTAATTTCCTAACAAAGAAAAATTTTGGTTCCAAAATTGTGCTGATGTAAAGTAGACATGTGGGAAATGTTATTTCTTAACTATTTTGTGTGACATATTTCTCTGTTTTAAGGGAAAAAAAATTCAAAGTTTGAAAATTGCAAAATTTTTAAAATTTTCGCCATATTTGCGGTTTTTTCAAAAATAAACGCAAGGTATATCGAAGAAATTTTACCACTAACATGAAGTACAATATGTCACGAGAAAACAATCTCAGAATCGCGAAGATCCGTTGAAGCGTTCCAGAGTTATAACCTCATAAAGAGACAGTGGTCAGAATTGTAAAAATTGGCCCGGTCATTAACGTGCAAACCACCCTTGGGGGTGAAGGGGTTAAATGTGTAAATTTGTTGAAAAAAATGCGTGGGCTCCCGCTGTATTTTCTCCACCAGACAGGCAAAGCAAGCGAGTGGGGGCAGATAATAATAGCCTAGGGAGGGTGAATTTATTTTGTGCCCCCCCTGGCTACTAACATCTGCCCCCAGCCGCCCCAGAAAAGGCAAATCTATAATTAGATGCGCCCTTTCTGGCACTTAGCCCGTCTATTCATATTGCTGACAGGAGAGGAAGTGATTAGCTGGGAAGTTTAATTGATTGTTTCCCAGGCTAATCAGTTCAGTTCAGGTCAGCCGGGGACTCCCTCTGACGTCACTGATGCTGTGCGGTGTCCCCGGCTGACCTGAACTGATTAGCCTGGGAAACAATCAATTAAGCTTCCCAGCTAATCACTTCCTCTCCTGTCAGCCGGGAAGAGCTCATTCATTCAGCGGTTTACTTCGAGGCTGTCACCATTAGCTCCGGTCCACGCAGTAAACATGTTAACCCTTTGTGAAGGATTACAGCGTTGGACCTGACTGAGCGCCGGATAGGTAAGAATAATGTTGTTTTATTATTTTTTTTTATTACAGGAGAACAAGGGAATCGAAGGAATACCAGTACAATAAAAGATTGTCAAAAACTGTGTGTTTATTTCATTAAAATGATTTTTAATTAATGTGTGCGTGTTTTTTTTATTTCATACAATAGGATTAATAATTGAGAGTTGTCTAATTGACAACTCTCAATTATTAACCTGGCTTAAAGTCACCTTCCAATAGCAAGGTGGCTTTAACCCATTATTAACCCATTAGCCACTGCTACACGGCAATGGGAATAGACGGACTAAGTGCCAGAAAGGGCGCATCTAATTATAGATTTGCCTTTTCTGGGGTGGCTGGGGGCAGATGTTAGTAGCCAAGGGGGCACAAAATAAATGCACCCTCCCTAGGCTATTATTATCTGCTCCCACTCGCTGGCTTTGCCTGTCTGGTGGAGAAAATACAGCGGGAGCCCACGCATTTTTTTTCAACGAATTTACACATTTAATTAACCCCTACATGTATGAAATTTTGCACACATACACTCATGTAATTGTTAGTGGAAACCATATATCAAACTACATGAAATGACATGGTTAACTGTATGTAAACCATGTGTCATTTCATGTCGGGTTCTGTAATTTTACAAAAGCCGGCAATTGAATTAGCGGGTATTAAACTATGTAGAAGTGTATGAACTATAAATATATGTATATATTGTAAGACAGTGAAGGGGTGCGTACTGGACGGGGTGTATATCTCGCCCAGGTTTCTTAGCTGGGTGGTATGAGGAATGTAGGAGTGAAGGTAGGTTGTCAGTGCGACGTTCATTCCACTCACCATCCAGTACAGGTTTGCAGCTCAACCCTGAGTACACACAGCTGCCTAATTAAGCAGCCAGAAATAGGTGGTAGAGTTACACAGACAGGGCTCTCAGTCTGAATCCGGCTTCAGATGCTGCTGGAAGTCTCTTGGAAGCCAAGCACTGGTAACTACATAACATGTGTTGTTTTGGGCCAGGCTGCTAGAGCGTAGACCACGGTAGTGAGGTAACTGTGTTTAGCTAGCAGCCTGCCAGGCTTAGGATTTTGGTTTATGGTTTTGTTTTATGTTTATTGCTGTGGACTTTCAATAAAACTGGTTGCGGCCAGTTTATACCAGTACTGCTGTCTGTGATTGAACTTTTCTATGCCACTCCGTCTACCCGAGACGGCGATCCCGGAGCTAAACCCCCTGAACAGTCTACAATTGGTGCTCGAATGCGGGCAGCACAGTGACTAAAACAGCAGCAAAGGAAAAAAAAATATATATAGTCTGTCACAGCAGCCTTAAAGAGACAGTAGCCCTAATAGTGTCTGCACAGAAAAGCTGAACTTGCTGTGGTAAAGACTTTGGAGTGTGCATGTCCTGGGTAAAGGCTGACGTTGCCGGACAGACAAGTCTGACAGCATGGAGAAGCTGCTTAGACATATGGCGCAAGCTAGTGTACAACAGCAGGAGACTAACCGATTGCTAATGGAGCAGATTGCAGCACTACGCTAGGCTCTCAGCACCTCGTTCCAGAGTGATGACTCAAGGTCACCTGTGTTGTCCGCTGTAAAGAAGGTGGTAAAACAGACCCTGCAAAAGATGACGCCTCATGACGATGTGGAGGCATATCTCGCTATATTTGAAAGACTGGCAGAGAAGGAGAATCTGCCACCATCTGAATGGGCCATGGTGGTCGCACCCTATCTGACTGGGGAACCCCAAAAGGCCTATTTTGACCTTAGCGAGCAGGATAGCAGAGACTATGCCAAGCTGAAAGCAGAGATTCTTGCCCGGCTGGGTGTTACGGTTGCAGTCCGTGCCAGGAGAGTCCATAACTGGAGATACAGTTGGGACAAGCCTGCTCGCTCACAAATGTATGACCTGATTTATCTGGTAAAGAAGTGGCTGAAGCCTGAAGACAGCAACCCTGCCCAAATGGTCGAAAAAGTTGTGATGGACCGGTACATCAGGGCCCTTCCTCCTGAGGTGCAGCACTGGGTCGGACAGGGAGACCCCAAAGACGCCAATCAACTGGTCAGCCTGATAGAGAGGTACTTCGCCACCAAAGACTACCTCCGTGCCCAGCCGTCTGAGCGGTCGTCACTTCGGAGTTCCCGGCCTCCGACACCTCCCGGTAAGAGAGTCCCAGCTGTTGGGGTCAGGGGGCTGCTGATAGACCGGGTGTCATGTATAGTGTACAGTTCCTATAGCGTCTTGTGCTTGGGTGCGAGGAAAACACAGGAGACATAGGTTGAAATGAAATGACTTGTATTACTTCATACAAGCATGCTGAAAAGTTCACACAGTTTGCAGGAACAGCGACAGGAGACACAGCAGGCCAGAGTAACTTCAAGCACTACAATAAATCTCCAAAGCAGGTTCAGGATCTCTTCTCTGTACCGTAATTCCTCTGCAAACATGGATTCACCAAACAGCAGGTTTCCAGAGTCCAAAAGTGTTCCAAGGTTCCTCAGTAGGGAATAGCTGGAGTACAAGTCCAAGGCTTCCAGGAGTCAGGTCACAGACTGACTGAGGCTTGATTCAGGAGCACTGATTGTTCAGCTGAGGCTGCTTAAGAAGCAAGAGGGAAGAATCAGGGCGGGAACATGAAAACTGGAAACTCCATATTAACTGAGGGCAAGAGCTGCAGAAAGACAGAAAGCAAAATGGCCGACGAAAAACTGAGTTTCAAGGAACATGTCAACAGAGACAAAGAACCTTACATTACTCCCCCCTTAGGGACAACCTCCGGATGACCTCAGACCAGGCTTGTCAGGGTACCTCTGATGAAACTGGCGGAGCAGGCGAGGAGCATTTACATTATTGACTGGTTCCCATGAGTTGTCCTCCACTGGGTAGCCCTGCCATTTAATCAAATATTGCAACTGATTTCTGTACAACCTGGAATCTAGAATCCTTTCCACCATAAATTCTTCCTGACCATCGACCAGCACTGGGTCAGGGCAAGGAGAAGAACGTCCAGGAAACGTATTGGGTGTTGCAGCCTTTAGTAGGGATACATGAAAGACAGGGTGGATTCTCATAGTTCTGGGCAGTTGAAGACGACAAGCAACAGCACTTATAATCTTATTGATCTTATAAGGTCCAATGTACTTATGTCCCAATTTAGACGATGGAATCTTTAATTTAAGATTTCTGGTTGACAGCCAGACCAAATCTCCTACCTTGAAAGCTGGTGCAGGTTTACAAAATTTATCTGCTGCTTTCTTGTACCTTTCCTGAGCCAATTCTAGATTTTCCTTTAGAAGATTCATATTCTTTTGTAAAGAAGTGATTCTTTCAGCCACTGCCGGCAAGGGCGTATCTATGGGAAATCGAGGAAGAATGTTAGGATGATAACCTAGATTGGAGTAAAAAGGAGACTGCTTAGTGGAGGCGCTCTGAGAGTTGTTATAAGAGAACTCAGCCAGTGGAAGTAGATCCACCCAATCATCCTGTAGGTGGCAGATAAAACAGCGGAGATACTGCTCCAGGGTCTGATTGGTTCGTTCTGTCTGTCCATTAGTCTGGGGATGAAAAGCAGAAGAAAGGTTTACTTTAATGTCCAATGCTGCACAGAAATTTTGCCAAAACCTTGAAGTGAATTGCACCCCTCGATCCGAAATGACCTCATCCGGTACTCCATGTAAGCGAAACACATTCTTAATCATCAAGTCTGATGTCTGTTTTGCAGTGGGTAAGCCGACACAAGGGATAAAATGAGCTGCCTTTGTTAGACGGTCAACCACCACTAGAATGGTGTTCTTCCCTTGAGAGGTTGGTAACTCCACAATGAAATCCATAGAAATGGATCCCCACGGGCGGGACGGGGTGGGAAGAGGTTGCAACAGACCAGTTGGTGAGGAGCGAGGTGTTTTGCATCTTGCACAGACTTCACATGAAGTGACATAGTTTAAGACATCTTTCCTGTAAGTGGGCCACCAAAAGAAACGAGAAAGAAATTCTTGTGTCTTTAGAATTCTCCTATGCCCGGCTATCTTGGAATCGTGGATGAGTTGCAATACTCTCAATCTGACTGTTTCAGGTATATACAGACGTTGTCCCTGAATCCACACACCATTCTTAAAGACAAGACTTACGTCCCTTGGGGGTTGAGCCAACAAAGAATCCGCATGGTATGCTTCCTTGATGTCCTTAAGTAGGTCTTGATTAT
>JARQOD010000005.1:376939082-377159688 GCA_033576555.1 Oophaga sylvatica
TTTTGGGGTCATCTACCCCTTCACCCTTTGGATTCTCTCCAGCGTCACTCCGTGACATGTATGCAGGCTCGCCTTCAGGTAATTTACGCACATAATATAAGCTTCCGACAAGTTTGACAACATTGTTAGGTCTTAAAATGTGTAAGGGCTGTCGTGATATATATAATATTTTTCTATGTTTCCCTAGCCAGTGGTGCCACAGGTTCTGCGTGGGTGGTAAGCGCCTCCTCAGGTGAAGTGCAATCGGCCCAAAACCGTAAGTGTTAAACAGCAAACATGTAACTAAAGTTGATGTTGCAACAGAATTCCCTGGTTAATTTTTACCATTACCTCCACAGAAATACCCACTCCCCAGGACCTGTTGGCATCACACAGGCGGCTGATGGCAGCGATTACCACAACAATTGAAGCACTGCATGACCACGGGTGATGCTGTAGAGATTTGTGGCTGGCCTCCAAAGGGGGGCAGTCAGTAACTGTTTTTTTTTGTATTTTTTTTGTATTTGTATTTGTTTTGTATTTGTATTTTGTTGGCTGAAAAAAAAAAATATATATATAACTACAAATATATATTTATACATTTTAAGTTTATATATGCAGCTGTGGTGTATTATTTGTTATTATTTTTTATTATAAGGTTTTAGCGCTAGCGTGACCAGGGCCTTTAAAAGAAATGTTAATTTTTTTAATTTTTTTTCATTTTATTTTTTTACCAATGCTGGAACTCCTATGACTGCTGGTACTCCCATGACCCCGTGTGTGCCAAGTAGATACAATAAAAATACAACATTTTAATAGTTGTCAACAATATTGTTGACATTAATAACAAACATAAGAATAAAAGACCACAATTCACTAGATAAATAAGATTTTTATTACAAAAAATGTAACGATGCAAAAAAATATATACACAACAAAAAACTTGTGAAAATATTTGAAAAACTACAACTGCTGGTAAAATGTTTCGTTGTCATTACCACGTTGCCTTGGCGGTGTATAAAAAAAGGTGGTGGAACAAGGCTTGGGTTCAGCTGATTTATCCCAATTGGGTTCAGCTCAGGATTGTGCGGCCAAGAGTACTGCGGGTAGTGCTGTCTGTCCGTGACAACAGACGTGTCTGTAAGTTTTCCTATTGCTGCTTGACTGAACACCTCAAGCATGAGTCTTTCAGCATGAACACGCTGTATCGGATCCAATGTTGGTAGCTTCTCATTTGCATAGTAAGCAAAGCCTGTGATTTGTGATTGGTTCTGTTTGGTCGTTAGGACTTTTTTGGCTATTTCAATAAATTCTGGAGTAGCCGAGGTGGGGCCTTCATTTTTCTGCCTGAAAATGTAAGTCGGCTCCGCACAGATGACGATGGTGGCTCAAATGTTTCGTCCTCTTGGACCAACGCCATGCTGTCTTCTTCAGTCGTGTTTGACGGAGTTGTGGAGACAGCCTCTTCTGTGTCCTGCTTGAACAAATAACGAATATTAGAAAAAGAAATTTATCTTCACACTATAACACCCAAATACCGCAAAAATGTGAAAACGGGACTTGTATCAATGGTTATTAACTGTCCTTCAACGGTATGTTAAATGGATAGGCCTCAACCATTGAACTACATAAATTATCAGTACATGAAGGGATAAATTTAGCTATTTTATCTACATTTTACAATTATATTTTAAATTTCAAGTCCACTTTGGCATGCATATTAAAATGTGTTTTAATACAAAGGTACTTACATGTACGACAGGGGAGTCCTGCTGGATCACTGGGTCTGGTGGCAACATGGAAGCCATTTGTCTTGGTACTTCTTGATCCCTTGTGAAAGAAAAAAGATCAAAGTACCACAATTTGGGGACATAAACATCTTCAGACCTGGCACCAGACTTGCTAGAATTCTCTACTTTATTAAGTTCCTTCTTGTAAACTGTGCGGAGGGCCTGAATCCATTTTTTGACCGATGACTCATCCACTGGTTCATCAGGGTAGCGGTTTTTGCAAAGCTCCCCCAGTTTTTGGTACGCCTCCTTCTTTTTCAGCCTGTTTTTCTGTAATCCGCCGACTTTATTTTCAACAGGCAAGGTATCGAGCGGTACATCTCTATGAATTCACGCAGGAAATCATGCTTATCGGCCATCTGTAATAAAATAATGATTATGTGAGAACGGCATGATAAATAAAATGCGTACATAGCCTACAACATAGAACACAGCAGGGATCATAAAATGGTGGTGGTGGGCGCGGCACGACAAAACAATGGCAGACCAAAAAAAACTTCATAGATGGACAACTACGGTAAAAACAGCAGGGATCATAAAATGGTGGTGGTGGGCGCGGCACGACAAAACAATGGCAGACCAAAAAAAACTTCATAGATGGACAACTACGGTAAAAACAGCAGGGATCATAAAATGGTGGTGGTGAGCGCAGCAGGACAAAACAATGGCAGACCAAAATAAGAGTCATAGATGGACAACTACGGTAAAAACAGCAGGGATCATAAAATGGTGGTGGTGGGCGCGGCAGGACAAAACAATGGCAGACCAAAAAAGCTTCATAGATGGACAACTACGGTAAAAACAGCAGGGATCATAAAATGGTGGTGGTTAGCGCGGCAGGACAAAACAATGGCAGACCAAAAAAACTTCATAGATGGAAAACTACGGTAAAAACAGCAGGATCATAAAATGGTGGTGGTGGGCGCGGCACGACAAAACAATGGCAGACCAAAAAAAAAAAAAATAGATGTACGACAACGGTTAACAACAGCTGGGATCTTAAAATGGATCTTTAAGGCTGTGGTTCCACGGTCCGGAACCACAGTGCATTTGACGGAGCGGAAATTCCGCTCCGTCCTAAGCCCCGCCCCCTTTTGGACGCACGTTCTTTCCGGATGTGTTCCGGACACCTCCGGAACACATCCGGAAAGAACGCAGGGCTACACAGCCCTGTGTTAAATTCCGTTGCGGCGACGCAGCGTCGCCGCAATACGCTAGGACATGCTGCGGTCTGAAAAGACGCGCCGCATGTCCGGATACGCAGGTCTTCCGCCTGCGTGTTGTTACGCATAGTGGAGACGGGATTTCTTGAAATCCCCTCCACTATGCTGTAACATCTGGACGCTGCGTGTTTGGCGCTGCGCCAACGCACAGCGCCAAACACGCAGCATTTCCTGAAGGAATCCTGATCGTGGAAACTCACCCTAAAATTAAATGCGACAAAAAAACAGTACCTACCTTACAAGACATGTTTGGGATCCTGAAAAAATGAATCCATGGCAAACACAATAGCGGCACAGACTGTATCGCAGCAAAACGCAATAGCGGCACAGACTGGATCGCAGTAGCTGCAAAGCAGAAGGCTAGCAGGACGCAGTATGGAACTATGCTAGAAATTCGAATGAACCGCCTCGAGAACAATGGAAGGGAGCGCTAATACGTCAACGTTTATGACGTGGTCGTCCAATCACAAAGCGAGAGAGCTGTGACATAAACAGTCATGACATACAGTGACCACCAATCTGTGCTGAGGGGCGTGGAAAAGGTTGCGCTCAATCACGCCTATCAAGGTCGTGATCTTTAACAATACATGCTGTGTGACAGGTCCCAATGACCGCCGAGGTCGTTATACAGATCGCTGATCGCTGATGTGTCGTTGATGAGATCTTCCTGTTTGGAAGCTACTAGCAACCATATAGAGATCACACCAACGATCTCGTCAGGTCGTGTCGTTGTCGTGATCGCTGGTGCGATCGCTTAGTGTGACAGTACCTTTAGCTGTGCTGCTAGCTGTAATCCTGTTAACCCTTTGTGAAGGATTACATCGGGGGACGTGACAGAGCACCGGATAGGTAAGAATAATGTTGTTTTATTATTTTTTCTTTATTACAGGAGACCAAGGTCTTCGCAAGGATTACCAGTTAAATAAACGATGGTCAAAAAAAGTGAGTTTATTTCATTAAAATTATTTATTCTTCATGTGTGTGTGTTTTTTTTTATTTCCTTCAATAGGATTAGGATTAATAATTGAGAGTTGTCAAATTGACAACTCTCAATTATTAACGTGGCTTAAAGTCACATTTCAATAGCAAGGTGGCTTTAACCCATTATTAAAGGGAATCTGTCACCCGAAAAATGCCATATCAAGTAAAGATATGGCTGAATAGAGCGTCCCATAACTAAGCTAACGGTGGGTATCATATATCATGATACCCCCGTTTTCATAGCAAAATACCTTTGTAAAGTTGGTGATTGAACGTGTCAATCACGGTGGTCAGGTCAGGAGAGCGGCGGTTTTCATGTCCTCCCCCGCCCCTCGTCATATGTTTCGTATCGCCGTCTGTGAATACCACAGACGGCGTTAGTTTCCCGCAATTGCGCAATTCAAAATTCTGCCGGCGCATGCGCAGTATGCTTTGCCCAGCAGTGGGCAAAGCATAAAATGACTACAGCGCATGCGCTAGTATTTCCTTGCCCCGGAAGTCGTCCAAGGCAAGCAGGATTTTCCGGGGCAAGGAAATACTAGCGCATGCGCTGTAGTCATTTTATGCTTTGCCCACTGCTGGGCAAAGCATACTGCGCATGCGCCGGCAGAATTTTGAATTGCGCAATTGCGGGAAACTAACGCCGTCTGTGGTATTCACAGACGGCGATACGAAACATATGACGAGGGGCGGGGGAGGACATGAAAACCGCCGCCCTCCTGACCTGAACACCGTGATTGACACGTTCAATCACCAACTTTACAAAGGTATTTTGCTATGAAAACGGGGGTATCATGATATATGATACCCACCGTTAGCTTAGTTATGGGACGCTCTATTCAGCCATATCTTTACTTGATATGGCATTTTTCGGGTGACAGATTCCCTTTAACCCATTCGCCACCGCTACAGGGCAATGGGAATAGATGGGCAAAGTCCAGAAAGGGCGAATCTAATTATAGATTTGCCTTTTCTGGGGTGGCTCGGGTCAGATGTTAGTAGCCAGTGGGGGGCACGAAATAAATGCACCCTCCCTAGGCTATTATTATCTGCCCCCACTCGCTGGCTTTGTCTGTCTGGTTAAGAAAATAGCGAGGGAGCCCACGCATTTTTTTTCAACGAATTTACACCTTTAATTAACCCCTAGCTGTATGAAATTTTGCACACATACACTCATGTCATTGTTAGTGAAAACCATATATCAAACTACATGAAATGACATGGTTAACTGTATGTAAATCATGTGTCATTTCATGTCGGGTCTGTAATTTCACAAAAGCCGGCAATTGAATTAGCGGCTATTATAGTATGTAGAAGTGTATGAACTATAAATGTATATATATATATTGTAAGCTTTTCAGGGGATATAGCTCGAGGATCGCCGTCCTGGTAGACGGAATGGCATAGAAACAGTTCATTCAGACAGCAGTGCTGGTGCAAACTGGCCGCAACCAGCTTTATTTAAGTCCACAGCAAACAGAACATAATCAAAACCAAATCATAAACAGAAATCCTAGCCTCTCCGGCTACTGACTACACTTAGATAGTGTCCCTCACTATCCGGGACCAGACTCTAACAGCCTGGGCCAAAACAACACATATGTTCAGCGGTTACCAGCATGGAGTTTCACAGAGTCTCCTCTTGATGTCTGAAGGCACATACAACGTCCAGACTTGAGAGAGCTCCCCTCCTATTCAGTAGGTACCAGCATGGAATTTCACAGAGACTACTCCTGTGTCCGGGTACATCGAGCACCCAGACTGAGACAGCTCCCCTCCTGGAGTCTCCTTCTGTGCCTGGACTCCTTGTCCAGACTAAGCGAGCTCTCTGTCTGTGTTCCCAGCCACCTACTTCTGGCTTCCTAATTATCACCTAAGTGGCTTCAGGTTTGAACAACAAGCGTGTACTGAATGGAAGGTGTAATGACTCCTCTCCACCACCAGTTCCACAAAGCCACACATCTCCCACATACCAGTCAGCACAGTACCTAGGTGAAATGTACGCCCCATTTAACACATATGCTTTCACTGTCTCACAATATATATAGAATTATTTGCTTTTTGTGCAAATTTTTTTTAACAATGTGATTTTTACATGATTTTTTACATAGAGATAACTGCTCTATGAAAAACGTCATGTTAAAATCGCATTGCATACAGATGGAAAACGGATGGAAAATGGAAGGTGCGATTAAAAATCGCATACAAATCGCATGACAATCGCATAACAATTGCATATATTCGGACTGTTTTTTCCATCCAGAAAACGGACCGTTTTTTTTCCCACAAATGGAAAAGAGCCCTTATGATATTTTCAGGGGACAATCTACCAGCATGACTAGGCTGCAAGTTCTAAATTACATCCTTGATTTTAGAATGGATTTCTTGCATCCGAGTAGTTGTCTGGGTATCATGTTCCTCTTCAGAATCAGAATTTTCAGCATTGCTTCACCGTCACTCATGTGGTCCTCCTCTTCTGACACATTTTCCTGTGGGATATCATCTTCTGAATCAGAGGCGTTGACAAGCTCTTCCAATTCAGTGTCAGTTAATAGACATTTTCGAACCATTTTTATCCAGATTTGGAAATTATGCAGTCACAACTTGCACGGGGTAGAGCGTGTGTCCGTTTCCTCCTATATGTGTATATCTTCCCCTTCTTCTGATAATACATTTTTTGCGTTTTGTTTACAACCTGAGGCTGTTAGATCGTCGTTTTTGTCCTTTATTTATTAACATTTCATTGACGATTACACCCCAATACCCTGGATAGTGATCCCACCACAATGTAAAATATCCCCATAACAATGCCGTATGCTGCCGCCACAATGCCAGATAGCAAACCACAATACCGAGCAGAGTGCCATCACAAAGATGCATAGAGCCCAGCCAAACTGCTGGATAATGTCCCACCGCAATCACAGATAGTGGATGAAGAAATGAGGGACTGGACCAAACTCATGACACTGGTAAGAGGGGCCAGATAAAAGCAAAAGCGCGCACAGCAGCCGGCAGTTTGGCGCGAATCAGCAGCAGCGAGCAGCCTGGTGAGCAGTGTGCTCCATCCCCAGAGCACCGGCGCCGCGACAGGCTGCGGTTGTTGGCTCCTGCCATCTCCAGCGGGGCCGATGAGGAGAAAGGTGCCATGTGCCTAGTGACTGTGAGAGAGGTGCTGTGTGCTCGGAGACAGTGAGTACCGCGCACGTACGGAGGAAAGCCGAGTACCGGACATACTCTTGCGGCCTTCCCTGCCGGTTGCTGTACCCCAGCTCATGTTTGACTCTGGGAACGCTGCGGCCTTGGTTGCTTCGGCCGCACAAGTCCATGGACCAGGGGCTCAGCGGAAGGTATCGGCGACCGACCTCTGCCGCCAGAAGATGGATCGTCATTCCAAGGACCCCCTCCGTGGACATTCCCCCAGACGCTGCCGTTACTACAACCAGGGCCGCCATTAGGGCATGACAGCCCTGACTGGCGTATGGGGCCCGATCAGCAGAGGGGACCCGCATCGGGCCCCGTCTCTTCTGCAGATCGGGCCCCAGCAGAAGAGACGGGGCCCGATGCGGGCCCCCTCTGCTGTTCGGGCCCCAGCGACAGGCGAAGTAACTGAACCTGCGTGTCGTCCGAGACGCAGGTTCAGTTACTCTATTGAGTTGCGGGCCCGCAAGTCAATAGTTAAAGCCGCCAGCCAATCGGAGGCTGGCAGCTGACGTCAGCGCTCAAGGCGCTGGTGTATGACGTCATTGCCATTTGCCGGCAAGTGCGCGCTTGAAACGTCGGGACTCAGGAGATATCAACGCCGCGGGAGCGCCGCGGCCAGATAAGAAGGACTTTTTTTTTTAAATTTATTTATTGAAATCGGCAATGTGGGCAGGATGGAATCACTGGGGGGGCAGGATGGAATCACTGGGGGGGCAGGATGGAATTGCTGGGGGGGCAGGATGGAATCGCTGGGGGGCAGGATGGAATCGCTGGGGGGACAGGATGGAATCGCTGGGGGGGGCAGGATGGAATCGCTGGGGGGGCAGGATGGAATCGCTGGGGGGGCAGGATGGAATCGCTGGGGGGGCAGGATGGAATCGCTGGGGGGCAGGATGTAATAGCTGGGGGGCAGGATGGAATCCCTGGGGGGGCAGGATGGAATCACTAGGGGGGCAGTATGGAGTCACGGGGGGGCAGGATGGAGTCACTGGGGCAGGATGGAGTCACTGTGGCAGGATGGAGTCACGGGGGCAGGTTGGAGACATGGTGCAGAATGGAGACAGATGGGGCAGGATGGAGACAGATGGGGCAGGATCATGGGGCAAGATGGAGACAGATGGTGCAGGATCATGGGTTAGGATGGATATGATGGGGCAGGATCATGGGGCAGGATCATGGGACAAATGGCCTGGGGCAGGATCATGGGGCAGGATGGAGATAGATGGGGCAGGATCATGGGCAAGATGGAGACAGATGGGGCAGGATGGCTACGATGGGGCAGGATCATGGGACAGATGGTTTGGGGCAGTATCATGGGACAAGATGAAGACAGATGGTGCAGGATCATGGGGCAGGATGGATACGATGGGGACAGATGGGGCAGGATCGTGGGACAGATGGTCTGGGGCAGGATCGTGGGACAAATGGAGCAGGATCATTGGGCAAGATGGAGACAGATGGTGCAGGATCATATGGCAGGATGGATACGATGGGGACAGATGGGGCAGGATCATGGGACAGATGGTCTGGGGCAGGATGGAGACAGGTGGTGCAGGATCATGGGGAAGGATGGATACGATGGGACAGATGGGGCAGGATCATGGACAGATGGTCTGGGGCAGGATGGAGACAGATGGTGCAGGATCATGGGGCTGGATGGATACGATGGGGACAGATGGGACAGGATCATGGGGCAGGATGGGACATCACATGGTGGCAGGATAGGAGAACATATGGCTGGAGCCAGAAATGAGACACACAGGGGCCAGGGTGGGAGATATTATTACAATAGGGGCTAATTTAGGGATATTATTACTGCAGTGATGTATTTATTTTATTTTTTGAGGATACTGTTTTAAATGGGAGGGCGGTCCTGTTACTGTGCAGAGCGACACTGTCGACTATTTTCTTTATCTGGTGTAGTTTACAATTTGGGAAAAAAATAAGTAATGTGTTCTGCAAGCGGTTCTCTAGATAATTGTGTTATTTCCTGCAGAGATGAGCCCTGGCTGGAAGAAGTGATGGCGGTCTGTGCTGGATGAAGATTAAAAGCGAAGATGAAAGACTTCACCTAGAGACGTCACTGGTGAGTCAGTGTGTTACCTATACACTGACACTATACACTGTATACTATATACAGCGGTCCTGTGTACAATGTCACCAGTGATCACTGTATTACCTTTACATTATACACTATATACAGAGCTCCTGTGTATAATGTCACTGGTGATCTCTATTACTTGTACACAGACACTGCATCAGTATTGTAGTGTTCAGTCACTATGTGGTGGTAATTAGTGTTGAGCGATACTGCTCGATATCTAAAAATATCGTATCGAAATGTATCGTCGATATCACTAAATATCGTCAATATCCGATTCTGATACCGGAAGTCCCATGTAAGTCTATGGGAACAAAATATCGCAACAAAAAAAACCCTTTCTTTCGTTGTAAACACAAAATATACACACATAGAATACATATATATATATATATATATATATATATAACATGTCATTGTGACATATATATATACATATATTTATAGTTTATACACTTCTACATAGTAAAATAGACTCTGATTCAATTGCCGGGTAAAGCCGTGACATACCCCATAGAAGTCGACGGGCTCGGTGCCGAGTACCCCCAAAACCTCTGGCTCTGTGCGACTCAACTTGGGCGTCACGAACAGGATTCTGTAGCTCGCTATAAGCGAGTCCTGTGTGCCTGAATTGAACTGGTTTTGTGCTTGAGAATTGCTAAAATCATCAGAGAATGTATTTGCCATTTTTCAGCCATATCTGCGTCACGACGAGGCACTGGTGAAGAAGAAGGGCATGCTCTTCGTGGGTGTACACTCACTCAGTGGCGCGAAAACGATGGCCGACCACTGTAAATGGTACTGCAATGTAACATCGTGCCCCACAGCTCTTCAGTTCCGCCTCCTCATCCTCCTCAGTGTGCGGAAACTAACACGAAGGTCCCGCCTCCCTACAAAAGAGGGGCCCTCTCCAGATGCTAATGACACATGTGACTTGGCAGAGATGGCTAATGGACACGAGCAGAAGTGTGAAGGGATGGAGCAGTCAGAGCTCTCCCCCCACGGAAGCGACCCGATCGCCACGGAACCACCGTTGGGCACCCGGCCTGGAAACCCTCCTACGCTGCAAGAAGCGGAGGATACCCTAAGAGGCCTGGCCCGGCACCGGGAGGAGGTCGCCAGGATGGAAGCCAGCTGGCGTGCCCTAAAACTAAACTTGGAGCGGCGCCAATCCCTCTTACCTGAAGTGTCTGTACCGGAAGGTGAGGCACCCGTTCTAGTAGAGGAGTCCGTGCGGGCATCCCAGCCCTTGCAATGTGATCCGGTTGACGTTGTCGCAGTGGAGGCACCCGTTCCTGCCAAAAACTCTGCACCGGCAGCACCCCAGATCCCGCTGTCTGCCCCCGTCGCTGAGACAGAAGAAGCGACACCCGTCCTCATGGAGGAGGCCGCGCAGGCACCAGAGCACTACCTGCCTGTACCGGAGCCCCGACTGTCATCTGTTCCAGAGCCGGCTGCTTCCTCCGCAGGTGAGCGCCGCCAGGACTGGGGGGCGCCAGGAGAGCTGCCGCAAACCGGACACTGTAAGCTGCAGTTTGATGGTGGAGACATGGAGCTGCTGGTGGAGGAGAATTACAACCGGCGTCAGGAGGAAGAGTGGAGACGTTGGGAGCGGGAAGCAAAGCGACAAAGGGAGCAGCGAGAAACCCAAAAGCTTCGCCAACGTCAGCTGGAGAAGGACCGGGCAGATAAGGACCGGATGAGAAAAGATAAAGGAACCCTGTGGGAGCCGCGGTGTAAGGGTGCAGTACGGAGCTTTAAATTGAAAGGTGGTTGGGGCTTCATCCAGGAGCCTGGACTTTATTTAGAAGTTTTTGTGAACCGGCGGGACGTGGAGGCTCACCTCCCAGAAGGACACCCGGGGAGGGACCTGTTGCCAGGAGACTTGGTGACTTACACCCGACACTGGGGTTACAATGGATGGTACGCCCTAAATGTTACCAGGTGCGACCCCTACTCCCCAGAGTGTCAGGAACCTGTGAGACCCTCGGAGCCTTCAGCCTCCCACATCCAGGCCTCTGCAAAAGTGCCCACCCCACGCCGTAAATCTCCCCAGCCTCCCTCAGTGGTCTCCTCAGCAGCCCCAGCTATGGACATGATAAGTATAGCTGGCCCGTACCCGGCGCCTGTTAGGCCCCCTGGGGTTCGTTCAGTCCGGGACATAGGGTTCCAGACCCAGAGGGAGATGAAAGAGGTGGCCACACAGACCCAGATAGCGGGTCACGACTTGACTGTACAGGCCACACGACGTCATCAGGTCCTGGTGGTCCTTGGTGCCTCGGATGTTTGGCAAGCATCAGAAGAGTACCAGGTGGTACCTGGAACACCCCTGCCAAAGAATTATAAATAACCCGGACAGGGTCCCTGTATGTAAATAGTTAAATTGTTGATGTACCCGGACGGGTGAATGTTCATAAAAAAGTTTTTTAATTTAATAAAAAAAAAAAAACAGTTTTCATTACTTTTATTACAGTCTCATCCTGCGACGCCATCGATCTCCTGTAAAAAAAATGAAAAAAAAAAAAAAGTATACCACCTGACCGACGCAGTCCATAGTAACGAGTGTCCCACGACGATCCAGCTCTGCTACATCAGAATGACAGGCAGAGCCTGTCATCGCGACGCAGCACAGCTGATTACCTGCTTCCCCGGCGGTGACGTCATCGGACTGACTGCTTTACGGCCGGGATTACCCTGCAGTCACTGCAGTTATCGCGAGAAACTGCATGTGACCGCCAGGGAGAAGATAATGGCGGCCATCAAGCAGTCCAGGACGTGACCGCCGGAGATCTTCTGCCAGGTAAGTGCCGCTGACTCCTGACAGACCCGACCGACGGACACACTACAGTGACAAATCCGATTCCGGTATTCGATATGACGAAAATATCGGTATTCGGAATCGAAAGGCCGATACAGCTAATATCGGCCGATACCCGATATTTGCAGTATCGTATCGCTCAACACTAGTGGTAATATGTTGTCCGTCCATGGTGTGGCCGTATTTGCTCCTTGTATGTGCTATGTGGTCACTATGTGGTGGTAATATGTGGTCTGGTCATGGTGTGGTGGTATTTGTTCCTTGCATGTGATATTGTTGGTCACCATATGGTGGTAATATGTGGTCTGGACATGGTGTGTTGGTATTTGTTCCTTGTATGTGGTATTATTGGTCACCATATGGTGGTAATATGTGGTCTGGACATGGTGTGGTGGTATTTGTTCCTTGTATGTGCTATTATTTGGTCACTATGTGGTGGTAATAAGGTGTCTAGTCATGGTGCGGTGGTATTTGTCCACTGTATGTGATATTATTGGTCATTTTAAAAATTGAAAAATAAAAATATAACTAAATTGTATTGGATATTTGAACAAATGTTTAATGGGTTAGAGTAGGGCCCGGCCAAAAGAGTCTACCTTGTCGTGGTGGTGGCTTAAAAAATCTTTTGACTGTGGACAGTTCAAGGGGTGGAGCCTGGGCGGAGTCTCAAGGGGGCCCCGAAAAGTTTGCCAGTATGGGGCCCTGAAATTCCTAGTGGCAGCCCTGACTACAACCTCCACAGGACCATCTGTTTCAGAGAAGCCTAAAGGGCACGATAAGTTCCTTAACTGGATTCCTATTATTTTGCATTCGTTGTGTTTATCATCTATTCTTTAACCCGTTACCTCCCAGCAAGGAGTTAATACCTTGTTTAATTAAATTGTTCCATTTTGTTAACCCTTGCTCTGCCTCCTGTCTGTCACTGCATCCTGCTTACAGTCACAGCACAATGCCACCATACACATAGGCCATCTGCTGAACCTGCGGATATGTGCGGGTCCAGCTGACAGTAATCTAATGAGCATGGGGCGCCCACAGTGGCTGTAACTCAACTGACAGCAGCGACCCCATTCCTTATCACTCAATAGTCGGCAGCCATTAGAGACCACCACCAGGCTGGTGTAACCGGCCTTCATTGTGCATGGCTTCCATAGACTGACACCAGAGGACGCTCACAAAGCTTTCACACAGGACAAGGGCCGCACAGCGCAGAGGTCGTGCGACACAAGCACAAGGTGACACGAGCCGCATCGTCCAACCCCACAATGTCATGTGCGCGGGCGCCTCGGAGGGGGCGGGGCCCGGAGGAAACGTAGGAAGCTGCGCAGGCAACCAATTAGAAACAGGAATCCAGGCAAGCCCCCAAACGGCCTGCTCTGGGGACGCGTGTGCGCGCCGGTGCGGTCACCTTGCATCGGCAGGGCCGCAGCGGACATGATCTCACGCATTGTCTGTATTCTCCGTGTAGATATTGCACACGTTCACATATACTTCCACACAGAGAGCCAACTAATAAGGCCAATTTATCACTGAGGATGTAAGTTTACGCTCTAAATTGCCAGCATCCAAAATGGCCGTCGGCGTTCCTATACCCAGCCCGGGAGGCACGCCCTTGGTGACGTCATGTCACGTGATGTAAGCGCGCTCCCGGGAGGCAGCTTGGTTTGTTGTATGGTCGGGAGTGCGCGCAGCTGTGTTGCGGTAGCTGACGGAGTCAGTGTGATCGGTCATCATGGCTGGAGTCGTGGCCCGCAAAGCAGTGGACTATGTCAAGAGCAAAGAGTTCCGCGAATATCTCATGAGGTGAATCCTGGGGGCCGGCCGTGTTATCGCTGCCCGGCCGCTAGAGGGCACGACGGAGGCGTAGTGCGGCGGGGCACCGTGGTCATGGGTCTCGGGGTCCTCCGTACTGCAGGACACAGGGGGCGCAGCCGAGTCTCCTGTCACTTCACTATGTGGACACGGGGGGCGCAGCCGAGTCTCCTGTCACTGCACTATGTGGACACGGGGGGCGCAGCCGAGTCTCCTGTCACTTGCACTATGTGGACACGGGGGCGCAGCCGAGTCTCCTGTCACTGCACTATGTGGACACGGGGGGCGCAGCCGAGTCTCCTGTCACTGCACTATGTGGACACGGGGGGGCGCAGCCGAGTCTCCTGTCACTCACTATGTGGACACGGGGGGCGCAGCCGAGTCTCCTGTCACTGCACTATGTGGACACGGGGGCGCAGCCGAGTCTCCTGTCACTGCACTATGTGGACACGGGGGCGCAGCCGAGTCTCCTGTCACTTCACTATGTGGACACGGGGGGCGCAGCCGAGTCTCCTGTCACTGCACTATGTGGACACGGGGGGCGCAGCCGAGTCTCCTGTCACTGCACTATGTGGACACGGGGGGCGCAGCCGAGTCTCCTGTCACTGCACTATGTGGACACGGGGGGCGCAGCCGAGTCTCCTGTCACTGCTCTATGTGGACACGGGGCGCAGCCGAGTCTCCTCTCACTTCTCTATGTGGACACAGGGAGCGCTGCCGAGTCTCCTGTCACTGCACTATGTGGACACGGGGCGCAGCCGAGTCTCCTGTCACTTCTCTATGTGGACACGGGAGGCGCAGCCGAGTCTCCTGTCACTGCTCTATGTGGACACTGGTGGGCGCAGCTGAGTCTCCTGCCCTGTCACTGTGCTATGTGGACACTGGGGGCGCAGCTGAGTCTCCTGCCTTGTCACTGTGCTATGTGGACACTGGGGGTGCAGCCGAGTCTCCTGTCACTGCTCTATGTGGACACGGGGGGCGCAGCCGAGTCTCCTGTCACTGCTCTATGTGGACACGGGGGGCGCAGCCGAGTCTCCTGTCACTGCGCTATGTGGACACGGGGGGGCGCAGCCGAGTCTCCTGTCGCTGCTCTATGTGGACATAGGGGCGCAGCCGAGTCTCCTGCCCTGTCACTGCACTATGTGGACACAGGGGGCGCAGCTGAGTCTCCTGTCACTGCACTATGTGGACACGGGGGGCGCTGCCGAGTCTCCTGTCACTGCACTATGTGGACACTGGGGGCGCAGCCGAGTCTCCTGTCACTGCACTATGTGGACGCGGGGGGGCGCAGCCGAGTCTCCTGTCACTGCACTATGTGGACACGGGGCACAGCCGAGTCTCCTGTCACTTCTCTATGTGGACACTGGGGGCGCAGCCGAGTCTCCTGTCACTGCACTATGTGGACACGGGGGGCGCAGCCGAGTCTCCTGTCACTGCACTATGTGGACACGGGGCACAGCCGAGTCTCCTGTCACTTCTCTATGTGGACACTGGGGCGCAGCCGAGTCTCCTGTCACTGCACTATGTGGACACTGGGGGCGCAGCCGAGTCTCCTGTCACTGCGCTATGTGGACACGGGGGGCGCAGCCGAGTCTCCTGTCACTGCACTATGTGGACACGGGGGGCGCAGCCGAGTCTACTGTCACTGCACTATGTGGACACGGGGGGCGCAGACTAGTCTCCTGTCACTGCACTATGTGGACACGGAGGGCGCAGCCGAGTCTCCTGTCACTTCTCTATGTGGACACGGGGCGCAGCCGAGTCTCCTGTCACTGCACTATGTGGACACGGGGCGCAGCCGAGTCTCCTGTCACTGCACTATGTGGACACGGGGCGCAGCCGAGTCTCCTGTCACTGCTCTATGTGGACACGGGGGGCGCAGCCTAGTCTCCTGTCACTGCACTATGTGGACACGGGGGGCGCAGCCGAGTCTCCTGTCACTGCTCTATGTGGACACGGGGCGCAGCCGAGTCTCCTGTCACTTCTCCATGTGGACGCAGGGGGCGCAGCCGAGTCTCCTGTCCCTGCACTTTGTGGACACGGGGGGCGCAGCCGAGTCTCCTGTCACTTCTCTATGTGGACACGGGGGGCGCAGCCGAGTCTCCTGTCACTGCTCTATGTGGACACTGGGGGCGCAGCCGAGTTTCCTGTCACTGCACTATGTGGACACGGGGGGCGCAGCCGAGTCTCCTGTCACTGCTCTATGTGGACACGGGGGGCGCAGCCGAGTCTCCTGTCACTGCTCTATGTTTACACAGGGGGCGTAGCCGAGTCTCCTGCCCTGTCACTGTGCTATGTGGACACGGGGCGGAGCCGAGTCTCCTGTCACTGCACTATGTGGACACAGGGGGCGCAGCCGAGTCTCCTGTCACTGCGCTATGAGGACACGGGGGGGCGCAGCCGAGTCTGCTGTTACTGCACAATGTGGACACGGGGGGCGCAGCCGAGTCTCCTGTCACTGCACTATGTGGACACAGGGGGCGCAGCCGAGTCTCCTGTCACTGCACTATGTGGACACAGGGGGCGCAGCCGAGTCTCCTGTCACTGCACTATGTGGACACATGGGGCGCAGCCGAGTCTCCTGTCACTGCGCTATGTGGACACATGGGGCGCAGCCGAGTCTCCTGTCACTGCGCTATGTGGACACGGGGAGGCGCAGCCGAGTCTGCTGTCACTGCACAATGTGGACACGGGGGGCGCAGCCGAGTCTCCTGTCACTGCACTATGTGGACACGTGGGGCGCAGCCGAGTCTCCTGTCACTGCACTATGTGGACACGGGGCGCAGCCGAGTCTCCTGTCACTGCGCTATGTGGACACGGGGGGCGCATCCGAGTTTCCTGTCACTGTACAATGTGGACACGGGGGGCGCAGCCGAGTCTCCTGTCACTGCACTATGTGGACACGGGGGCGCAGCTGAGTCTCCTGTCACTGCACTATGTGGACACGGGGGGGCAGCCGAGTCTCCTGTCACTGCACTATGTGGACACGGGGGGGCGCAGCCGAGTCTCCTGTCACTGCACTATGTGGACACGGGGGGCGCAGCCGAGTCTCCTGTCACTGCACTATGTGGACACGGGGGGCGCAGCCGAGTCTCCTGTCACTGCACTATGTGGACACGGGAGGTGCAGCCGAGTCTCCTGTCACTGCACTATGTGGACACGGTGGGCGCAGCCGAGTCTCCTGTCTCTGCGCTATGTGGACATGGGGGGCTCAGCCGAGTCTCCTGTCACTGCGCTATGTGGACACGGGGGGTCAGCCGAGTCTCCTGTCACTGCACTATGTGGACACGGGGGGGCACAGCCGAGTCTCCTGCCCTGTCACTGCTCTGTGTTTTCTAGATCGCCTGTTAACCCCTGAAGGACTGGGCTGTTTCTTTTTCACGTTCTTAAAGGTTGTCTGTCACTCCATTTTTCGACCATCAGCTGTAGCCACCGCCATCAGGTGCTTTTCTACAGCATTCTGGAATGTTGTGAATAAGCCCCCGATGTCACCTGAAAGAGAAGACAAACGAGTTACGGTATATTATACTCACCCAGGGGCGGTCTGTCGTCCGGTCCGATGGGCTTTGCGGTCCGGTCCGGCGCCTCCCATCTTCTAGCGAAGCCGGCCTCTTCTTAGCTTCTTGTTGCGACTCCGGCGCAGGTGTACTTCTCTGCCCTTGGGAGAGTGGTGCGCAGGCGCCGGGAAAGGTCAGAGAGGTCCGGCGCCTGCGCACTGCAGTACTCTGCTCTGCCCTCACCAGGGCAGAGCAGTACACCTGCGCCGGAGCCGCAACGGGAAGCTAGGAAGAGGCCGGCTTCGCTAGAAGATGGGAGGCACCAGACCGGACCGCGACACCCATCGGACCGGACGGCGGACCGCCCCCTGTGAGTATAATATAACTCGTTTTTCTACTCTTTCAGGTAACATCGGGGGCTTATCTACAGCATTACAGAATACTGTAGATAAGCCCTGATGGCGGTGGCTTCAGCTGATGGTCGAAAAATGGGGTGACAAATTCCATTTAAAGCCTCACGTCCTCCACTGTGTGTGGTGCAGTTGTACAGGTAGAAGGAGCAGTGTGTCGGCTTTTTCTCCAGTGATATCTGTTGTACAGGTCCGATGTGTCAGTCATGCGAAATCTAGTGTGAAGCCGTATGCAAATCAGGCTGGGAGTGCACTGGGGGTGTAAGTGCCCTTGGTCCACGGCTTCTATCTGCAGTGCCGCCCCCAGTGCACTCCCACGGCTTCACACTAGACTGATGACACATCAGATCAGTACAGTAGGTATCATTGGAGGACCAGTTTACATGTAACTGGTTCCCTGAGCCTCTCTGAACATTGTGTCTTTCACTGTTCAGTGTAAATAGCTGCCCCTTTATTCCGCAGGTCAGTAACGTCATGGCGGCTATTGCACAGTAAATATTAAGCAGAAAAAAGTTTTGGAGCAGTAGCATTTTTATCTTTCTGTTGGTGAGCTGTGAATGCTTGATTTTTTTTTTTTTTTGGTTTCAAACCAGTTTTCTTTGATCCCATTCTAACTTTTTGATCACTCTTTATGTATCTTTTTGGCAAGCAACTCTACCAAAAGCAGCAATTCTGGTATTTTATTTTAATAGGATTGCCAGTGTGGTATAATGGTATATGAAAGGGTGACATAAATGCACAGGGTCAGGTAGTGCTTATAAAAAACAAATGTTGTGATTTGTTGCTTTGTAACTTTTTCGGTCAGAACTTTGATATTAAAGTGGTGTTCACTAATGATAAAAATGTATTATTTCTATAGCGCTTACATATTCCACAGCACTTTACATTCTAGAGGGGACTTGTACAGACAATAAAGACGTTGCAGAATAACGGAATGAGGGCCCTGCTCACAAGCATACAACCTGTGAGGAAATAGGGGAGACACAGAAGGTGGACGGTAACAATTGCTTGTATTGTACAGTGCGGCCATCCAGATAATATATAGGGTTATTCACATCACTCCATGAACCAGTAACCAACCAGTATCAGTACAAGTCAAACACAGAGGGCTAATAAGTGATGGAGGGTGTGAATCGATGCTACGAGGGTCCAGATTTTGAAGAAAGTTTTGAATGGGCAAAACAGATAGATAAGTGTTATAAGGCGGTATGCCAGTCTAAACAAATGTGTTTTTAAGGCATGCTTAAAACTGTGGGTATTGGGGATTAATCAAATTGTCCTGGGTAGTGCATTCCAAAGAATTTGTGCAGCACATGAGAAGTCTTGGAGATGGGAGTGGGATGTTCAGATTATAGAGGATGTTAGTTTTAGTTTATTAGCAATGGAGGGCACAGGTAGACTGAGACGAGAGAGGAGATGTAGGGTCGTGCTGAACCGTGGAGCATTTTATGGGTGAGAGTGATAAGTTTGTTTTGGACCCTGTAGTGGATGGGCAACCAGTGCAATGACTGACAGACTGGCATCGGTGTAGCAGTTGGAAAGGAGTGGAGACCGATCTGTAGAGAGCTGCAATAGTCCAGACGAGAATAAATAAAAGCAACAGTTAGGCCCCGTTCACACATTGCGGTTTTAGATGCGTTTCCGCTGCGTTTTTTAACGCTGCGGAAACGCATCCAACCCGCAGCACAGTGCACAGCCAATGAATCCCTATGGGAACCGCAGGTCTGCTGTGCACATGCTGCGGAAAAAAACGCGCGGTTTAGCCGCGTTTTATTTTCCGCAGCATGTCAATTCTTTGTGCGGAACTGCAGCGGTTCGGCGCCCATTGACTTGCATTGAGTCGGGCACTTCCGCAGCAAAACCGCAGATCTAAAAAAGATCTGCGGGTTTGCTGCGGCTGAAACCGCTGCAGTTCGGGAGGAGGGAAGTGTGTGGGCGGTGCGTGGGCGTGAATAGTGTGCGGCGCTATGTGTGTGGGCGGTGCGTGGGCGTGTATAGTGTGCGGCGCTGTGTGTGTGGGCGGTGATTGTGTGCCGGTGTCTGCGTGATCGGTGTGCGGGTCTGTGTGCGCGATCAGTGTGCGTGATCGGTGTGCGCGATCAGTGTGCGGGGCTGTGTATGTGCGGCGGTGTGCGGGGCTGTGTGCGTGTCTCCGTGTATGCAGGCATCGTCGGATGGGACTACAAGTCCCATCCGGCTATGCCTGCTACAGTGACTGACACATTAGCCAATGATGGGACAGTAGTAGTCCCATCATCCGGCTAATGTGCACTGCTGAATGTAAAAAAAAAAAAAATTACATGACATACAGAACATATAATGACATACAGAACATATAACATACAGTAACATACAACACATAACATTGAGCACATACTCACCTCTTCCCCGACGCCATCCATCTGTGTATCGCTCTGCCGCCGGGAGAGAATGACGTCACTACAGTTCATTCTCTCATGGCAATGCTGGGTGAGAAAATTCCCACGCAGCATTGCCATAAAGTGAGAGAATGGACTCAGTGATGCACTGCAGGAGCCATTGTCTCCTGTCAGTGCAACACTGGGAGGCCCTATAGAACGGTGACATCACCTGATGTCACTGTTCTATAGGGGAGACCGTCGTGGGACACTCGTTATTAATTGGACTGCGTCGGACAGGGAGTATACGGTTGTTTTAATTTTTTTACGTTTTTTTACAGGAGATCGAGGGCGTCGCTTGGATCTGAGTGTGTAATAAAGATATGAAAACCGTGTTGTGTTTTATTTCATTAAAATAATTTATTCTTATGCGTGTGTTTTTTTTAACCCTTTATTAATATAAGATTAATAATGGATAGGCGTCTTATTGACGCCTCTCTATTATTAACCGGGCTTAATATCACCTTACAATAGCAAGGTGATATTAACCCCTTATTACCCCATATCCCACCGCTACAGGGGAGTGGGAAAGAGAGGGGCTAAGTGCCGGAATTGGCGCATCGTACAGATGCGCCAACTCTGGGGCGGCTGGGTGCTGGTATTTTTAGCCAGGGGGGGCGCCAATATCCATGGCCCCTTCCTAGGCTATGAATATCAGCCCGCAGCTGTCTGCCTAGCCTGTCTGGCTATAAATTATAGGGGGACCCACGTCATTTTTTTTTGGGGGGGTCCCCCTATTTTAATAGACAGTGAAGGCTAGCTGCGGGCTGATATTCATAGCCTGGGAAGATCCATGGGTATTAACCCCTTCCCAGGCTAGAAATATTGGCCCCGGCTGTCTGCTTTCCCCCTCTGGCGCAGAAAATTGCGCGGGAGCCCACGCCATTTTTTTTCCTATATTTTTTTTTTATTAACTATTGCGTTATTTTGTGTATGTATACGCGTGTGTGTCTTTAACTATTATCTATCTATCTGTCTATCTATCTATCTACTGGTATCTATTATCTATCTATGGCCGGCGTCACACTTGCGAGTGCGATGCGAGTAAGTCGCACGACTTTCTCGCATCAACACCCGGCACGGCCGCCCACTCTCGGACCCGAATGTGCGGCTGCATAGAAATACATGCAGCCGCACACTCGGGTCCGAGAGCGGGCAGCCGTGCCGGGTGTTGATGCGAGAAAGTCGTGTGACTTACTCGCATCACACTCGCAAGTGCGACGCCGGCCTATCTCTATCTGTGTGTGTGTAATGTAGTGTGGGTTGGACAAATGTAAAAGAGGAGGTTGGGCAAGAAATGACATCACAAATTTTTTTTTTTTTTGTTAAACAACATATCTTTATTTAGCTGTAAAAACCGCATGAGAAAAAACACGTCAAAACCGCGCCAAAAAACGCATCAAAACCGCGCCTGCGGTTTCTGCCAAGAGGTGCGGTTTCGGCGCGGAAAAATCCGCAGGCAAATCCGCAATGTGTGCACAGGCCCTAAGGCTTCTTTTACATTTACCGGGGTTTCTGCGGCCTGCTATTGCCGGTCTTTTTTGCAGGCTGTATTGTCGCAAAAAAGGTGGTCTGCCACAATAACGGGCCGCAAAAAACTTGCGGATCGCTGTTTTTCAGTTTTCCAATACTATGGAAGAAGTATTGGAAAAAAAAAAAAGACTTTCCGCAAAAACAAACTTCCGTTTGATTTTGCGGCCCAATTGATTTTCAATGGGGGCCGTGTCCGTACGCCGTGAAAAAGATTGAGCAGGCTCGATCTTTTTTCACATCCACAAATACGGCCCTCATGGCCATATGGCACACGGCACACCGTGGAATTTTTGCGGGCCGATTTTGCGCAAAAACAGCCTGCAGAAACAAGGTAGATTTAAAAGAACCCTAAGAGTTTTTGCAGAGTCAAAGGCATGGAAAGGTCAAATTCTAGGAATGTTTTTGAGGTGTTGGTGACATGAGCAAATGAGTGCTGCTTGGATGTAGGGGGTGAATGAAAAATCTGAATCAAGTATGACCCTCAAGACAGCAGGCATGTTGCTAGGGAGTAATAGTAGAACCACACATGGAAATGGCAATGTTGGGCATAGGTAGGTTAGTAGAGGGAGGAAACACAAGGAATTCAGATTTTGACATATTACGTTTTAGATAAAGTGAGGACATGATATTAGGGTCAGCGAAAAGACAATCACTGGTGTTTTGTAATAATGCCGGCGTGATGTCAGGAGACTATGTGTAATTGGGTGTCCTCAGCATCACCATCTACTGATGGTTTGTCCGATAGGGGCAGTATATAAAGAGAAGTGGAGAGGGCCTAGAACTGATCCTAGAGGAACCCCAACAGTAAGTAGGAGGAAGAGGAGCCGGCAAAAGATAGTGAAGGAGCAGTTGGAAAGGAAGGAGGAGAACCAGGAGAGAATGGTGTCCTTGAGGCCAATAGAGTGGAGCATAGTGACGAGGAGCTGGTGATCCCCAGTTTCAGCGCAGTGCTTGCAAGCTACACAGCAGCTAGGTCTTTTTTTTTTTTTTTTATTAAAATTATAGCCATCTGAATATAAACAAAATTTGATAGCATCATAATTATCTTAATCCTACAACTATCATTGTTTATAATGAAGCGAAAATGAAAGGAATCGATAAAAAATTATATTAAAATTCAGGCCCTTATTCTTAAAGGGAATCATTCAGGAGGATTTCACTCCCCAAACTATATGTGCATGTACAGTGGTGGCCAAAAGTATTGGCACCCTTCAATTCTGTCAGATAATACTCAGTTTCTTCCTGAAAATGATTGCAAACACAAATTCTTTGGTATTATTATCTTCATTTAATTTGTCTTCAATGAAAAAACACAAAAAGAATTGACCTAAAGCCAAATTGGATATAATTCCACACCAAACCTAAAAAAGGGGGTGGACAAAAGTATTGGCACTGTTTGAAAAATCATGTGATTTTTCTCTAATTCGTGTATTCACCAGCACCTGTAACTTACCTGTATCACCTAACAGGTGTTGGCAATAACTAAATGACACTTGCAGCCAGTTAACATGGATTAAAGTTGACTCAACCTCTGTCCTGTGTCCTTGTGTGTACCACATTGAGCATGGAGAAAAGAAAGAAGACCAAAGAACTGTCTGAGGACTTGAGAAACCAAATTGTGAGGAAGCATGAGCAATCTCAAGGCTACAAGTCCATCTCCAAAGACCTGAATGTTCCTGTGTCTTCCGTGCGCAGTGTCATCAAGAAGTTTAAAGCCCATGGCACTGTGGCTAACATCCCTAGATGTGGAAGGAAAAGAAAAATTGACGAGAGATTTCAACGCAAGATTGTGCGGATGGTGGATAAAGAACCTCGACTAACATCCGAACAAGTTCAAGCTGCCCTGCAGTCCGAGGGTACAACAGTGTCAACCCGTACTATCTGTCGGCGTCTGAATGAAAAAGGACTGTATGGTAGGATACCCAGAAAGACCCCACTTCTTACCCCGAGACATAAAAAAGCCAGGCTGGAGTTTGCCAAAACTTACCTGAGAAAGCCTAAAACGTTTTGGAAGAATGTTCTCTGGTTAGATGAGACAAAAGTCGAGCTTTTTGGGAAAAACCATCAGCATAGAGTGTACAGGAAAAAAAAGAGGCATTCAAAGAAAAGAACACGGTCCCGACAGTCAAACATGGCGGAGGTTCCCTGATGTTTTGGAGTTGCTTTGCTGCCTCTGGCACTGGACTGCTTGACTGTGTGCATGGCATTATGAAGTCTGAAGACTACCAACAAATTTTGCAGCATAATATAGGGCCCAGTGTGAGAAAGCTGGGTCTCCCTCAGAGGTCATGGGTCTTCCAGCAGGACAATGACCCAAAACACACTTCCAAAAGCACTATAAAATGGTTTGAAAGAAAGCACTGGAGACTTCTAAGGTGGCCAGCAATGAGTCCAGACCTGAATCCCATAGAACACCTGTGGAGAGATCTCAAAATGGCAGTTTGGAGAAGGCACCCTTCAAATATCAGGGACCTGGAGCAGTTTGCCAAAGAAGCATGGTCTACAATTCCAGCAGAGCATTGTAAGAAACTCATTGATGGTTACCGGAAGCGGTTGTTCGCAGCTATTTTGGCTAAAGGTTGTGCAACCAAGTATTAGGCTGAGGGTGCCAATACTTTTGTCTTGCCCATTTTTGGAGTTTTGTGTGAAATGATCAAGGATTTGATTTTTGCTTCATTCTCTTTTGTGTTTTTTCCTTGCAAGCAAATTAAATGAAGATAAAAATAGCAAATAATTTGTGAATGCAATAATTTTCAGGAAGACACTGAGTATTATCTGACAGAGTTGCAGGGGTGCCAATACTTTTGGCCACCACTGTAGCTCTTTCAAAGTAAAGTCCAGCCATACCATTACATGGCCGGCCTGTTCTTCCATTACTGAGAAATCAGCCTTTCAATTGATATGTAAATGAGGCTGAAGAGCTTTTGTAGACTGGAAAGTCTGTCTCTCTGGTTCTATTCACTGACTAGTGTGGCCTCCTCCTGCTAGACTGACAGGTCCTTTGCCTGAAATCACACAGCATTGACATCTTTGAGCCAGTCATTCAAGTAGGATGACCCAGTGCTAAGAACTGACAGGCTTCATGAAGTTGTCCACTACTTGGACAACTTCTATTCATACCCCATGCTTGGCCTAATAAAATAATAAAGCCTATACTCTCCTCCCTAGCTGGAGCCGTTCCCACGGTGTCGGCATTCGGTCTCCTGTGCTGTTGTGACGCCGGGGCCCATTCAGCACTAGCATCACTGTCCCCGCCTCCTAATTGAGCATGAAGAGGAAGTGTGAGATCAGCTGTAGCCCGTACTTCCTCTTCATGTTCGATTTCTCCGAATGAGGAGACAACAATGTGCCGGCGTCATGTGTCACTACAACAGCATGAAAGCTTCGGGACCGCAAGTGCAGACACCGTGAGAACGGCGACAGCACAGGTGGTGTGTATAGGTTCTATAAATTTATGGGGGCCAAACATTTTGATCAAGAAGGGGTTGTCCAATTAGTGGACAACCCCTTTCATATCTAAAGCCTCATTTTCATATCAATTCAAAAACTGATTTCTCAATAATGGACGAACGGAATATCAATGTAAAATTTATTGCTGGACTTGTCTTTGAAAGAGCTACATGCTCATATATAGTTTGTGGGTGAAATCCTGCTGACAGATTCCTTTTAAAGACTGGCATTTTGTACTCCATCCTTAATGTTGGGAGTGTTGGTGTGTGATTCACCAAATTTACTAACAGGCAAGGTCCTCTTAATGGATGTGGCACTTCTTACAGGTGCCTTGTACCCCCAATGTACACCAGCCAAGATCTGGCGCACATTTTTCACATTTTTTTTATTCCACCTTTTTGACGAAAGTCAGGATGAATTTGTTAGATGCCCTTGGCCATGCCCTGTCCCACCTGAGCTCCGCCAATGTTTTTTTTTTTTTTTTCTTTTTAAAAGTTGTCCGTAAGTGGTGTGAAAACGCCAAGCTACAACATTTTTATGCAACTTTGACCTCTGCAAAAGGTTTGTGACATCTTAAACAGTTGTACGCCATAAAACTGTTTGAATCAGTCTCTCAAAGTCAGTTGGGTTTTTCAGAAGTGACTGTTCCAAGGTGGGTACCTATTAGCCATGGCGGGTAGCTACTTGCCTGCCAACCCCATTGATTAAGGCTATTCAGTGTGCGAATCCATGCAAGTGCAAACCGCAAAATTGCAGCAGAAATTAGTGTCACTCAGATTTCTACTGCAGGTTACTTCAATGGACATCTTATTTTTCAGCAAAGAAAACCAACCCTCTGATCGTGTCTTGTGTGGTGTCCTCGCGCTGGAGAACTTCTTGAGTTTTCCATGTTTGCTACAACATGAAAGTCAAGGTGATTGCTGATTTTGACGCTGTCACCCTGCATGCCTCTGGTTGACACCTTCTTTAAATTAGTTTCCCTGCAAACATTTGAGATCTGTATTGCCGGGGTCCTTATGACTGTTCTTCCAGCCTCATTACCTTCAGACATAAAACCTCATTATCATGTTATGTCCTTATGCATCCAGTAGGTTTTCTTGCTATAGCAGTTGTAGTTGAGGTTTTGCTTCATTTTCAATTAGTAGGGCTTGTTCTCATACCTTTCACATGCCGTTGCTGCTATTGGTAACATCACGTAACACTAGGTTTTTCCAGTGACCAGCGGACCTAAGTTTTAGATCTACCTCATACTTCTGTTGTGTATATTTTCTTTCAATATGTTTATTCCCTGACAAACCTTTATCACTGTGTAATCGCTGGGACCCCCTCTACCTCTAGATGCCCTCCTTGGAGGACTTTGAGTAGCTTATCACCATAGTCCCTGCCACTCCATTTATTGTCTATGACTTGTGTGGATAGGCGTTAAAGATTTTTTTTTTTTTTCTAGATAACCCCTTTAAGATGCCATAACAATAAAACATTAACACTTGGCTCAGAGTATCAGGACTTACACTCATGATTCCTTCTCACAATTTCATGATTCCTTCTCACAATTTCAGTCATCAGGAAGTCCCTGTGAATTTTCCATGTGTACACTTAGCTATGTTCACATGTTGCGTTTTTGTTGTTTTTTATTTATGGAAATTTTAAGCTGCATTTTACAATACCAGCAACAGCAATGAGATTTTGATCATAACTTAAAAAAATTCTGATCCCTATAATCGAGCATTTGATATTGATTATTGATAAGAGATTTAAATCGATATTGGTCTAATATCTATATTAGTAAAGGCACTTAGGTATTTCTGTATGATGTACTGCAGATAGGGTGAGTATTCTGCTTAGGTCAAGTATGCAAATGTCCAAGTTTCTGAATGTGTTCAGGTAGCCCATACAGAGTGTTGTAAAGCCCCAAGTCCCTGTGCACTTTGCTGTGCTCATGTTGCATGATGATCACATTCTTGGACTGCAGAGACTATTATTGGAATAATAACCCTGCAAACACTGAATGACTGTTCAAGGATATCAGGGTGACACTGCAGAACAAATCTCACACTGCAATGAAACTGAAGTTTTTGTACCAAGTTATTCAGCTGCCCCCTGTCTTATTGATGGGGGATAACATTCTGACTGCTGGCACTGTGATGTGCTCCTCTAAATCTGACAGTCTTGCCGAGAATGAAAGCAGTGGAGGGGCACATGCTTTACCTCTGCGCCATACAGACTGTCATTCTCTGGACCTTTGGTGGTGCCAGTGGTCGGAATCGTAGAACGTTAGAATTGGAAGGGACCTCCAGGGTCATCGTGTCCAACCCCCCTGTTCGATACAGGATTCACTAAACCATCTCTGACAGATGGCTGTCCAGCCTCTGAAGAATTCCATTGAAGAACTCGCCACCTCTCGTGGCATCCTTTTCTACTTATTGATCACCCTCAAAGTTTTTTCTAATATCTAATTTGTATCTTCTCCCTTTCATTCCTTTGCTTCTTGTGTTTCCATGTGCAAATTGAATTAGGGCAATCCCTCTATATTGTGACATCCCTTCACATATTTGTACACAGCTATTAAGTCTCTTCTTAGCCTTTTTTGCAAACTAAGCATTCCCAAATCCTTTAACCGTTACTCGTAGAACATACTGCAGTCCACTCACCATCCTGGTAGCTCTTCTCTGAACTTGCTATAGTTTTTCAATGTCTTTTTTTAAAATGTAGTTCCCAGAACTGGACACAATATTCCAGATGAGGCCTGACCAAGGAGCAGTAGAAGAGGATAGTTACTTCATGTGATCTAGACTCTATGCTTCTCTTAATACATCCTAGAACTGTTTGCGTTTTTTGCTACTGCATCACTCTGTTGACTCATGTGTAGTCTGTGATCTATTAGTAAACCCAAGTCTTTTTCACATGTGCTGTTGCTTAGTTCTATTCCTTCCATTCTGTAGATGTAATTTTCATTTATCTTACCCAGTTGTAGAATCTTGCACTTCTCCCTGTTAAATACCATTCTATTAGTTGCTGCCCATTTTTCAAGCTTATCCAGATCCTTCTGAATCCTTTCTGTCTTCTCTAGTGTTACCTATCCCTCCTAGCTTTGCATTGCCTGCAAATTTGATTAGTTTACCTTCAGTTCCCTTATCTAGATCATTTATAAAAAATGTTGAACAACACTGCGACCTAGACAGAGTCTTGTGATACCTCACTTCAATCCCAGCAATCGGAAACGTGAGAGCGCACTGTGAGTGTTTGCAAGTCTGTAGACTTGAACTCCAAGCCTGGACAACCCCTTTAAAATCTAAAGACTTTTTATAATTCCTGACTTTATTTTTTTTCTACATGATCTATAAGGTCTTATTTTTTTATATTTTTCTCTCTGATTTCTGTTATGGCTTCAATAGCCTGCCAGCTGCCTTGTAAAAGGATGTATATTGCTTCTGTTCATGTCACCATTTTAGTATTGTTTTTTACTTTCGGGGAAAGGTTTCCAAGTACGGTATATGCTAAATGTAAAGGCTCCACTTATGCAACCCTATACCATTCCGTTGCTCTTTCTCCCTTAACAATATACATTTACATTTGTATTTCCAATATTTAAACTGCCAGTAAACTACATTTTTCAATTACCGTAAGTGGACAAAAATCATCCTGACATGTTGTTCTCAGATCTTTACAGGCAATTGACAGGCTTATATACGTCTGGAATACTTCCTTGGGTGTATGGTGAATGCACGCTGCAAGCATAGTCTGAACATAGCCTTTAAGGGGTAGTCTAGTGAAAGCACGTTATCAGCTACCCAGGATAGGTGGTAACTTGCGAATTGGTTGGAGGCCCACACTCAAAACAGGGACTTATCTGCATTTGGAACTTTTGTTGTTTAGAATGGCGTGGTAGTGCGCATGCTGACTGCCGCTCCATTCATTCTCTGTGGGTTTGCCATAAAATGCTGGCAGCCCTATATAAATGGATGCGGTTGGGCATCCTCACCACTGTTCATTTTAGCCAAGAGAAGTTTCTTGTTCTGCGGACCCCAGATTTCAGACCCCCATGATTGGCAAATTATCAATTGGTAGGTGATTACTAGTTTATGCTGGTCAGCACCTTTAAAAGGAACCTGTCGCCCACCCCCAGACCATTTTTCAGTAAAAGAACCACCTTCAGCAGCACTAAGGCTACATTCTGTGAAGTTGGCTCTTATGTTTCTGATCCCTAGTAACGCTGAAATACATACTTTTATAAATTCCCCGCCATACCTCTTTTGTGTCCCGGAGGTATGTCTTATCGCCCGGTGTCAAGCGTCGTAGAGCTGTCAATCATTTCCTTCTTGCGTTATGCCGCCTCTGTTCCTTACATGCCCGGCGCCTGCACTCTGCCAACAGTTCTCGGGCATACGCTGATGTAATGCTCTCTCGCCACGAGGCCCCAGATCCCACCCCGCTGTGTGTTATGATGTATTCACACTGCGGGGCTGGGTTTCTGGCGCCTGACACCGGGCGAGAAGACATGCGTCCCAGACACAAAAGAGGTATGGCGGGGATTTTATGAAAGTATGTATTTCAGCGTTACTAGGGATCAGAAACATAAGAGCCACCTTCACAGAATGCAGCCTTAGTGCTGCTGAAGGTGGCTCTTTTACTGAAAAATGGCCTTGGGGGGTGACAGGTTCCCTTTAAATTAAGGTGTACTAAACTTGCCGAATCAAGTGATAGCCAGAGACGCCTTTCGTTCTTTTATTTTCATTCAATGGCTTCAAGCATGAAACACCATGGTGAGTAGATTGAGAGTGACAGTGCTCAGTTTCCAGCAGAGTAGCTGAAAGCTGATGGGCCTGGATAAGTAGGTAATTTTATTACTGACTTTGTTATTCCTGTGCACTAGTATTTAGGTATTAATTAGAAGTCAGAGGACTGTATGTCCGGGCCTGTGTGAATGGTGTATCGACATTGCTGTGTGTTTCCGCTGCAAGGGATTTAAGCGGCAAACTCCACCATTCAAGAACAGGTTTTTATATAGACGACAAAAGAAATCACCTTGAAGTTGTCAGTAAACTGTAGTTGGTGCTTTTACATTTCTGTAGTCAATGTGGTAATTTTTAATTTTTTTTTTCTCATTCCTTGTCTTTCCTGCTGCATTTTATGGATTTCTGAAAAAATGGCTGTTAAACCCATAGTACGGTAAGAAAATTTGCAAACTATTTTTTTTTCTCTATAGAATTATACCGTCATTGTTGCGTGACAATGCTGTCATAACTGCACTTTAAAGGGAAAAGGAAAAGCCATTTTGCAAAAGCTATTTGTAGTATATAATCCTAAGCACAGTTGGCTATTAAGCTAAACATAGGGCTGCGCAGGAGTACTAACATGGCAGTGACGGTGGTGTCACGCGGTCTTATGATATGTGTACGATGTCAGTAAACTATTCTTAAAAGAACAACACTCTATACAACATATAGATTAGCAACATCAGCATGTAAATATAGAATAGATTTACCTGACACGATATCCGTTGAACTCAGGGTTAATCTTGAGGACTTGATACACTGTCACAGGAAAGAAGAGGACCGGGGGTCTAACCTGACCCTAAACTGGGGTCCTAACTAATCCCTCACCTTGGAGGTACTGATAATGGTTCAGAGGTCCAAGTCTCCAGCCTAACCCTGTCTCCTATCAGTCCCTGAACCCTGTAATCAGTCCTAAGAAGGATTCTGATTACCACCAAAGGGATATGGGCTGATCTCTGCTAAATACACAGATTTAGACATATAAGACAGACTGGAGAAAACACAGACTTGCATACACACTCAAACACAGAAGGAACATAAATGATCTGGGATATTAAACTCTAAGCAAGGTGAGCTTAAAACAACTAAGGAGCTCTTTAACTTAAGTCTATACAGATACAATCCTATCTGTGGTCTGCATGAAGAATTTCACTGGCAACTCCCAAAACAGACCACCAGAGATTTAAAGGAAACTAATCAACAAATAATTAATTGCAGCCGGGAGAAACTGCACCCAGTCCCAGAACTGAGCACAGACAGAATTAACTCCCTAACTGCCAAACACAAAGGAACAGCAACTCAGCTGTGAGAAGTCAGAATGTGCAACCGCGACTATCTTCGTGGCGATGCACACATGACAGTACCCCCCCTTCTACGAGGGGCCTCCGGACCCTCAGGGCCAGGTTTGCCCGGGTGAGTTCTGTGGAAGGTCCGCACCAAACGATCTGCGTTAATGTCAGACGCAGGAACCCACGTCCTCTCCTCTGGACCATACCCCTTCCAATGCACCAAGTACTGAAGGGACCGGCGATTCAGACGTGAGTCAATGATCTTTGACACTTGAAACTCCAAGTTACCATTGACCACCACTGGAGGAGGAGGTAGAGGTGATGGTATGACTGGTGCCACGTACCTCTTAAGTAATGACTTGTGGAACACATTGTGGATTTTAAACGTAGGAGGGAGGTCCAGACGAAATGCCACAGGATTAATTATGGAACTGATCCTGTACGGCCCGATGAATCTGGGGCCCAGCTTCCAGGAGGGAACTTTAAGTTTTATATTCCTGGTAGACAACCATACCAGGTCGTTCACATTAAGATCTGGACCAGAAACTCTCCTCCTATCAGCCATACGTTTATAACGGTTCCCCATAGCACTCAGATTATTCAATACACCTCTCCACACTGAAGCAAGTGACGACGAGAAACGCTCCTCCTCAGGAACCCCCGAAGGGCCCCCCCCATTGAAAGTACAAAACTGGGGATGAAAACCATATGCCCCAAAAAACGGGGATTTACCAGTGGACTCGCTCCGCCTGTTGTTAAGAGCGAACTCTGCCAGAGGCAAGAAAGAAGACCAGTCCTCCTGGTTCTCTGAAACAAAACACCGAAGATAAGTCTCTAGGCTTTGATTCAGACGCTCTGTCTGACCATTGGTCTGCGGATGAAAAGCCGAGGAAAATGACAATTGCATTCCCCGACGTAAACAAAATGCCCTCCAAAACTTGGACACAAACTGAGACCCCCTATCTGACACCACATCAGAAGGCAACCCATGAAGTCTCACAATCTCCCCAATGAACACCTGCGCCAGAGTTTTAGCATTAGGGAGGGCAGGAAGAGCAATGAAATGTGCCATCTTACTGAACCTGTCAACAACCACCAGTATGACAGTCTTCCCTGACGACTGAGGAAGGTCCGTGATGAAGTCCATAGACAAATGAGTCCATGGACGCTCCGGAAGTTTCAAGGGTAAGAGGGTCCCAGACGGACGGGTATGAGGGGTCTTAGAGCGAGCACAAACCCCACAGGACGCGACAAAAGTTAAAACATCTTTATTAACGTTAGGCCACCAAAACCGGCGAGAAAGGAGATCTAAAGTAGCCTTACTCCCTGGATGTCCTGCTAAAGCAGAATTATGATGTGCCTCAATAACCTTTTGTCTCAACTGATTTGGGACAAACAGTCTCCCTGGAGGTCCTGCAGGGGCGTCCCCCTGAACCTCTAATACCTCCTCCTCAAGCTCAGAACATACAGCCGACACTACCACCCCCTCCTGAAGGATAGGAATCGGGTCATCCATTTTCCCGGCCCCTGGGAAACTGCGAGACAAGGCATCCGCCTTAACATTCTTAGATCCAGGGCGATAAGTGACAACAAAATTAAACCTGGTAAAAAACAACGACCATCGAGCTTGTCTGGAATTCAGACGCTTAGCAGATTCCAAATACAGCAGGTTCTTGTGATCAGTAATGACGGTGACCGGTGGACTGCCCCCTCCAAAAAGTGACGCCATTCTTCAAAAGCCAACTTAATGGCCAAAAGTTCCCTATTGCCGATATCATAATTCCTTTCGGCGGACGACAATTTCTTAGAAAAGAAAGCGCACGGATGCCATTTACCAGGGGACGGACCCTGGGACAATATTGCACCCACCCCTACGTCAGACGCGTCCACCTCCACAACAAACGGCTGTGATGCATCTGGTTGGATGAGAACGGGTGCCGAAGCAAAACATTTTTTCAAAGAGGAAAAAGCTTGGCAAGCTTTGTCCGACCATTTAGAAAAATCCGTCCCTTTTCTTGTCATGTCAGTGAGAGGTTTGACAACAGATGAGAAATTACAAATAAATTTCCGGTAGTAGTTAGCAAACCCCAGAAAACGCTGCAGAGCCTTAAGATCCTCTGGCTGATCCCATTCAAGCACTGCTCTCACCTTTTCAGGGTCCATACGGAAACCGGAGGCTGGCACCAAGAAACCCAAAAACTGAAGTTCCTGTACGGCGAATACACACTTTTCCAGTTTGGCGTATAGTTTATTGTCTCGCAAGATCTGCAACACCTGTCTCACATGCTCCTGGTGAGACACAAGATCTGGCGAGTAAATTAAAATGTCATCCAAATATACGACCACAAACAGCCCCACCAGATGACGAAAAATGTCATTAACAAAATGTTGGAATACTGCTGGTGCAGTAGTCAGACCAAAAGGCATGACAAGGTTCTCATAATGTCCCTCCGGCGTGTTAAACGCAGTTTTCCACTCATCCCCCTCTTTTATCCTAATCAGATTATACGCCCCCCTGAGATCCAATTTAGAGAACCATTTGGCGCCAACAATTTGATTGAAGAGATCAGGAATCAGAGGGAGTGGATACGGATCTCGAACAGTAATCCGATTAAGTTCACGGAAATCCAAGCAAGGGCGTAGGCCTCCATCTTTTTTCTTCACAAAGAAGAACCCCGCGGCCACTGGGGAAGATGAAGGTCTAATATGCCCTTTGGCCAGACTTTCCGAAATATAATCTTTCATAGCCTGCCTCTCAGGACCAGAAAGGTTATATAACCTAGCTTTAGGTAACTTAGCATCAGGAAGTAAATTAATAGAGCAGTCATACACGCGATGAGGAGGCAACTCCTGACACCCCTCCTCAGAGAACACATCCCCAAAGTCCTCCAAATAAGGAGGCAAAGTACTAGGCACGACCGCACTGATGACTGTGTTCATGCAGTTACTTTTGCAAAACTCACCCCATTGGCTTATCTCTCTGGACTGCCAATTAATCACAGGGTTATGTTTAACCAACCAAGGAAGTCCCAACACAATAGGAGTAGGTAGACCCTCCAACACATAACAAGATAATAGTTCCCTATGTATTGCCCCTACCCGAAGGTCAATGTTATGAACCTCATGAACAAAGCTACCTTGGCCGAGAGGCCTGGCGTCAATGGAGAATATAGGGATCGGTTTGACCAATACACTCAGATGCATACCTTGAGCCTGAGCAAACTGAGCGTCAACCAGATTAGCCCCGGACCCACTATCAAGAAGAACAGAAAATCTCTCCACTCTCGTACCAACCACCACCTCCACTGGTACAAGGAACTGAGAAGAACTAGCGGACGAAATACATACTCCCAGGTTGTCGTCCACCACACAACCTGGGATTAACAGTTTTCCGGCGACTTCTTGCTCAACAAGGCACGGGACGGACATCCCCCAACAAAATGTCCCTCTTTCCCGCAGAAGAAACACCTTCTAGTCCTGCGGCGTACCGCCACTCCCCTCCTACGAAATGATGTCCCTCCCAACTGCATAGGCTCCTCCGAACAGACAAGGGGAACCTCAACATAAGGGACTTTAGTAGTAGGTGAGTAACAACAGGGGGCGGAGTTACCTCGCACCTCTCCCGGAGCCGTCTATCAGTACGGATAGCCAGGGCCATAGCAGCCTCCAGTGATGGAGGAGAATCATACTGAGCCAAAACGTCCTTTAATTTGTCAGAAAGCCCATGACAAAACTGGCTCCTAAGAGCTGGGTCATTCCACTGAGTATCTGTGGCCCATCTACGGAACTCAGAAGCAAATTCCTCCGCCGGACGATCTCCCTGCTGTATCTTACGTAATTTTGTCTCAGCAAGAGAGACCCGATCTGGGTCATCATATACCAAACCCAGGGCAGTAAAAAATCGATCTACTGACTGTAGAGCCGGGGATCCCGGAGGAAGGGAGAAGGCCCAGGATTGAGGGTCCCCTTGTAGGAGCGAGACAACAATTCCCACTCTCTGCTCCTCACTCCCTGACGATCGAGGCCGAAGCCGAAAATACAATTTACATGCTTCCCTGAAGGTAAAAAATTTGTCTCGCCCACCAGTGAACCTGTCCGGGAGAGCTACTTTAGGTTCAAATCTGGTTTGCTCCGAGGGAGACAAAACTTTGGACTTAATGTCCGTCAGCTCCATGGATAATCCCTGCAACTGCAGAGCCAGCTGGGCTACTGGATCCATGGCAACTGGGAATAATTTTAATGGCCAGTGAAAATGTCACGCGGTCTTATGATATGTGTACGATGTCAGTAAACTATTCTTAAAAGAACAACACTCTATACAACATATAGATTAGCAACATCAGCATGTAAATATAGAATAGATTTACCTGACACGATATCCGTTGAACTCAGGGTTAATCTTGAGGACTTGATACACTGTCACAGGAAAGAAGAGGACCGGGGGTCTAACCTGACCCTAAACTGGGGTCCTAACTAATCCCTCACCTTGGAGGTACTGATAATGGTTCAGAGGTCCAAGTCTCCAGCCTAACCCTGTCTCCTATCAGTCCCTGAACCCTGTAATCAGTCCTAAGAAGGATTCTGATTACCACCAAAGGGATATGGGCTGATCTCTGCTAAATACACAGATTTAGACATATAAGACAGACTGGAGAAAACACAGACTTGCATACACACTCAAACACAGAAGGAACATAAATGATCTGGGATATTAAACTCTAAGCAAGGTGAGCTTAAAACAACTAAGGAGCTCTTTAACTTAAGTCTATACAGATACAATCCTATCTGTGGTCTGCATGAAGAATTTCACTGGCAACTCCCAAAACAGACCACCAGAGATTTAAAGGAAACTAATCAACAAATAATTAATTGCAGCCGGGAGAAACTGCACCCAGTCCCAGAACTGAGCACAGACAGAATTAACTCCCTAACTGCCAAACACAAAGGAACAGCAACTCAGCTGTGAGAAGTCAGAATGTGCAACCGCGACGATCTTCGTGGCGATGCACACATGACAGGTGGTCTTCGGAAGGCAACTCATTTGCACCTGGCTATTACCTTAGGTAGAAGGGAAGGGTGATGGATGCCCAAGCAGGATCTTATTGCTTCAAGGTGTTAACAGTTGCAATTGGAGCTGTTAGAGGCAGATGCAGCTTTGTAATACAGCTGTCATCTGTTGTATGTGGGGCATGCTTTGCTCCCAAGCCCACTTCACACACCCCAATATATGCTGCATGGGGGCGTTAAGGAGTTAACAGAGAAGGATCATCTATTTAAAATGCTCATCTTTTAGCAAGAGCTGAGACTAATATCAAAGAGCATCCGTCTCACTAGAGAACAGTGGGTTCTTAAGCACTACTCGCTTCTGCATTGGGAGGTTTTCGGCACTGATGCCGGGATATCAGCAGGCTGGTATTGTGCATGCATTCTGGTACAGCTGGATTTTGGGGGTCCAGCAGACTTTTTGTGAACAGCATTAGGCCATTATGAGACGGCCGTATTTCACTGTTCGTATACAGACCACAGTAATCGGACTGATCGCTGGTCTGATCAGGCTGTAAGTTCACATCAGGAGACCAACGGAAAGTCTGGGCATGTTATCCATAAGCAGACTGTGAAATACTGTATTAGAGTACACTCCCAATTTGAGTCCCAAAAAGTAGAGATGGTCACCTATGTCCATCTGGCAATCCAGACGGATTTGCATCTACTAAAATTTAACCATGCAGAAATCTTATTAAGAAATGTTGATACACGTGTCTTTGGAAAATTGTATTCATTTTCATTAGACTATGAATAAACATAATTCTTTAATTTGTAACCTGTTGTGGAGTCTGTTCATGGTTGTGTGTAACACTACTAGCTAGCAAAAAATGTATTTAAGTATGTACTTGTTTATTCTGAATGTTCACTTTTTGATATTACGATCTCTATAGCACTTCTGGGGACCAGTCGCGAACTGGGGGCTCCCAATTGCTGCCTTGAATGACATGAAAAAATCACCTGAGATCATTAGTGGCCGTATGACGTTTGGTAAGTAATTTTTTCCTATTGCTGGTAGACTTACCAAGAGAGCGAGGTGAGGGGATCTATGGGGTTGAAATTCTAATTTTTGTTAGAAAGTCCTGTCTGGGGCATTATGACTAAAATGAAACCGCTTTTGACCACACTTTTTTTTGTGTTCCATTTATGGACTTGTAGACGTTAATCACGTCCTGTTTCTCTGAAGACTAAATAAATGTAAATATTTTAATACGGTCTCATAACTAAGATATTCCATGTCCCTTGTCAGTTTGTTCTCCCCTTTTTTTCCCCCTTTTCTAGCTTCAGGACATCCTTTATATGAACTGGTGCCTAGAACTGAACTGCATACAGTGGGGCAAAAGAGTATTTGATACGGTGATGATTTTTCAAGTTTTCTCACCTACAAACAATGGAGAGGTCTGTAAATCCTATCGTAGGTACACTTCAACTGTGAGATACAGAATCTTAAAAGAAAAAAACAACTTAATATTTGGTACAGAAACCTTTTTTTTTTTTTTTTTCAATTAGAGGTCAGACTTTTCCTGTAGTTTTTGACCAAGTTTGCACACACTGCCTCAGGGATTTTGGCCCACTCCTCCATACAGATCTTCTCCAGATCTTTCAGGTTTCGGGGCTGTCGCTGGGTAACATTTGAGTTTCAGCTCCCTCCAAAGATTTTCTATTGGGTTCATGTCTGTAGACTGGCTAGGCCACTCCAGGACCTTGAAATGCTTCTTAAGGAGCCACTCCTTAGTTGCCCTGGCTTTGTGTTTAAGGTCATTGTCATTCTGGAAGACCCAGCCATGACCCATCTTTAAGGCTCTTACTGAGGTAAGGAAGTTGTTGGCCAAACTTTTGCCATACATGACCCCACCCATCCTCCCTTCAATATGAGTTGTACTCATCCTTCTTTTCCAGGACGTCCAGGAGGTTGTCCTTCGTATCCTTGATAGGGACAGGAACACAGAAGAGGTTAAATAGCCCCTCCCACCACCACCCTTCAGTGTTTTTCGTGTCCCTATCCGAGACAGACGCAGGAGAGGAGCACAGAAGGTGCGTAGATGGATACCTGAGTCCAGTCGAGCAGGAAGGCTCCCATGGACAGCCCATCCCTCCCTAGGAGGCTCTGGGGTGGTGGAGGCTCGTTGGCACAAGCTCCACAGTATCGCTGATATGCAGGAGGTCCCTCAGCGGCTGGTCGAGCTGTGCGCTCCTGACATCGGCTTTATCCCTCTTCAAAGGGCTCTGGGCAGCAGCTGCTGTAGCGGCATCCTCAAAACGGACAGCTTGCGAGGCCTGAACTTCCGGTCAGGAGACACGCCGCCAGTGAGTTCCGGGGGTGGAGCCTCTCAGGCCGGGAGAAAGTTACTGGCGGCGTCTCTCTCCTTCACTTCCTGCGCGCCGCGTCATCAGAGGGCGCGCCGGTGACAACTTCCGGGGCGTGTCCGTGGATACAGGAACCAGGACTTCCAGCGCTCCTCGTTGTCGGGGGCGTGCTGGGTCAGGTCTTGGGGGCGTGTCTTTGGGATCCCAGGAGAAGCAAGGCGCCGGGCATGGGTGTGTCCGGTCGGCGTGCGCTCCACAGGGTGCATGCGCGGTCCGACTGAGTACCGCCAGCACCAAGATTGACAGCAGCTGAGCTCAGTAGGAGGACAAATGAGATGTCTTGAAGCCAGGTAAGGCAAACTACTTACAACGGACAGCTGACAGCACAATTGATTTAGTGAAGATAGAGTGCTAGCCGTCCTGACGTCCAGTCCTTAGAGCCGTCCCTGGACCATATGAGTGGGGCAAAGAGAGGGTCTCTCAGCTGAGTTAGATCCAATAGCTACAGGGCCTTCCTTTCTATATTGTCTTCTAGGACAAAGAGACGCCTTAGGCCTCTTTCACACTTCAGTCGTTCGACGTCAGTCAAAATCCGTCAAAGCGTCAAAAAAACGGATCCTTTTTTTTGCCATTCAGTTGCATTAGTGACTGATTTTGACGGATGGGCGTCCGTTCGATCCGTCAAATGACGGATCCGTCATAATTTTGGCGTCTGTCGGTTTTTGAAAACGTCCACTGTGACGTTTTTTGTGTGCGTCGAAAAGGCGGACCATGACGGACCCGTCGCGTCCGCCGATTTGTATAATGGACGCCTATGGGTGGCGGATCCGTCTTCATCCGTTTTTGGCGGAATCCGCCAGCGAATCCGTTCTTCTCTGCAGAAAGTGCTGAAAACTCTCTCTCTCAAGAGTTCATGATGGATCCGTATAAAAACGGATCCGCTGCATCAGTTTTTGCAAATTTACAACAGATCCGTTTTTTCACACTTTGGCGGATTTTGACTGACATCGAAAAACTGAACTGTGAAAGAGGCCTTAGCAACCCACTGCAGCAGCCAAAAGGAAGTTCAATAAGTGCCCATTATGCTCCACCAGACTTCCAGGAGCATATGACAAAAAACTGTGAAGCAAGCTGCTTAAACAGGAGCAGACTTCTTTATTGACGAACATACGGACCATGATCAGGGAGGAAGTTCAGGCTAGTATCGCCGCACTAGGACCATCCCAATCTCCCTCTCCTAAGAGACCCAGATGGGACATGGAGTCAAGCTCAGAGGAAGGGGAAGTATCGGGCTACTCTGACCCAGACTCGGGCGAAGGCAAACGTTCCTCAATGTTACTGTCAGAGGAAAGGAAGAGATATGTATTTTCATCCGAGAACACTGACATGCTCCTGCAGGCTTTACGGGGTACCATGAAAGTGGAGGACTCCACGGAACCATTAACAGTTCAAGATTAGATGTTTGGCGGCCTGAGGGCTCATAGGAACAGGGTATTCCCAGTAAACAATCGTATAACAGCAATGATACTAGAAGAATGGGAAGACGTGTGGAAAAAGCTGGTGGTCTCAAGGGACTATAAGTTCCGCCTTCCCTTTAATCCAGAGGAGACTAAGATTTGGGAAACTGTACCAAAAATTGATATACTAGTAGCTAGTGTCAAAAGAGACGGCCATCCCATTTGAGAAATCATCAGGCCTTAAGGATCCGATGGACAAAAGAGCGGAGAACCTCCTTAAAAAGGCGTTGGAAGCGTCCGCATCCATCATGAAAGCCAACATAGCGGCAACTTCAGTAGCCAGATCGATGAGTCTCTGGGTAGAGGAGCTAGGAAGCCAGATCGGGAATAGAACCCCCAGAGAAGCGATCCTGAATTCTCTACCATTATTGAGAATGGTGACTTATTTTATGGGGGACGCTTCGGCAGAGTCAGTCTGTTTTGCTGCTAGAAACAATGCGCTATCAAACGCAGCAAGGCGTGCTTTGTGGCTAAGATCGTGGTCAGGGGATACCCATCAAAAAATTATCTTTGCTCGATACCATTTTCCGACCTTCATGTATTCAGACCAGTTTTAGATGAGTTGCTGTAAAAAGCATCAGATAAGAAGGGCTTCCCAGAACAAAGGCCAAAGAAGATGCCATCCTTTCGGAAGACTCGATCCCAGCCGAGGCAGGATTATAGAGGCAAGGGTAAAACCGGGAGGTGGAGCTACCCCAAGGGTGGTAAGGGTAGACGCTCCTTTCGAGACCAGGGGTCTGGATCCGTCAACAAACAAAGGAGAGAACCAGCTCACCTGTTCCGTTGCGGCATGTGGTGTGGGAAAGCATGGAGCCAGCGCAGTCACACGTAGGTAAGATCCCCAAAAAAAAAGGAAAATTTGTTCCAGCTTCCAAACAATCCAAAATATTTTATTCATTCATGGATAAAAACATAAAGCAGTGATGGACAAGTTCACATGACCCTCAGGAGCTATGCGTTTCGAACGCACTAAGGCGTTCTTTCTCAAAAGCTACATTGTGACAAATATGGCATGTATTTAAACACACTAAAGCCAATAGAATTTGTTCAAACAATTATGTGATCAGACCTAATTAAAAACATTCTGGAAAAAGCATCAGATAAGAAGGGCTTCCCAGAACAAAGGCCAAAGAAAATGCCGTCATTTCGGAAGATTCGATCCCACCAGAGGCAGGATTATTGAGGCAAGGGTGGTAAGGGTACAATCTCCTTTCGAGACCAGGGGTCTGGATCCGGCAGACAATGACACCAGATGCATCGGGGTCATACTTCAGTACTTCCTGGAGAGTTGACTGGAAATCACCCAGAATCAGTGGATCCTGCAGACTATTGCTCAGGGGTACAAGGTGTATCTCACACAAATACCCCGCAGAAGATATTTCCTAACACGCAGCCAGTCCCCAGTGGTCCATCAAAGACTTCTAAAGGACATAGAGGAGCTTATAGATTTAGAAGTCATTCCAGTGCCCTATTCCCAGCAGTTCCATGGACATTATTCCAGTCTATTTTCCATAAATAAACCAGGAGGGGAATACCGGACTATAATAAACCTAAGGCCATTAAACCAATGGAATACAAACACATCGGCCATGCACACAGTGAACAAGTCTGTAGGACAGTGTTCACACCACCAAAAGACTGAAACATAGAAAAGCACAGTAAAACAAACGTATAAAAATACTGTTGTAAAGAAATAATAGTAACGTAGTTATTCAGTCCATCTAGTTCAACCCATATCCTATCCTAACCTGCCCTAACATGTTGATCCAGAGGAAGGCAAAAAAAACCATGTGGCAAGTGCTAGTAAAAAGATGATTAAAAACTGGGTATTTGGTTGATACGTTTTTGCAAAAAAATGTATACTAAGCCGCTCTACCAAACGTCAAGTTAACCCATGTCCAAGCAGTCCCTTACTGATGTATAAAAAAAACCTGGGCATGTGTATAGTACCTATATGAGCATGATTCAGACAGGTAATGTCCGATGTGGACACGCTGCAGAGAACGGACTTTATGTGCATGGCCCACAAGGGAGGGGTGGAAAACCTCCCTAATCTTTCATTATTCCAGTCTATTTTCCATAATAAAACCAGGAGGGGAATACCTGACTATAATAAACCTAAGGCCATTAAACCAATGGGTATCCTACAAGCGGTTCAAAATGGAATACCTCAGATCAGTCATACCGCTGATAAAGAATTCGGTAATGTGCACGCTAGATTTCAAAAGCGCGTATTACCACGTGCCCATCCATACCTCACATCAGAAGTACCTCAGGTTTGCATTAAAAGACCAAGGAAGGATACAGCACTTCCAGTTCTGGTGTCTGCCATTCGGGTCTTTCTTCCGCACCTCGAGTCTTCACTAAACTCATGGCAGAAGTGATGGTCTTCATAAGAGTAAAGGACATTCTCATTGGATGATCTACTGCTAGTGGCAGACTCCTTTCAACAAATGGAAGAATATCTGACAGCAACCATGTCACTTCTGGAGAGGCTGGAATGGGTGATAAACCTGGAAAAATCAAGTCTCAAGCCGGAAAGGATGAAAACATTTTGTGGGGTACTCTTAGACTCAGAACAGAAGCACTCATTCCTTCTGTCTCACAAACAACAAGTAATCAAACAGGAGGCTCAGAAGCTACAAAAGCGAAAATACATCTCAAACAGAAAGGCCATGAGAGTTCTAGGCCTAATGACTTCATGTATTTCCAGTGTCCAGTGGAGCCAATTTCACGCAAGGATATTACAATGAAAGATCCTTTCGGCATGGGATGGAAAGGAAACTTCATTGGACAGCAGAATGATGATATCCAAAGAAGTAATACAGTCTCTGTCATGGTGGACCAATATAACAAACCTCAAGCACGGGAGACCCTGGAGATTGTTAACATGCATAAACATTACCATAGACACAATCCTGAGTGTTTGGGAAGCCCACATAGGACGTTACCTCCAGGGAACATGGCCCATATCAGTGCGCAACGGTTCATCAAACCTCAGGAAACTCAGAGCAGTTTGGGAGGTGCTGAGGAGATGCCAGAGACAGCTACACAATCTTCACTTCAGAGTGTTCTTGGACAACTTGCAGGATTTATCAGAGACAATATTTTCCTGGGCAGAACTCAATGTAAAGTCCAAAACGGCAGTACATCTGAAAGGCGAAAAGAACCAGGTAGCAGATTTTCTCAGCAGAAAGAAAATGCAACCCCCGGAGTGGGGCTTAAACCAAGATATCTTTGTGCAACTAACCAAGCTCTGGGGTTCACCAGAAGTAGATTTGTTCGCCTCAAAGAGAAATACAAATACAAGAGATTTCTCCTTGTTAAATCCGGGAGACAATCCGACTGCAGTAGACTCCTTAGCACAGAACTGGGATATGGAGTTGGCTTACGCCTTCCCTCCACTATTGTAAATACCAAGGGTTCTACGGAAAATCCAGGCAAGTCAGACGTCAGTCATTCTGATAGTTCCTTACTGGCCCAAAAGGAGCTGGTTCCCGGTATTTAAACAGATGGCGTTAGAAGAGCCAATCCTCCTACCATCGCAATGGAATCTTCTGACACAGGGCCCTCTTGTTCATTAGAATCTATAGAGTTCTTGCAGCTTTCAGCTTGGATCCTGAGAAGGAGACCCTCAGATTAAGGGGCTTGTCGGAGTCAGTCATATCTACCTTGCAAAAGAGTAGAAAGCCTGTTACCTCAGCTATATACCTTTTTAAAGTCTGGAAAAAATTCTGTTCACACTGTGCAGGCCTAATATCCCTCAGTCAGGATCCTAATATTCCTCAGGTTGTAGACTTTCTTTAGGCTGGCTTCGATAAGGGTCTAATGCCTAGTACATTAAAGGTACAAATTTCAGACCTGGGGTCCTTTTTTGATTAACCACTAGCTGATCATCCCTGGGTGGTAAGGTTCATTAAGGCCACTCAACGCATTAGACCCACAATACGTAGCTCTTTGCCCCCCCCCCTGGGATCTCAACCTAGTCCTAAATGATCTACGAAGGGACCCTTTATAACCTCTAGACCAAGCCGACCTAAAGTCCGTAACATTCAAAGCGGTTTTTCTTGTAGCAATAACCTCAGCAAGACGTATAGGGGAGATCCAGGCTCTTTCCAGAAGAGACCCGTAACTAAAGATCCAGGAGGACTGTATCATCTTAAAATTGGATCCTGCTTTTCTTCCCAAGGTGACTTCCACAGAAATCAGGAGATAGTACTGCCCACTTTCTGCCAAAACCATAAGGCTGCTTTCACACATCAGTTTTTTGACGTCAGGCGCGATCCGGCGTGTTTTTAAAAAAAAACGGATCCGGTACCGGATGCGTTTTTTTTGCATTGACTTTCATTAGCGCCGGATCGCGCCTGATGTCATTGCGTTGCATCCGTTTTTGGCCGGATCCGGCGGAACATTCCGGCGGCCGGACAAAACGGTCACTGCAACGTTTGTTTTTTTTTTCCGGACCCGCATGATAGTGCCTGAATCGGGGCATCAGGCGGCCGGAAATAATAGAAGTCTATGGAACCGGACTAGTCTTTTGTGCAATCCGTCAAAAGACTGATCCGGTTTCTGTAAATCAAGTACTACTACTACTACTACTACTTTTTCTACTGTCTCCGGACTTTTCCGGCTGCAAAACTTCTTTTTCCGGGTTCAAAAGTTTAGGTCGGATCCAGCAAAAAAAAAAGATCCGTTGCATCAGTTTTTTCATTACAGCGCCGGATCCGTCCCTTCAGGTATTCTACGAATTATGCCTGACACAAAAAAACTGATGTGTGAAAGTAGCCTAACAAAGAGAAAGAATGCTCTCTCCACTCTTTGGTTGTTAAAAGGACAGTCCTACAGTACTTGAAGCTCCTGGTGATGCTGTCATGATGGACTCCTGGAAACAACATTACCAGTAGGACTAATTCCTACTTCTACTCCAAACACAGCAAGTGGAGTTGATACCAAAATGTTCTATTTTGGTCTGATCTGAACACATGACATTCTCCCATGCCTCCCCTTGATCATCCAGATGGTCACTGCCGAACTTTAAAAGGGCCTGGACATGTGCTAGCATAAGCAGGCAGACCTTGCGTGTCCTGCAGGATTTTAATCCATGTCGTCACAGTGTGTTAGTAACGTTAGTGTTTGAGACTGTAGTCCCAGCTATCTTCAGGTCATTGACCAGGTCCTTCCTTGTAGTTCTGGGATAATTTCTGACCTTTCTCGGAATCATCCTTGCCCACCTCTGCATGGAGCCCCATACCAAGAAAGATTGACAGTCATCTTGTGTTTCTTCCATTTTCTAATAATTGTGCCAGCAGTTGTTGCCTTCTCACCAAGCTGCTTACCTATTGTCCTGTTACCCATCCCAGCCTTGTGCAGGTCTACAATTTGTCCTTGGTGTCCTTAGGCAGCACTTTGGTCTTGGCCATGGTGAAAAGGTTGGTGTGTGATTGGTTGTGGACAGATGTCTTTTATACAGGTAACAAGTTAAAACAGGCGCAATTAATACAGGTAATGAGTGCAGAGTAGGAGGATTTCTTAAATAAAAACTAACAGGTCTGTGAGAGCCAGAATTGTTGCTGGTTGGTAGGTGATCAAATAATCATACAATGTGATTTTCTGTTTTTTATTATATTCGTTCACAGCTGAAGTATCCCTATGACAAAAATTACAGACCTCCATTTTTTTTGTAGGTGGAGAAAACTTGCATAATCGGCAGTGTATGAACTACTTATTTTTCCCACTGTATTTAAGATAAGGTCACACTAAAGCTTTGTAAGATGGTTCTTTTTATGTCCGTGTCCTGTGAATCCCAATATACTACTGGCCTTAGAAGCTGCTGATTGACATTGCATGATGATATTCAGTCTGGTGATCTACAAATACAATCAGATCCTTCCTTACAAGTGACTCTCGTAGTATTACTTCCTCTATAACATATGTGCCTCAGATTAGTGCCCAGATGCATAGCTTTGCATTACTCCACATTGAACATCATTTGCTAAGTGGATACTCAAACATTGTTTTCCCAATTTAGCCTGTAACTTGGGAACATCTCCCATAGACTGCACTGTAGTACATATTTGTGGTGTCCAGTGCAAACATAGAAACAACACTATTAATCCCATCTTCTATATCATTGATAAATAAGTTGAATAATAGCGGACTCTGCACTAAACCTTGGGGTACGCTATATAACCGGTGGACCATTTAGATTGTTATTCACCCCAACTCCCCCGGTATGGTCTTTGAGCCAGTTTTTTATAACCATTACAAACCTTACTTTCTAATCCTATAGACCAGTGATCCCCAACCTTTCCCAGCTTGAAATATACATTCAGCACTGAGAGGGTCATCAGCCACATCCAGACACCCCTTTCCCATAGTAATCACTCTGAGGCAATTTACCTAAGTTACCACCTAACCCCATTCAATATTTGTGCAGCAAGTACTCCCACCACACTGTCACATCCAGCTCTAAGCACCTTCTCTGACAAGCAGTATCAACCTATCTTCAGCTTACCATACTTAAATTATCTCTAAACCCCAAGGACAGCACATGTGCATCCAGATGTGCTTTTGAGTTCAGCTGTTTAGAAAAATCTGGAGACCTACTCTTCATACGAGTTTGCTAGACCTAGTGCTAAAATACCAAGCTGGCAGACAGTTGCGAGCCATATCAATGTGTTTTTTTTCTACTACCAGCTCAAGCTCTCCCATTTAGGTTGTTGGACACCTGGTATTGGTGAACACACATTTTATGTTTACATCCTGCTTTCCACATTAACTTTCAGAAATGGCATTTCATGAAACTTTGTGGGCACGTTTCTCTACACATGGATCTCCCTATCCACTGACCTTATCCTTCACCACCACCACCTTTCCTTAGTTCAAGTATTCTGTCTCTACTAGAATTTTCTGCCCCAGAAAAGCAATTCCCCTGCACTATAGAGACCGAAAAACTCTCTTTTTACACCAAGACTTTAAATGGAATCTGACAGTAGGATCAACTCTCCTAAGCTGTCTACATGGGAAAGCAGGTCATAGAAAGTGCAATAAACCTATGCCATAATATCTGCGATGTCTTATTAAGAAAAATGTGGATTTCTCTGGAATATGTAAATGAGCTGTTAAGATCTATGATCCAGTCATAGATCTCCCTGACAATCTGCTCCCAGTACTAAAAGGGGTAGTTACCAGTGTGATGGAAAGCAAACTGTCAGTCATTTCCTGTCTCGCACTGGTAACACCCCTTTAATCTAAAATAATCTCAGGAGACAGATTCTCATCAGTGTCCGAGCCATAAATCTCAACAGCTCTGTTTACATATAAGAAAAACATGAATTTCTCTGGACTTAGACATCTGATCTCCAATATCAAGGTATCATCATTTTTTTTTATGTATTTTTTTAAATCCGCTTTCTATGACCTGCATGCCCATATAGACGGCTTAAGAGAGTTCATCCTACTAATATATTCCCTTTAAGCCATGCATTTATTTAGCTAAAGAGGCATTTATACTGCACAATTATCCTGAGCGAGCATTCCTAGGAACAATCTTTTGCTGATAATTGCACAATATAAACATGTTGAAGTGGTTGTTTAGTGGCACTGGTTAGCTAGTATTAATAGGTCCTCTTTAAGGTTCATAACCAAAAATTACCCCTGTCTTTTTTATTTTTTTATTTTAACATATTGCTGGTAAGAGAGAACCTACATTCTAAATATAAGTTGTTAAAAAAAATCAGCGTTTAAATGGCTTTTATTAATATTGGGCAAATAAACAAATTACCGGTATATGCTAATCTGACTATCAGTAAAAAGTCACGCCATTTCTTGATATACCAAGTGGCGCTATGTCACTCAGAGCAGATACCATCTTCAGTGTTGTGTAGTGAGTGTGCGCTGCTCCTTGGTCCATACTTCTCCTTTATTACAAGACTTTTCCCTGCCGGTCTGCCTCTTCACTGTCTATCATTGTCACACTGATCTGTGCTCTGGTCGGAGTGAAAACGCTCCTATCAGAGCAAAGACCAGCATGATGGATAATGAAACTGCTGAGAGGCAGAGACAACTGTCCCATAGTTATTGTTGCTGGAGCGGTGGTGACCGGTCTTCTAAGCAAGTCCTTGGGAGCTACGCGTATGTTAGCATATCTTCCACACAGTATAATGGCTCCACATAGTGCTTCGCACAGTATAATGGCCCTGCATTGCGCTCAGCACAGTATAATGGCCCCGCGTCACGCTCTGCACAGCATAATGGCCCCGCGTCACACTCTGCACAGCATAATGGCCCCGCGTCACGCTCTTCACAGCATAATGGCCCCGCGTCGCGCTCTGCACAGTATAATGTGCCTCACTTTAAAAAAATAAATGCTCAACGCTACCCGTTCCTACGCTGCTCCGGTCTCTTCATGGTGTCTTCAGATCCTCTTCCTTCTCGGTACAGCGGCGCTCTGTAATGACGCCATCGCTCCCTCTCTCCTGAGACATGAGAAGCAGACTGGGAATGATGGCAGAGGCATAATCAGCTGACTCTCCCTCCTCCATCATTACTTTCAATGGTATTGGCATCTAGGATGCATATATAGTTGAAAGTGTGATGCCGGACTGGCCAAATATACTCAGGGGACCCGCCTAGCATCGCGGGCCAAATATACTCGACTTTCAGGCCAGATTTGGCCCGCAGGCTAGAGGTTGACGTGCATTAGAGACATCAACCGCATCTTTCAAAGGAAGGCAGCCTGAACTTCAAGTTTTGCATAAGGTACTGAGGCTGGACTGTAACTGCTCATTGGATTAGCAAACAGTCATTGACATATGACGTTGGAAGATGAAGAGGTAGGTCTAGCACCAAGGATTAATAAAAACAGATTTGGTAACTAATTGTTTTATTTCCGGGTATATATTTAACTACAGTGAGTGTTCATAGCTGCGTTTACATGTTTTGAAATATAGACATATATTTCTGTAAGAAAATATTGGTGCATTTTTGATGCTAGTGATAATTTTTTTTTTTTTTCTTTATTAGCCCTCACTTGCTATTCATTGCTGTTCATGCGGTTTGCTTACAAAGTGCAGCCCCGGAACTGGTTATTGTTTGCATGTCATTTTACCAATGAGGGTGCACAACTTGTTCAAGGATCTCGGCTGATCAAGTACAAGTAAGTTCACTTCTCAACAGAAGAGCTTTTTTTTTTTTTTTTTTGCACAATAACAAAAATAAATGTGTTTAAAAAATGTGTATATATAACATTTTATTTATTAAAAATAAGTATATGAACACATCACCAGTTTTCCAAGTAATTCTATTTCTAAAGGTGCTATTGACATGAAATTCTCACAACAGTCACCCATCCAATCCACACAGGCAAATAAATCAAACCATAGATGTCCATATAGTTGTGTGTAATAAGGAGAAATGCCACTGGGAAAAAGTATTGAACACATGACGAAAGATGGGCACAAAAATCCATGCAAAGCCATGACACCAGCTGAAATCTATAAGTAATTAGAAGGCAATCCTGCCACTTAGGCTGTGGTTCCACAGTCCGGAACCACAGCGCTTTGGACGGAGCGGAAAGTCCGCTCTGCCCAAAGTCCCGCCCCCTTGTGAACGCGCGGTGAATCCGGATGTGTTCATTGAACACATCCGGTATCACCGCAGCGCTACACAGGCCTGTGTTATTTCCCTTGCGGCGACGCAGCGTCGCCGCAAGGGAATAGGACATGCTGCGATCTAAAAAGACGCGCCACATGTCCGTTAACGCAGGTCTGCCGCCTGTGTGTTTTTACGCATAGTGGAGACGGGATTTCTTGAAATCTCCTCCACTATGCTGTAACATCTGGACGCTGCGTGTTTGACGCTGCGCCAGCGCACAGCGTCAAACACGCAGCATTTACTGAAGGAATCCTGACCGTGGAAACACACCCTTAGTGAAAAATATCAGCTGGTTCAACTGTTGATGGTCTATAAAAAAGTGTCTCATTACCAGGGTGCCCCACAAGAAACACCCCAAGGATGGTTTGCACATTAATGACCAGGACAATTTTTACAATTCTTACCACTGTCCCTTTATGAGGTTATAACTCTGGAACGCTTCAACGTATCCCACTGATTCTGACACTGTTTTTTTTGTGACATATTGTACTTCATGATAGTGGTAAAGTTTCTTTTTTATGACTTGCATTTATTTGTGAAATAAGAAATTTGGCAAAAATTTTGCAATTTTCCAACTTTGAGTTTTCATGAGTTTAATGTCCGCTCGTGCCACAAAACATCAGCACTCGTGCATGCGCATAACATACATGGATATCATCCATGTGACACGCATCCGCGCTGGGGAACAGCGCTTAGGGTATGTTTCCACGTTCAGTATTTGCTGCGGATTGGACGCTGCGTATAGCGCAGCATCCAATCCGCAGTGGCCAGATGTTACAGCATAGTGGATGGGATTTTCCGGCATCCCTGCGTATACGCACATGCGGCGCGTCTTTATAGACCGCAGCATGTCTATTTATCTTGCAGCGACGCTCAGTCTCCGCAAGATAAATAGCACCGTCCTATGTATAGGATGTGGTGATTCCGCATGTGTTCAATAGAACACATGCGGAATCGCCGTTCGTACAAAAGCCGGCAGCGCTTTGGATGGAGCTGGTATCTGCTGCGTTCAAAGCGCTGCCAATACTGAACGTGGAAACATACCCTTACTGTAACGCTTCTACACTGGTGCCCGTCCTTGTGTTACTAATGCGGCACACGTTGCCACACGTGTGCCGCAAGTATTACACAAACGGACACTGAAATCTCCGGTACCGGAAATATCAGGATGTGTAAAAGAGGCATTATAGCGCGTTTTTATGTTTGGCTGCTGTCACACACTAAAAGACGGTTTTTATTGCGAAAAATAGTTTTTGCATCACCATGTTTTGAAATCTATAATTTTTCCATATTTTGGCCCACAGAGCATGTTAGGTCTTATTTTTTGCGAGATGAGTTGATGTTTTTATTGGTACCATTTTCGGGCACATGACATTGTTTGATCGTTTTTTATTCTGATTTTTGGGAGGCAGAATGAACAAAAACCAGCAGTTCATGAATTTCTATTGTGGGGGTGGCGTTTATACCGTTCCGCGTGTGGTAAAATTGACAGCCGGTTTATTCTTCGGGTCCGTACGATGACAGCAATGCCTCATTTATATCATTTTTTTATGTTTTGGCGCTTTTATACAATAAAAACTATTTTACATAAAAAATAATTATTTTTGCATCACTTTATTCTGAGAGATATATTTTTTTATTTTTCGCTGATGACGCTGTATGGGGGCTTGTTTTTTGCGGGACAAGATGACGTTTTGAGCGGTATCATGCTTATTTATATATGTCTTTTTGATCACGTGTTATTCCACTTTTTGTTCGGCGGTATGATAAAGCATTGTTTTTTGCCTTGTTTGTTTTTTTTTTTGTTTTTTTTTTATGGTGTTCACTAAATTGGATAACCATTGGGACAGTTTTATAGGTCGGGTCATTACGGATGTGGCAATACCAAATATGTGCAATTTTATTTATTTTTTTTTTTTTTATTCAAATATTTATTTAGTGATAAAAAAAAAAAATCAATATTTATTCTATCTTTTTTATTTTTTTGTAAATATTTTTACAATTTAATTTTTTTTGACAATGATTTTTTGCAGGCTGATCGCTTCTATAGCATGCAGATAGAAATTGTCAACGCTGCACTTACTATACTGACCTGAGAGACTTCCTGATCATGCACTGCACGTGACCGGGAAGTTTCTCAGCTCTGGTAACCTAATGTCGTCATGACGACATCAGGTTACCATAGCAACGATCAGGACCCTGCATCACAACGCGGGGTCTCCGATCCAAAGGCAGAGTGGCTGTCAGCCTTCTGCCTGCTCCTGGGATGCTGCTGTTTGATCGCAGCATTTCGGGGGTTAAAGTGCCTGGAGCGATCTGTGACCGCCCTGGCACTTAGTCACGGATGTCAGCTGTGAGGATCAGCTGACACCCCGCAGCGATCGGCCGCGCTCCCCCCGTAAGTGCAGCTGATCGCTATGACGTACTATCCAGTCCATTGTCAGGCAGGCCCAGGGCACATGGACGGGATAGTACATCTAATGTCAGAGAGGGGTTAAACCAGTGAGCGGTCTCAAGACCCTTGAAGACAGATGAGTGAAAAGAATTAACAGAAAAGTCGTTCGAAAGCCAAGGAACACCTATGGAGAGCTACAGAAAGACCTGGAATCAGCAGGTACAATTGTTGCAAAGAAAACAATGAGCAATTCACTCAACCTTCATGGCCTGTATGCACAGTCACCATGCAAGACTCCATTGCTGAACAAAAAGCATGTTCAAGGGCATTTAAAGTTTGCACAACAACATTGAGACAAGCCTGTTTGAAGGACAAAAGCCACTGCATATCTCCCCAAAACACCATACTAACATTGAAGTTTGGAGGTGAGAACATCATGATGTGAGGCTGTTTTTCAGCATACGGCGCTGGCAAACTTTATATAATTGAAGGAATGTCAAATGGAGAAAAGTACCGAGACGTACTTTATACAACTCTGCTGCCATCTACCAGGATGATGAAGGTGAAATGGGAGGTGTACGTTTCAGCAAGACAATGGTCCCAAACACACAGGCAAGGAAACTCTCAAGTGGTTTGAGAGAGAATGGCCCAGCCAATCACCTGACTTGAATCCAATGTATGGAAGGAACTAAAGCTCAGCGTTTACAGAAGGAGCCCACGGAACCTTCAGGATTTAAATAGGGTTTGTGTGGAAGAATGCGCCTAAATCACATCTGAGCAATACATGCAACTAGTTTCTCTATACAAGAGACGTCTTGAAGGTGTCATCACCAACAGAGGCTTTTCATACAAAGTATTACATTTCAGTAAGCGTGTTCTATACTTTTTTCCTTTGTGATCACATTATGTGTGGGTTGAATGGGTTGTTAGCGACATCTAGTGAGAATTTCATGTCAAATAAAAATATACTTAGAATATTGTTGTGTAGGTGCATATCTGGTCTAGAAAACAGGCTATAAATCAATAACCCGCATTTTCTAACCAGTTTCTGTGTATCAATTTCTAGCTCCTTTCTCCTCTTTCCCACTACATAGACTTCTATATGCAACAACTCTAATACAATTCTTCAGTGAGCAAAAAACCTGAATCTGAAAGATCTGGTGGAGGGCATCTTCTTTATTCACCCATTCCCAGCAGGTAACAAACCGGTACATCATATTCAGCAGTGATTTGCGGCTATATGACGTATCAGGACGACATTAGCTTTTGTGAGGGCCCAGGAACTGAGCCCACACGATCGCTGCTGGGAGCTCTGCATAAGTGATGGCTGAGCTTCATCTGTCACAACCAGGGCAGTGCCTGCACTTTCCCCCAGCTGTTTAACCTTCTGAATGCCATGACCAATAGTTTTCTCCTACCTTTTTAAATGCTGCTAGAGCGGGTTTGCGACCTTAGTTGTATGGATACGTCCTTGAGATCGTGCCGGCACAGGAGCTGTTCCCACACGATCGCTGCCGGGTGTTCAGCTAACGTGACAGCTGACCTCCGCAACTCATAACCAGGAGCGGTGCCCGCACCGACTCTGCTGTTTAAAGGGAACTTGAGGGACTGGGAGAAGGGGGCAGGCGCAGCTAAACATGTAGACTGCGCAGGTGCCAGATTGCCGGCCCCGCAGTGTGAATACATGATAACACACTGCGGGAAGGGATCTGGGGAAAGACAAAGATGCAGGCGCAATAGTCTTCTGACAGTTCCTGGGCAGCGCGCACTGCGCATGCCCGAGGACTGTTACAACAGCGCAGGCGCCACACAAACGAAATGAAAGAAAAACAAGTCTGGAAGAGGCGCGGTGACGCTGAAGAGGGTTGATGGACGGCTGGGGGGTGGATGGGTCAGGGTAAGAGGCCATACCTCAGGGACGCATTTAAGGTATGGGGACCTAGTTTTAAAACTATATATTTCAGCATTGCAGGGGACCAGAAAAAAAAAAGTCATCTTCACAGACTGCTGCCTTAGTGCTGCTGAAGGTGGCTCTTTTACTTAAAAATGCCCCGGGGGGTTGACAAGTTCCTTTTAAGCCCCCTAAATGATGCAATCGATATCAATCACAACATTTTAGGAGGCATAGAAGGAGGGGCTCACTCTCCCATCCAGCAACATCATCACGAGGTCCCAATCGTTGCCATGTTGGTATCATGACTACATCTCGGTCACCAGGTTCGGGTAAACCTGTTAGATCATGCTCAGAGCATGGTCTAAGAGGCTTCCGTCAGCGCGGCACTGACAGGTATAAAGTATTGCAATGCTGGTGCATTGCAATACATTATACTACCGATCAGAGTGCTTAAAGTTAACGACCCTGCCTACATAATGGTCACACTAGTTAACACCTTCAGTGAACACCATAAAAAAATCATAACTGTAAATAAAAATTGTATTGCTAAAAGTGAGTCTTGTCCCACAATAAAACATACTGCCATATAGCTCCATCAGTGGGGGGAAAAAAAAGCTATAGCCTTTTTAGTTTTTTGCATCGCTGTATTCTGAGAACTATTGGAGGCAGAATGAACAAAAACAGCAATTCAGGAATTTCCTTTTAATTTTTTTTTTTTTCATGCATTGTGCATTTGGTAAAATTGATAACGCAGCTTTATTTTCCAGGACGTCCCCCTGATAGCACTATGGAGGACGTCCTCCTCCTCCTTACAGGGACAGGAAAGCACACGAGAGGTTAAAAGGTCCCACTCCTCCCCCTATACCTCAGTGTTTTTCCTGTCCCTGCATGGAGGGACACACGAGAGATCGCTGCGCAGCTTACCGGACCCAGGGGGATCGTGCGGTTCGTCCAATCCTTCCCCCTGTCAAGAGGTCCAGGGCCGAAACTCCCTCCTTGGGAGTCCCTCTGCTCCAAAGACCGGGGCGGACGAGCTCCCGGGTAAGAGCCGCTCCTCCCGGTGGGAGGCTTTCGGCTCAGGCGTCTTCCTCCTGGTCCAGGGAGGAACGCCGAACAGGCCTCGGCTGGGAGCTGAGCGTCACTTCTGGTGACGCAAACGCGAGGAATCAGCGTGCGTTCTGGAACAGAACGCAGGAAGGCCGAAGAGCGTCGCATTTGGAAACGCAGGTGCACCGCTAAATTTCATGCGTTCCGGAGTGGAACGCCAAAGGTATGGAAAGCGCGTCGCGTTTGGTTGTGCGTTCCAGGGTGGAACGCAGTAAGGGCGGCGCTAAAGACGTCACAGAAGCGCTATATTAGGAGCGCGTGTATGGTGGCGTTTGAACTGCTGATCGCCATTCTGGGAATTAACACAGAGAACGCGCTGTAGCCACCATAGCAGTCCTAAGGCAGCAAGGTGAAACTTTTCTGCGGAAGGACATGGAGTCTGAGAAATCCAGAGAGGAGGATGCGGGGGTAAGTGCGCGTAGCGCAAAAAACTGCACCCTCACTATGTAAGCTTCATCATCCAGACTCAGTCCTTAGTATACATATTGTTGTATTACTTAGGACAAGGATACTTCATCGACGTCTCAGCAGGCAGTGAAAAAATCGGGCAAAGCCTTGGTGAAATCTAATCGCTGTTCCGCATGTCACACGAAGCTTCCTGACGCTTATAAAAAAAACGGTCTGTTGTTCTTGTACAGCAGCAGTTTTGGAGCAAGAAAGATCTTCGTTATTATCTGACTTGAAGATCTTGATTAGGTAAGAAGTGCAGGCATCATTATCTGCTAGTTCACAACAGCAGCCCACTAGTCAGGGTCCATACCGTAAGAGACCTAGGTGGGAGTTGGAAGAGGATCTGGAACCGGAATCAGAAGAAAATTCAGATATACAGTACTCGGAACCAGGAAAAGGCCAGGAGGTACCTATTCCTGGTGGAAGATACGGAAGATCTGGTCCAGGCAGTAAGAAATACTATGCATATGGAAGATGTCCCACGGCCTCAATCCAGACAGGATTTGATGTTTGGAGGTCTCACAGCTCAGATACAGAAAGTTTTTCCTATAAGTGACCATATCAAAACTATGATTCTGAGTGAATGGAAGGACGCAGAGCGGAGGCTGGTAATGTCACGTGACTTTAAAAGTCGTCTTCCATTTGATCCTGAGGACTCAAAACTGTGGGAAGAAATTCCTAAAGTTGATGTGCCAATTGCAAAAGTGGCGAAAAAGACATTGATTCCATTTGAGGACTCTTCAAGTCTTAAAGATCCCATGGACCGAAAGGCGGACATCCTTCTTAAACGGGCTTGGGAATTATCGGCGGCTTTAATAAGAACCAATATTGCGGCTACTTCGGTAGCAAGGTCTATGTGTTTTTGGATGAGTCAGTTGGAGGATCAATTGACCAACAAGACCCCTAGAGCTGAAATACTAGAGTCGCTTCCTCTTATTAAGTCAGCAACGGCTTTTTTGGCAGATACCTCGGCTGAGTCAGTCAGGTTTTCTGCCAGAAATAGTTCATTGTCTAACGCAGTCCGTAGAGCTATTTGGTTAAAATCCTGGTTGGGGGATAATGCCTCTAAAAATAAATTATGTTCCTTACCCTTTGAAGGATCAAAGGTATTTGGTCAGGCATTAGATGATATCCTAGAGGCATCAGATAGCAAAAAAGGGTTTCCAGAGGAAAAAGCCAAAAAAGTTTCAGTCCTTTCGGAAGAAACCAGCTTTCTGTAGACAACCATTTTATAAGGACACAGGAAGAGCTAGCAGGGGAACATATAAGGGTTCCTACACTCAAAATAGAGGAAATAGGAGCTCATTATTTGGATCTTCATCAAAATCTAGGAAACAATGACGCCAGGCACATAGGGGGCAGACTCTTGTTCTCTGCAGAGAACTGGAAGCAGGTCACCAAAAACGAGTGGGTCTTACAAACTATAAGAGAAGGTTACAGAATAGAACTGGTATCCTATCCGCCCCAGAGATACATATCTCCCACTGTGGTTCAGGCAAATTCAGGAATGTTTCAAGATCTTCGAGACCTAATCTCTTCCGAAGTCATAGTGCCAGTTCCCGGGTCAGAGGAGAAGATGGGGCATTATTCCTCTTTTCCCAATAATGAAACCATCAGGCGAGTCGCGAACAATTCTGAATCTCAAACCATTGAACAAGTTTGTTCGCTACAAGAGATTCAGAATGGAGTCTATAAGGTCGGCAATCCCGTTGATAGACAAAAACTCGGTAATGTGTACCCTAGACTTAAAAAGTGCGTACTATCAGATCCCCATTCATCCAGCCTCGCAGGAACTTCTAAGATTTGCAGTAAGCCTACCGGAATCCACCTGCCACTTCCAGTTCCAAGGCCTTCCGTTCGGGCTAGCTTCTGCTCCCAGAGTTTTTACGAAGCTAATATCAGAAGTCGTAGCCTATCTGAGAAACCAAGGAATCATAGTAATACCTTACTTGGACGACTTTCTTTTAGTGGCTCGAACAGCAGAAATTCTAAATCATCACACAGAACGAACGGTGGCGGTGCTGGAGTTTCTCGGTTGGGTGGTGAATCGAGAAAAATCTCATTTAACACCCAGTTCAAAAAGAGTATTTCTAGGGGTACTCCTGGATTCCAGAGCCAGGACAGCCTTCTTGCCAGAAGTCAAGCAAAAATCCTTGAAAAAGAAAGTTGCAGAGATGGTGAAAAGCCGAGTTACCATACAAAGAGCTATGCAGGTTCTGGGAGTAATGACTTCATGTATACCATGCGTCAGGTGGGCTCAGGCTCATTCAAGACCTTTACAAAAAGAGGTTCTATCATTGTGGGATCGTCATCAATCATCCCTAGACTAAAGGATCCACCTCTCTGCAAAAGTGAAGAGATCTTTAATTTGGTGGATGCAGAGCAGAAACCTCAGAAGAGGAGTTCTCTGGATTCCATCCCCATATATAGTAATAACTACAGACGCAAGCGCATGGGGATGGGGAGCCCACTTAGAAGGGAAGATTCTTCATGGCAAATGGCCAGAAAAAAATCAGACGAATGTCGTCAAATTATCGAGAGCTGTATGCGGTTTGGGAGTCTTTAAAAAGAAATCAAGACCGTTTAAAAAACCAGCATGTCAAAATCCTGTCGGACAACATGACAGCAGTAGCTTTCATCAAACATCAGGGAGGCTGTCGATACAGAACCCTGCAGGATCTAGCGGAGAACATATTCGTATGGGCAGAACGAACGGTCCTTTCTATAACCGCAGTACACCTGGAAGGTTCGCAAAACCTAGTAGCAGACTATCTAAGCAGACAGAAGATCTACCCGACCGAGTGGGAGCTAAGCCAGGAGGTCTTCCATTTATTATGTCAACGATGGGGAACACCTCAGGTAGATCTATTTGCTACGAGGAAAAATTCGAAACTACCAAGATTTTATAATCTGAATCCAGCGGACAATCCAGAAGGGGTAGATGCCTTGAGCCAGAAGTGGAACGAACCTCTAAATTATGCATTCCCACCAATAGCACTGATACCAGCTGTTCTGAGGAAGATACGAGAAGACGGAGCGAGAGTTGTACTAATAGTTCCGTTCTGGCCAAGGAGGAGCTGGTTTCCACTTTTAGGTGCCATGACCAGAGAAGAGCCAATCGAGCTTCCCCGGTGGAAGGACATAGTTCACCAGGGACCAGTTCTACACCAGGACCCAGAAAGATTGCACCTGTCAGCCTGTATCCTGAATGGGACATTCTAAAAGCTTGTGGCCTATCAGATCAGGTGATAACAACGATCCAGGCCAGCAGAAAACCTGTAACTTCGGCAATATATTATAAAATCTGGAAGAGGTTCTGTCTGGAAGGTGGCAGGTCCGATGTTGTAGCTGGAGTCCCGGATGTTCCTCGAGTACTGGATTTCCTTCAGGCAGGATTTAATATGGGTCTTAGACCTAGTACACTTAAAGTTCAAATCTCGGCATTAAGTACTTACATGGACTATCCATTAGCCTCACATCCTTGGGTAGTTAGATTTGTCAAAGCAATCCAAAGATTGCGGCCCACTATAAGACAATTGTCTCCCCCTGGGACTTAAATCTAGTTCTGGCGGCACTTTGTAAAACTCCTTACACACCAAATAAGGATTTGCCTATTTCACTTTTATCGATGAAAACAGCTTTTTTGGTAGCCATCACCACAGCCAAGAGAATAGGGGAGATTCAGGCATTATCCATTAAAGACCCATATCTGCAGATCAGAGAGGATCACATAATATTGAAACTAGATCCTGCTTTCATGCCCAAGGTAGCTTCTTTGCAAAATCGCAATCAAGAAATCATACTCCCGTCCTTTTGTGAAAAACCATTAAACATAAAAGAACAAGCCTTATACTACCTGGATGTCAGACAGACAGTGATTGATTACCTGGAGGCCACTCAGGTCTGGAGGAAAGACCCTAATTTGTTTATTTTGTTCGGAGGTAAAAATAGGGGTAAAAAAGCTTCCAAAGCATCCATTGCAAGATGGATTACCACTATAATCACAAAAGCTTACACATCTGAAGGTGTAGTTTGTCCTATAAAGATAAGAGCCCATTCTACCAGAGCCTTGTCAGCATCATGGGCTGAGAGAGCAGGAGCATCATTAGAACAAATTTGTAAGGCAGCCTCTTGGGCTAGAATAAATACCTTTTGCAAACACTACAAATTAGATGTGCTAGCAGGACAACATACGGCATATGGTAGAAAAGTATTACAGGCCGTAGTCCCACCCTAAGGAGGGTTTCTTTGGTACTCTCCATAGTGCTGTCAGGGGGACGTCCTGGAAAATGGGTATTATACCTACTGTTAATTCGGTTTCCAGGAGTCCATCCTGACAGCACGGTTAGTTCCCTCCCTTGTCTATCTTGTTATATATGCTAATTCATATGATGTAATATGTTTAAGTAAATTAAAATGTTATCACTTGCATTGATCCATGGTATGGTACTTGTCAAATCACTGAGGTTTAGGGGGAGGAGTGGGACCTTTTAACTTCTCGTGTGCTTTCCTGTCCCTGTAAGGAGGAGGAGGACGTCCTCCATAGTGCTGTCAGGATGGACTCCTGGAAACCGAATTAACGGTAGGTATAATACCCATTTTTCTGGTCAGTATAATTACAGCAATACCACATTTTATATATTTGTTGTTTTGCCACTTTTACACAAATTATTTTATTAAAAAAAGTTTTCATTTCTGTGTTCTATTTTTTTTTTTTATATATATAAAATAGTTTATGTAAAAAAAAAAAAAAATTATATAAAATGTGGTATCGCTATAATCATACTGACCCGAAGAATAAAGCTGCATTATCAATTTTGCCATATGCATAAAAAGATTAAAAATTCCTGAATTACTGCTTTTCGTTCATTCTGTCTCATATTTCTCTCAAAATATGGCAATGCAAAAACTTGTTTTTGCCAAAAGAAAGTCTTTTAGTGTGTGCTATAGTAGTCAAACAGAAAAAACGGATATACATGTGTGTAATCGCACCGACCCAAAGAATAAAGTAATCTAATCCCTCATACCATATGAGGATTGGTGTAAACATAAAAACAGTTCTTGACTACTATTGATTCATTTATCCTCCCAAAGAATGCAGTCCTTAGGCTTGGATCACATTTATGCTGAGCCATAAATCTCTGAAATTTGTGATTCAGACAGAACCTCTTGCAGAGGATTCACTATAATGAGGCAGATGGAGGCATTGTGAACGCAGTCTGGCCCATAATTCGGCGTTGTCAGTCTTTTTAGGCACCACAGTTTTGTGCAGTTCTGAAAAGGACAACTCTCAGCAGAGGCCAGACGGAGCAACTCTGCTGCCTCGTTATAGTGAATGGATCCCTCAGGGATTTCTTCTGAATCATGTGATTCGAAGATTTAGGACTTATACTCCTCTATCATCTACTAAAAAACGGATAAATCGTATTGCACTTAGACCATTGATAAACTTGAGTCCCTGCTCTTTTGCGATTTTTTTTTTTTTTATTTTTTTATTTTTTTTTCCCCCGAAATTCAGACTAAGAAAAAAATCACAGCATGCATGCTGTGATTGTTCTCATGTTTCGGACGAGACTCGCCAATGCAAGTCAATGGATGCGAATAAAAATTGCACAGCACTCGGACCATGCAAGTGCTGTCCAATTTTTACACATCCATATCCTTGAAAGCCTGACATTTCAGCAGCCGCATACAGTAAAATCACAATGTGACTCAACAGAATACAATAGGTATAAACACATAGAATAAATAGATATAAAGGTGTCAGTGACCTATATAAATAGTATAGTGTGTGCAGCTTACTGTACCTGTATTAAATAAATAAATTCTGAAAAATGGCATGAGATACCCTAAATTTTATTAACTAGCAGATGTTAACTGGGAAAGGGGTAATACACATGGCGCTTCTCAGGCTATTCATATCAGCTCACGGCTGTATACGTAGCCTGTACTGATTATTAAAATGAGGGACCTCTCAAAAAAAAGTATGGTCCCCCTATAATTAATAACCAGCAAAAGCTAGACAGACAACTGCAGGCTGATATTAATAGCCTATGAAGGGGTCATGGACATTGGCCCCTCTCAAACTAAAACCATCAGCTCTCAGCCACCCCAGAAAATGTGCATCCATAAGATGTGCCAATTCTGGCACTTAGCCTCGCTCTTCTCACTTGCCCTGGTGCGGTGGCCAGTGGGGTGATGGTTGGGGGAGTTGAAGTGACCTTTGTATTGTTGAAAATCGCGTGACACTCGGCCCACTTTTCTGGGCCAAAATCTGACTTTTTTTTTTTTGTGTGATGAGTATGAGTTCTGAGACGGAAACCCCGATGTAAGCTCTCAGCATAGAGCGCAGGAGAAACGTGGTCCAAAATGTTATGTAAAATGTTCCCAATAAAAGCTGTCAATGGAAATATTGGTGCCTTCCATGTTACTGGTAGCACAAAGGTTTTGGAAAAGCAAAATAGCTTCTCGCCCCCCAAAAGAATTCCATCTAATTCTGAGCTCTCCAAATCAAATGCCCTCTTCCCTTATGCACTCCAGTGTGCCTAAATCGCATTTAGCGTCCACATGTTTGGCATTTCTGCAGTGGTGAGAGCCCACCTAATTTATGGGTGCTTGTCTCCAGAAGAACGAGCTGGGCATAGTGTTCTAGGCACTACTATATTCCAGATAATTTGGTTCTCCAAAACTCAAATGGTGCTCCTTCCCTTTTGAGCCTTGCTGTGCGCCCAAACAGTAATTTTTCACCACATAAGGGTATCTGTGCAATTTCTCCTGTTAACATTGTGAAAATACAATTTTTGGAGTCAAAAACAATATTTTTGTGAGGAAAAATTCCAAAGTTTTCCTTCCTCATTGTTTTAGTTACCGTGAAGCACTAAAGGGTTAATAAACTTCTTGAATGTGGTTTTGAGTACTTTAAGGTGTGCATTTTTTTATAAATTGTGTCATTTGTGGTATTTTCTGTCATAGGCCCCTCAGTCACTTCAACTGTGATGTGTCCCCGCAAAATAATTAGTTTAGTAAATTTTATTGTTGTAAAATTGAAGAATTACTGATTAACTTTTAACCATTATAACTTCCTAACAAAAATATATATAAAAAAAGCTGCTGATGTAAAGTAGACATGAGGTAAATGTTATTTATTAATGATTTCATGTAGTCAGGGTTAAGGGCATAAAAATTCAAAGTTTGACATTTTCAATTTTTTTGGTCAAATTTAGGATATTTTCATAAATAAGCTGACAGCCCATTGACCTAAGTTTTCTACTATCATGAAGTACAATATGTCTTGAAAAAACATTCTCAGGATCAGTGGGATCTGTTGAAGCGTTCCAGAGATATGACCTCATAAAGGGACAGTGGTCAGAATTGTAAAAACTGGCCTGGTCATGAAGGTGAAAACAGGCAGGGAGGTTAAGGGGTTAAGATATATTAAATCAATATTACAAGAGAAGATATTTTAAACATAAGATAACAAAATATTTCCCAGCATACATTTTAGAATTGAATGGTCATGAATGATTAATATTGAATTGATTTTAACACATTTTATTTTCAGAACGTTAACTGTAACTATTAAATTTAGAATCCAGCACATGTTGTTTGTTATGCCCTATTTGGCGCTATAAACATGCCTGTGTTCTTTTATTATGTGATTTTTCCAGCCTTTTTGAACTTTCTTTGCCTTTAAAGTGTAACCTCAATCCTTTTTTTATTCTAGAATGTCAAAAAAGGCAACTGAACAAATATGAACAGCTTGTCTTCATCCTTGAATACCTCCAACCGAACAATAGGATCTTGCCAACAGTTTATTTGCACTGTGCATTGTTTTGTAATACTTTAGAACTCTGCATCTACCACTACATCTTTAAAATAGTAGTTTTTATTTATAGTAGTAATATGTGCTATTCAGTATCATCATGTCATGCACACACTGGTTTTCTGTCATGGTTGACCAAGATTCAGGCTATGTTTGGAGAGAACAGATTGGTGCTTGAGTGATATTCAGAAACTAAAGCAATCATACTAATGAAGTTGAAGCCTTTATAAATAGTTCAGGGTATTCATATTATACTATGAATTTTTAAGTGAACAATAATAAAACAAAATCTTTCTATGACAGCTTAATGTGTTTTTTGTTATACCACTCGTTTCCCCTCCCTTTCGTGCTCTTTGAAAGTTTGTAACTTTGGAACAGTTATAGATATCTTGTGGTTTTAACACTAAAGTTAAAACAAACCGACTAATCACAGCTTACCTGCATATACAAACTTTCATTTTTTTATTACATTTGCTACCAAAAATAGATAACCAGGTCTGTTTTTTTTCCTAAATGAGTTGTCCACTACTCAGACAATCCCTTCTTAATATCTATGTTCTACCCTTACAAAATAAGAGCTATCCTTTCCTCCAGTGTGGGCGCTGTTACATAATGATTGAGAAATGGTTGTCTGAGTAGTGGACAATCCATTTAATATTTGAGTGCAAAAGTGAATCTTTTTTTAAAGAGGCTTTTCAAGCTGTATAAGGACAAATAAGTTCCTTTCAGTACCTTTTATGTGTTTGAATGTTCACAAGATAATTCCTCTGTAGGTCAGAAGTAGTACTTTTCATTATCTTGTTTTGTGGAATTGGTGGCCAATGTAAAGGAATACTGTTTCTGTCCTCACACCACTTTTACCCATAAATTATATGGACCAGGGGTGGGCAATTAATTTTTCTCTTCACTATGACCGCCTCGTACCAAGAGAGTATCCGCCTCAAAGAACAGGAAACCTACCAAAATAAAAGGGGTGGCACCTCTCCACTTTCTGGTAATAGTTCAGACCTGGGAAGTCCTGGCAGCCGGAGGGTTGTCTGATGGCTGGGGGCACTAATCTCCGGAGGACCTCTCCATCAGGAGCACCTTTTCTTCCGGGTTTTGAAGACGGAGCCAAGAGGAGCAACATGTGCTGTGTGTGCGCCAATTTAAAAATGGATCCAGATTGATCAAAGGCACATGTACGGGCTGGCTGCTTCTGGGTAGGAGAGACCGCGTGACGTCACACATGGTAGTCGACGTATGAATTTACCCGCCACTTCTAGGTTTGGAAGATGGGATTGCTGAAAAGTGCTGAGAATCTTTAAAGAAAACTAGGCAGCTTTAGCTCCTCCCACACCTGCTCATATAAAAAGGAGTATTAGGTGTGGCCTTTTTGCAAGTGGATATTCAGGGTGTGCCTTGTGAAGTATACATGGAGAATCCAAACTTGCCTGGTGAAGATGATCTGAAACCTGCTCATGATGCGGTAGTTCATGGGCTTTAGGATAGGATGTTTTCTTTTAAACACATGCTGATTGGTGTTAACTGTTTCAGGACAGACCCAAGAAAGCAGTGACCAAAACAAAAAACAAGGAATGTGCCTTGTGCAGAGAATCATTGCCAAAATCCTATGCTAAAAAAACTTTGCTGCTCTTGTATAGAAAAAATAGTAACTGAGGAATCTCCTTCCCTATTTCATGAAATTAAAACTTTGAGGTTACGAGTATGGTAAAAAGAGAAATTAGGCATACCTAAGGCCCTTCCACCTGAGGACACACAGTCTGAAGTTAGCTCAGAGTAAGAGAAAGATGAATCCGGGAAATTGATTGACTGAGACAGTTCAGAATCATCTCATCTGATGGTGAATATAGCCAAACATGATTTTTGGTGAAAAACAGGGAAACTACTAAAAATTATCACGTCTACTATGGGAGTAGAGACTCCGAAAGAGCGTAAATGCATGCAAGATTCCATGTTTAGTAACCTGTAGGAGAGCGAACATTAGGTGTTTCCAGTCCATACGAATTTACTTTCCCTGATCAAAAAAGAATGGAAGAGATCCGTTAAGGCCCCATGCACACTTTGCGTTTTTAGATGCGTTTCCGCTGCGTTTTTCAACGTGCGGAAACGCATCCAACCCGCAGCACAGTGCACTACCAATGTAATTCAATGGGAACCGCATGTCTGCTGTGCACATGCTGCGGAAAAAAACGCGCGGTTTCGCCGCACTTTATTTTCCGCAGCATGTCCATTCTTTGTGCGGAACTGCAGCGGTTTGGTGCCCATTGACTTGCACAACATACAATGACATACAACACATAACATAGAGTATATACTCACCTATTCCCCGACGCCATCCATCTGTGTACCGCTCTGCCGCCGGGAGAGTATGACGTCACTACAGTTCATTCTCTCACGGCAATGCTGGGTGAGAAAATTCCCACGCAGCATTGCCATAAAGTGAGACCATGAACTCAGGTAACCTCAGTGATGCACTGCAGGAGCCATTGTCTCCTGTCAGTGCATTACTGGGAGGCCCTACAGAGCAGTGGCATCACCTGATGTCACCGTTCTATAGGAGAGACCGTCGTGGGACCCTCGTTATTAATTGGACTGCGTCGGACAGGGAGTATACGGTTGTTTTATTTTTTTTTTTACGTTTTATTACAGGAGATCGAGGGCGTCGCTTGGATCTGAGCGTGTAATAAAGAGTAATGAAAACCGTCTTGTGTTTTATTTCATTAAAATAATTTATTCCTGTGTGTGTTGTTTTTTTAACCCTTTATTAATATAAGATTAATAATGGATAGGCGTCTTATTGACGCCTCTCTATTATTAACCGGGCTTAATATCACCTTACAATAGCAAGGTGATATTAACCCCTTATTACCCCATATCCCACCGCTACAGGGGAGTGGAAAGAGAGGGGCTAAGTGCCGGAATTGGTGCATCGTACAGATGCGACAATTCTGGGGCGGCTGGGTGCTGGTATTTTTAGCCAGGGGGGGCGCCAATATCCATGACCTCTTCCTAGGCTATGAATATCAGCCCGCAGCTGTCTGCCTAGCCTTTCTGGCTCTAAATTATAGGGGGACCCCACGTCATTTTTTTTGGGGGGTCCCCCTATTTTAATAGCCAGTGAAGGCTAGCTGCGGGCTGATATTCATAGCCTGGGAAGATCCATGGGTATTAACCCCACTCCCAGGCTAGAAATATTGGCACCGGCTGTCGGCTTTCCCCCTCTGGCGCAGAAAATTGTGCGGGAGCCCACTCCATTTTTTTTTCCTATTTTTTTTTTTTTTAATTAACTATTGCATTAAGATTTTGTGTGTGTACGCGTGTGTGTCTTTAACTATTTATGTACCATTTTATCTATCTACCTATCTTTCCGTCTATCTATATATCTATCTTTCTATATATATTTCTAACTATCTATTATCCATCTATGTATTTTCTATCTATCTAACTACTGGTATCTATTATCTATCTATGGCCGGTGTCACACTTGCGAGTGTGATGCGAGTAAGTCGCACGACTTTCTCGCGTCAACACCCAGCACGGCCGCCTGCTCTCGGACCCGAGTGTGCGGCTGCAGAGAAATACATGCATAGAAATACATGCAGCCGCACACTCGGGTCCGAGAGCGGGCGGTCGTGCCGGGTGTTGACGCGAGAAAGTCGTGCGACTTACTCGCATCACACTCGCAAGTGTGACGCCGGCCTATATCTGTGTGTGTGTAATGGAGTGTGGGTTGGACAAATGTAAAAGAGGAGGTTAGACATGAAATGACATCACAAATATTTTTTTTTTTTTGTTAAACAACCTATCTTTATTTAGCTGTCAAAACCAGCATGTGTGCACAGGCCCTAAGAGGGTTTTGATTCCTACTAACCTTTAAAAAAAAAAATGCCCATTTGAGGAAGATCCCAGAAAATTGATGTTGCCATTGCAAGGTTTTCTAAAAATGTGGCCCTTCCCTTTTGAGGATTTAGTATTCTAAAAGATCCATTAGATTTGAAAGCTGACACTTTTCTCAGAGGAACATGGTAGGCGCAGGCCGGATCATTTAAGCCAAGTATAGCTGCTATTTGTATGACCAGATCCCTGGTTACATGACTTAAAGAGCTGGTTGACTTCCTAGCAGCCACATCAGTGGAAAGTGTTAGATTGGCTGCCCAGGCATGTGGTCTTTCAAACTCGGTACATAGAGCCCTCTGGCTTAAAAATTGGTCAGCAGACTTCCAGCCAAAAATGAAACTGTGCGCAATTCCTTGCCAGTGTTACTAGTTGGTACGGTCCTTGAGGAGATCCTAGAGAAGGCAGAAGATAAAGGAATTTTCCTCCTCCCCTTCATAGATATAGAAAAACCTTTCAGGGTTCATCAACCAGAGGAAGAAAGCAGTGGAAGGGCTTGGCAAACCTTGGGGAAGAGAGAGCGGTCAAACTAAGCTATTCCTATTTAATAAGGCCATCAACTGTAAAGGAGGACTCTAATAACTGTGATGTAAAACTTCCAGTAGGGGAAATGTTTTATCAATGGTCTTTGCTTCCCACTAATCGATGGGTAATAGATACTCTTTCCACAGGTCTCAAACTAAATTTTTCTTCCTATCTCCTGTGCTGGATGATAGAGACTTGGGTAGGAAAAAAGGACTAAATTGTGTTTAGGAAAGGAGGTCTTGCAATTAATAAACTGGTGTTAAACTGCTAGAGCCGAGGTAGTGGCGGAGATGACATCTGTAAGAAAGAGAGACATCTTAACAGTGCCATATCCAGACGACTTTTTAATTGTAGAACACTTGGAAAAAGCCTCCGGTAGCAGTCAAACAAGTTTTATCCATCTTAACAATATTAGGGTGAATAGTAAACAGAAAAGTGAAAACTGGAATCACATCAGGTTCATGTTTTTGGGGCATCAGGTTGGATGCTATTCACCAGCAATGTTTTCTCCCATGAGAGAAAATTCAAAAGATCAGACTAAAGATCCTAAAAGTTCATAAAGAACAAGTCCTCTCCCTAAGACAAGCCATGTCCTTGTTAGTATCCCTAACTGCCAACAATTTCAGTGGGCTCTGTTCCACACAAGAAGTCTACAGTGGGAGATCCCGGCAATACAGGCTAAAAGAGGAGATCCGCTTCATTACAAATTTTGACTATCTAAGAAGGTTCAAAACTTATTAAGGTGGTGGATGGACATGGAAAACCTCTTAAAAGGGGTTTCATGGACCGTTCAAGAACCAGTAGTAATTACCACTGATGCAAGTCTAGTAGATTGGGGTGCCCATTTAAAGGGGTTTTGTTTTCAGGCAACCTTAGAATGGAGTACAGGCTAGAATGTGGTAATTCTATCTGACAATAATACAGCAGTGGCCTATTTAAATCACTAAGGGGGAACAAGGTCAGATCCATTAATGTCAGAGGTAGAAAGATTTTTTTGTATAGTAGAACAAAAGTTTTTATCCCTATCAGGCTGACACATAAGGGGAAAACATCTTTGCCGACTACCTGAGTTGCCATTTGCTGAATCAAGTGCAATGGGCCCTAAACTGGAGAAATTTTGAGTAAATTTGTTTGGCATGGGGTCTTCCGGAAGTAGATTTATTTACTACCAGAAATAATCAACAGGTAGAAATTTTTATTGCTCTAAACCCTAGAGAGTTTCCAAATCGGGTATATGCATGTCTACAGGAATGGGATTTTGAACTGACCTATGTCTTTTCACCCTTTCCCTGAATTCTGATGGCATTGCAAAAATATGCAAAGACAAAGCCAGGATAATAATTGCACCCTTCTGGCTGAAAAGGGCCTTGTGCCTGGCTCCATTATTTTGCTCTATTTGGCAGGTCCCCATTCTCTTTAAGCACTGCTCATGAATTTCAAAACCAGTAAATAGCATAAAAGCTCTTGTGAGTGAGTGCATGCTAACCCATTACACTCTGCTCTCATATAGCATTAATGTGAAATATTTAGGCAACATAACTGGAAAATGGCGCTTTAGAGAATATTGAGATCTTCAGACATTTACAGTGTCGGAATCAGGGTAGGTCCACAAATATCAGATTTGCAGATGATTTTATATTCGGACAGGTAAAATCTACAGTGAATTACACTGTCAATTTTCCTTTCCCTGTGGATTTCACTCCTTACAGAGTAGTAGGGGTTAATGCTGCAGCAGACCCTCAAAAAATGTGCATATTATACATGCAGACTTTGCTGAAAATTCTTTGCAAACATCCACAATAAATATTTGACTGGCCATTGTTTGTTTCGGGGGTTGGGGGGAATTAAAAAATTTGGCCTAGAGTTCTGCCTTCTCTTGTTACACCACTGTATATTTGTGTCTGGGTCGGCCTACACTGAGCCAGGGGCGTAATGGCTGCCAACGTCCAGGGTGGTCTCACCGGCCAGCGAGCTGTCCTCTGCAGAATAAAAAGAGAAAAGTTGTGGAAGAGATTCAGGATCAGCCAGTCTCAATAAGCAATATCCAGACCTCATGCAACAGGAGGAAAATTTTTTACTGGAGCAGTTGATGATTACAGCTCTCCACAATTTTTCAGTACACTGCCCCAACAGCCCTGGTGTGATGACCCCAGCTCTTTTCCAGCAATGTATGGCAGCTCTCCTCACTCCCGCTGCATATAGCTCTATACGACACAAAAACTTCTCTCAGCCTGGACCTTGGCATCCACAGCACCTCAGGCTTACAGCAAAGTACGGATGTGCTCAAAAGTTTACATACCCCAGCAAAATTTTTGCTTTCTTAGCCTTTTTTCAGAGAATAAGAATATGGCCGGAGTCAACGGAATACGGATGAGTGCTAAGCGAGAAAAAAATCGCATAGCACTCGGACCAATGTAAATCTATGGGACAGCTCCCATCCTTTTTTTCTCGGCCGTATTATACGTGCGAGAGAAATCGCAGCATGCTGCGATTTGCACCGTATTACGGCCAAGACTCACCAATGCAAGTCTATGGGTGTGAGAAAAAAACATTACACATGGACCATGCGTGTGACTTGCGAGAAATATGCAAGACTTCTCCAGGTGACAGGAAATTGAATCATCCATTATCAGGAAGCTTTGACATGCTAGTTAGCTTGGAAAGCGCTCCACAAATCCCGGAAGCACGCCTCCACGGAGTCCACTATGTCAGCTTACATAAATGTGGAGATGCTGATAGTTCTGGTCCAAGAGAGGCCAGAACTATGGGATCAGAGGGACGCCAATTATGCTGACCGGGCCCGAAAAGAGGAAGCATGGAGGAGGTTATGTGTCCAGATGTTCCCATACTATCAGGACATTCCTTGTGAGGGCCAGCAACAAATTAGTGCTATCTTTATTAATATTATTGAGCAAAGTAACACGTGTTACAAAATCATATGTGATGTATTTGGTACAATATGTGGCATATTTCTGAGTTAAAAAATGAAAATTATCAGGCCACATGACACTGTAAAATATGTGTTAAAGTGTAAAAACATATTTTCAATGTCCTAATTAATTTTTATGTTACATTGCAGTGAATGATGTCATGAGACGCTGGCGCAGCATCAGGGACCAATACCGGTGGGAACGTCAGCAGCGGTCCAGGAGTGGGGATGCAGCACAGACGAAAAGGAAGTACATCTATTTTGATCGCCTGTCTTTTCTGGCTCCCGTTCTCGATCTCAGACTGTAAGTGCATACATCGCACCACATTTTACATATGCTGGTGGGGTCATATCTACAATTTAATTTTTTTCCCCACATAAAAACAGCACTCAGTCCAGCCTCACTGAGAGGGAAACCGGCTCAGACTCAGAGGCCTCTATCGACCCAGTCGGTGGAGGTGAAGAGGTGGCTGGCACATCTTCTGCATCTTCCAGCTGCATCCAACCACTAGCAGTGGCATCATCAGTACAGGAGGAACATCCAGAGGAGGACCAGGGAAACAGCAACAGCCCTACCGTGCCTCTGGAGACCTCATCACAGTCTGCTGTCATCCCACGCCGTGGTCGACGCAGGAGAGACATTCCTGCCTCTGACACCAGGAGGCATGTTGATACCGGGGTATTAAACTATTTGGCCAGGGCTGCCCACGATGATGGTGAGGAAGCCTATGCCCGCAGCCTGGCCCGGTACCTCTATCCAATACCCCGGAAGGTCAGACTGCGTGCCCAAGGAGCGATTCAAATATTGATTGATGCCTGCACACCCCCCCAATAACCCATATCGAGTTTTTGAATATTTGGAACGGTGGCAGCTCTCCACCCATAATCAGCTTAGAATGGCCCCAATAACACAAGTGCAGGCACAATCAGTATCTGAGCCACCTCCTCCCTGGGGGCCTACACCACAGTCAAATCCCCCTCAACCCTACATTGGCCTACACAGGCCCAAATGTCAGCCTACAATCCACCTGCCCAATATGGCCACTTGATCAGACCCACCGTTGGAGGCTGGTCCCAACATGGGTATGGTCGACATGGCCATATTGGGGGTTATGAACCATGTGGGTACCCAAATACCCAGGAGTATCCTCTACAATATCCCTCATCCCACTTATTTCCTCCACAACAGGATCCTGGCCAGATCAACCATCCTGGGGCTGAATATGTAAACCCACGGGGTGAAGTACAAGTTGCGCCTCAAACACAGCAACCACCTCAAGCTGGCCTCCCGCCATCACCACCAACCTAACATAACTTAAAATTTGTTTTTGTTTTGTAAATGAAAATTTTCTTTTAGTTTATTTTTGTTATACTAATTTTTTAAATATTTGTGGCCCTACTTTGATTGGGCACAAAAGCCATATGCTAATAATATGGCTTATTGTTTACAGTAATTCTTAAAGTTTTAGTCAATAGCTAATAAGCCATGCCTTTCCAACATTAAACTACATGCAATGGCTTTTCACTTCATAATACCAGAATAAATCGTGATTGTCCAAATGTATTTTCCAAATATATAGCAGGGAACACAAAAAGTAAGGGATGAGTGCATTAAATAAACAAGGGTGTTTGATACATCATCAACATAGAGGATGAATACATACCATAATGTAAGTAGAAGGCGCTCTTCTGCAGAAATACACTTGCACATCCTGTTGTCCTTAAAGGTGATCCCAGGGCGCACAATCTCCAGCAGAATATTAAAGGTGGCAAGGCTCATGCGACAATATTGGAAGAACTTGTCCGGATGGGTACGCAGAAAGCCATAGAGACGGTGGAAATGGCCTTTAGTGAGCCGTCTCCTTAAAAGCAGATGCACCCATATTCGTCTCTACCTTCTCGGATCCACAATCACTGGGTATGGCTCCCCAAAACATTGTGACAAAACCCAGTTGTAAAGCACCCGCTCAAGTTGTGTTGAAAGTAAGTCTGTTTGACCCAATGCAGAAAGACCACAACACAAACACAGACTCAAGTGCAAAGATTGGAGGGTGGAAGCTGTTGTAGAAGCAATAAATAAGGTTGTTGACTAGGGTTTTAATTATTTACAGGCCTAGAAACCGTTATATGTGCATTTTGCAAGGGTGCGAGAAAATCTCGCTTTATGGATGTCATACGAATGCCATATGGATGACACATGGATATTTTGATGCGAGGAAATCGCATCCTCTCATTGAAAATGGATTACATACGGATCACTGTTCATGAAACATTAATGCAATTTTTGGCCGTAAAAAACGGACAGATTTTTATACGTTATGTGTGACTCCAGCCTAACAGCAAAACTTTTTCTCCACTCGATTAGTTGTTGGGTGAAGCCATTTATTGCCTAACTACTGTGTTTTCTCTTTTTAAATCATAATGACAACCCAAAACATCCAAATGACCCTGATCAAAAGTTCACATTTGGATGTTTTGGGTTGTCATGATTTAAAAAGAGAAAGCACAGTCCTTCATGTGTTTTTAGCAAACTCTATGCTGGCTTTCATATGTCTTGCACTGAGGAGAGGCTTCTGTCGGGCCACTCTACCATAAAGCCCTGACTGGTGGAGGGCTGCAGTGATAGTTGACTTTGTGGAACTTTCTCCCATCTCCCTACTGCATCTGTGAAGTTCAGCCACAGTGATCCTGGGGTTCTTCTTTACCTCTCTCACCAAGCTCTTCTCCCACAATTGCTCAGTTTGGCTGGATGGCCAGGTCTAGGAAGACTTCTGGTGGTCCCAAACCTCTTCCATTTAAAGAGTATGGAGGCAGCTGTACTATTAGGAACCTTGAGTACTGCAGAAATTCTTTTGTAACCTTTGCCAGATCTGTGCCTTGTCACAATTCTGTCTCTGAGCTCCTTGGCCAGTTCCTTTCACCTCATGATTCTCATTTGGTCTGACATGCACTGTGAGCTGTGAGGTTTTATATAGACAGTTGTGTGCCTTTACAAATCAAGTCCTATCAGTTTAATTAAACACAGCTGAACTCCAATGAAGGAGTAGAACCATCTGAAGGAGGATCACAAGGAAATGGACAGCATGTGACTTAAATATGAGTGTCTGATCAAAGGGTCTGAATACTTGTGACCATGTGATATTTCAGTTTCTTTTTTAATAAATTTTGCAAAATGTCTACATTTTCTGTTTTTTTTCATCAAGATGAGGTGCAGAGTGTACATTAATGAGAAAAAAAAGTAAAGTTTTTTGAATTTACCAAATGGCTACAATGAAACAGTGACAAATTTAAAGGGGTCTGAATACTTTCCATACCCATTGTAGATCACTCTGTACTGACGCTATAGGAGTTTCACTTTTCACTTTTTGTATTGAAGAACTGAAATAAATTAACATTTTGATGATATTCTAATTTTATGAGAAGCACCTGAATATGCTGCTGTACATGTTGAAAGGGTTACATACATATCTATATATATGAGGCATCGCAATTACTCGCTAATCCCGCCCCCTGCACAGTAGCTCTGCCCCCACCACATTACCACACATAATCCCGCCCCCCACCACATTGCCACACACAAATACATCACCACACACACAATCCCGGCACCCCACCACATTACCGCACATAATCCCGCCCCCCCCCACATTACCACACATAATCCCGCCCCCCCACCACATTACCACACATAATCCTGCCCGCCACCACATTACCACACATAATCCCGCCCCCCCACCACATTACCACACATAATCCCGCCCTCCCACCACATTACTGCTCATAATCCCATCCCCCACCACATTACCACACATAATCCTGCCCGCCACCACATTACCACACATAATCCCGCCCCCACCACATTACCACACATAATCCCACCCCCCACCACATTACTGCTCATAATCCCGCCCCCCCACCACATTACCGCTCATAATCCCGCACCCCACCACATTACTGCTCATAATCCCGCCCCCCACCACATTACTACACATAATCCCGCACCCTCACCACATTACTGCTCATAATCCCTCACTCCCACCACATTACTGCTCATAATCCCATCCCCTCACCACATTACCGCTCATAATCCCACCCCCCACCACATCACCACACATAATCCCGCCCCCCACCACATTACTGCTCATAATCCCGCCCCCACCACATTACCGCTCATAATCCCACCCTCCCACCACATTATCGCTCATAATTCCGCCCCCCCACCACATTACCTCACATAATCCCGCACCCCAACCACATTACCGCTCATAATCCCTCCCCCCACCACATTACCACATATTATCCCGCCCCCCCACCACATTACCACACATAATCCGGCCCGCCACCCACCACATTACCACACATAATCCCGCCCCACCACATTACTGCTCATAATCCCGCCCCCCCACCACATTACCGCTCAAAATCCTGCCCCCACCACATTACCGCTCATAATCCCGCCCCCCCACCACATTACCACATAATCCCGCCCCCACCACATTACCACACATAATCCCGCCCCCCCACCACATTACCACACATAATCCCGCCCCCACCACATTACTGCTCATAATCCCGAACCCCCACATTACTGCTCATAATCTCGCCCTCCCACCACATTACTGCTCTTAATCCCGCCCCCACCACATTACCAAACATAATCCCGCGCCCACCACATTACCACACATAATCCCGCCCCCCACCACATTACCACACATAATTCCGCCCTCCCACATTACCACACGAGGCTCCGTCCCCACACATTACCACACGAGGCTCCGTGCCCACATTACCACACGAGGCTCCGTCCCCACACATTACCACACGAGGCTCCATCCCCCCACATTACCACACGAGACTCCGTCCCCACACATTACCACACGAGGCTCCGTCCACACACATTACCACACGAGGCTCCGTCCTCCCACATTGCCACACGAGGCTCCGTCCCCCCATATTACCACACGAGGCTCCGTCCCCCCACATTACCACACGAGGCTCCGTTCCCCCACATTAACACACAAGGCTCCGTTCCCCCACATTAACACACGAGGCTCCGTCCCCCCACATTAACACACGAGGCTCCGTCCCCCACATTACCACACGAGGCTCCGTCCCCACACATTACCACAGAAGACTCCGTCCCCACACATTACCACACGAGCATCTTACTGAATCCAGTTTGTTTTCGATTTTACACTGTGAATAAAATGTATCATTAGTATTATTCAGATTTTTGATGATTATTATTGTTATTAACTTCATTTTAATCTCATTTACCACCTGCGTAAGGGCTATTGAATGTTGTCATTATTTACTTTAGTTTAATCACCAGCAGCATTAATTAGATATCAATGAGCGGGCCGAGCGTTAGCTGGCTGGAAACAGCTAGTTACTTATATATAACATATATAAAATTAATTAGACAATCTGACAGACTGGCTCAGAGAGGAGAAGAAGATCCTCACAGACTTACAATCTACAGGGCAGTGAGAAGAAGACAGTAGGTTGGTTGGTAGCGGAAGCTTCCGTGGTTATAGGCATTTTTGAAAAATGTGTTTTTTGAGTTGCATCTAAAGGCTACCAATTTGGAAACAACCAGATGTGTTGAGGAATACAATTCCAGAGGATGGGGAATGCTTGGAAAAAACAAGAGATAGACAATGGTATGATTGCAAATCAATATCTGCAAATTAGAGATACTTGGATTAGTGGTGAATAAGAGGGATAGGTGATTGGAACAGAAGCCGAGGTGTAGCTAGGGGTTTGGTTCAGGAAGGGGCAAAAATTTCTTCACACATGAAGCCAGTTTAACCCCTTCCCAACATGCACCATATATACTGCTCTGCGGGAGTTGCATTTCCGCAAACAGCAGTAGGTATACAGCACCACAGCGATCAGGTGTGACACCCTGCAGCAATGCTCACGATCAGGGCTAGAACCGATCGGAGGCGTTTAACCCCTCTGATGCCGCTGACAATAGTCGAGGAGCATCGAGCAGGGAGGGTGCTCTCTGTGTGCTTCCATCAGGACCACGTGATGCGATCGCATTGTTCTGATGATCTCCATGGAGACCACCGGCCACCAGATGGTCCTTCAGGGTCCTGCAGGGAGGGTGGCTTGTGAGCGCCTGCTGACAGCAGACACTGACATGCCTCCTTCCCAGCCTGTCAGACTCTGATCTGATGCTCTGCAGTTCAGAAGCATTGCAGAATATCAGATCAGCGATCTGATAATGTACAGTGATGTCCCATCCTGGGGCTATGTAAAAAAGTTCTAAAGTGTAAAAATATTTTTTTAAAAATCAAAGAACAAAAATAAAATAAATATTATTCCCATCAATACATTTATTTATGTAAATAAAAAAAGTGCACATATTTGGTATCGCCGGGTCCATACCAACCCGCTCTATAAAACTCTTTATTTTCTATAAAATAGTTTTTATTGTGTTAATGCTCCAAAACATAAAAAAAACAATATAAATGGGGCATCACTGTCATCGTACTAACCCGAAGAATAAAGCTGCTTGATCAATTTTGCCACACGTGGACTGGTATGTGGCACCCCTGAGGGTTTTGTCGCCACAGAGGTACTGCACCTCAATCAGAGGTGTGGTGCTCCGCTCTCAGGTAAGGAAGGGGCACTGCCAGGACTCACACACTTACACACAACACCAGACCTTTCAGAGCTCGGGAGTAGCTAGGTACAGGGTGTGGGTGGAGAAAGTAGAGTAGGGAGGAGTCAGAGAGTGGTGACAGTGGTCTGTGAGACCACAGAGACAGTTAGTCTGCTGGAGGGAGAGGAGTGAGGAGCAAAGAGTAGCTCCTGAAGGAAAGACAGACAGAGAGAGGAGTGAAGAAGAATGAGAGAGAGAAAGTTAACTCCAGAGGAGGAGAGGAAGAAGAGTTCTTAGGGCCACGGATAGTGAGGAATCCATCCGTGGGACCCGTATCCACCGACGTGGTCGGTGGAGGGACCACGTTGCAGTTAGGGGACCGGCCCAAAAACTAGTGGATAAACTAAGGACTCAGATAGGAAACCGGAGGCTGCAGTATCTGCATGTGCTGCAGCCACATCCAACACATTCGCTGAAAAGGCAGATATATAGGGTCCAGGGATCTGACTAACGTAGCCCGACAAGATCCATGTCTGTTAGCTCGGGACACTGTGTGTGAAGACACAGGGAAGGAGAGGTGGTAGCCAGCGTAGTGAGACGGCCATGAAAGGAACATCTAAGGGAGTCTTGGCAACGTGCACCCCAAGCTATCTGAGAGCTGTCTGGACCACTTCCCTGTAGGACACAGCACCCCGGCTGGGGATTGTAACATCAGAACTGTGAGTAAACTGAAAGACTGCACATTGCTGTGTCCTCTAATTATTGCTGCGTCATCTGCCCTGCACTACAGCCACCACCATCTTTTACACTATCACTGCCCTAGGGAATAGCTCTGCCTGTGGAGAGCTGAACCAACTCTGCTGCATTAACAGCTGCCCTAGTTCAGGGTTCCCCAACTCCAGTCCTCAAGGCCCACCAACAGGTCATGTTTTCAGGATTTCCTTAGTATTGCCCAGGTGATAATTGCATCACCTGTGCAATACAATGGAAATCCTGAAAACATGACCTGTTGGTGGGCCTTGAGGACTGGAGTTGGGGAACACTGCCCTAGGGGACTGAATCTGCAGCATCGGCTAACACCTTATTTGCCGAGTACCACAGGTGGCGTCAAGAATCATCTCTTACACATTACAGCTGCCCTGGGGCCCAGCTCTACCTGTGGAGAGCTGTAAAAACTCTGCTGCATCACCATCAGCCACAGTGGACTCTGAAGCAGCGTCGGCTAACACCTTTATTGCCGAATACCACAAGTGGCGTCACAAACTATATCTTATAAACTTTATCACCCTCTTATCATCATTTTTCATTGGACGCCCAGGGCCACGGACCGGGTTACTGCTGCCGTGACACATCCCCTTAAGAACCGGCCTGGTACCAAGTACCCTCCACGGCCCTGGCAGGCGCTCCAATAACCCCCCAAAAAACAACAAATCCTGAACTGCTGGTTTTTGTTCATTCTACTTCTCAAAAATCGGAATAGAAAGTGATCAAAAAATGTTGTGTCTGAAAATGGTACCATTAAAAACGTCAACTCGTCCCGCAAAAAGAAGCTATCACATGACTCTGTCGGCCGAAATATAGAAAAATTATAGCTCTCAAAATATGGGGATGCTAAAAAATGCTTTTATTGTGTGACAGCAGTGAAACATAAAAACCTGATGTAAACCCAAAGAGTAAAGTCGCCTAATTATGCCGCACGAAGAACGGTGTAAAAAATAAATAAAACCAATTTTTCACCTGCTATTGATTTTTCCATTCTGCCCCCCAAAGATCACAGTAAGGCTCGGCTCACATTTATCCTGCACTGATCTCTTACATCAGGGCTTCTGGGTAAAACTCTGACATATGTGATTCAGTTGTAACCTCTGGTGGAAGATCCCTATAATAAGGCAGATGGATGCACTGTGGATGCCGTCTGACTAGTGATCCGGCGGTGTCTGTCTTTTTTAGGCTTGCATAAAAGTGCGGTTGACCACAGTTTTGTGTACTTCTTAAAAGAATGAGACAGCTGAACACAGGCCAGATGGAGTCCACAATAACTCTGCTGCCTCATTATAGTGAGTGGATCCTTCGGGGAGTTCATCTGAATCATGTCACTCAGAGATTTAGATGGAAACCACAAAGTAAGAGCTCAGGGTAGTGCGCAGGATAAATGTGATCCTAAACATTATGTAAAATGTTCCCAATAAAAGCTTCAATTCAATTCACAAAAAAAAAAAAATCCCCGCTCTGGTCCATCATCAGTTCATGGAAATATAGGAGGTTTCCACGTTACTGTTTTCACAAAAGCTCTAGAAAAGCAAAATGGCCCCTCAAAAGAAATTCAGCAAATTCCCAAATCGAAATGCCCCCCTTGCTTCTGAGCTCCATTGTGTCTAACCACATATAGGGCCCACATGTTTGGCATTTCTGTAGTTATGAGAGTCTGCCTAATTTATGGGGGTATGTCTCCAGAAGCATGAGATGGGCACAGCAACATACTGGTCACTATAAGATACTGGTCACTACAACATACTGGTCACTACAATGGCAGTTTTCAATATTCACTCAGCAACATCCACTGCTGCTTGTTTCTGGAAAACAGCCATGAGGTCAAAATAATCACTACACCTGTAGATAAATTCTCAAAAGGGTATAATTTCCAAAATGGGGTCACTTGAGAGGGCATTCTGCTTTTTTAGCACTTAGGGGCTCTGTATATTGAGTCCACAAACTATTGTAGGAATATCTGTCCTCCAGGAGGCAAAAAGCGCTACGTCCTTCCAGAGTCTCTCCGTATGGCTAAGCAGTACTGTACAGCCACATACGGGGTATTTCTACATTCAGCAGAAATTGTGGGATAAATTTATGTGTAATTTTTACCCATTTCCTAGTATGAAAATGTAACATTTGGGGCTAACACACAATTTTTGGTGGTAAAAATGTAATTGCTTTTTCTTCACTGCCCAATGGTATAAAATTCTGTGTCAATATGAACACTGCACCCCTAGATGAATTAATTGAGAGGTTTAGTTTGAGAATGGGGTCACTTATTGGGGGTTCTGCTGTTCTGGCACCTCAGGGGCTCTGCCAATGTGACATGACACCCTCAAACCAATGCAGTAAAATCTGCACTGTAATATGGTGGTAGTTCCCTTTTGAGCTTTGCACTGTGCCTCAAAAGTAGTTTTCGACCACATATGTGGAATCGGTGAACTCAGGAGAAATTGCGCAACAAATTTTGCGGTCTATTTTCTCCTGTTACCTTTGTGAAAAAAAATTTGGGCTAAAAAACATTTTTGTGGGAAAAATGTGATTTTTTTTTTTCTTTTCATGGCTCAACGTTATAAACTTATGGGGTTTCAAAGTGCTCACCACATCTCTAGATAAGTTCCCTGAGGGGTCTAGCTTCCAAAATGGTGTTACTTGTGGGGGCATTTCCACTGTTTAGGCACATCAGGGGCTCTGCAAACGCGACGTGACATCCACTAATTATTCCAGCAAATTTTACATTGAAAAAGTCAAATGGCACTCCTTCCCTTCAGAACCCTGCCAAACAGTGGTTTTCCCCAACATACTGTATAGTGAATCAGCATGATCAGGAGAAATTGCACATCAAACTGTATGGTGCAATTTCTCCAGTTAGCCTTATGAAAATGCAAACTTTGGAGCTAAAAATCATTTTTGTGGGAAAGATGTGTTTTTTTTATTTTTACGGCTCAACATTTCTCCAGTCACCCTTATGAAAATAATAAAAATTGGGTCTAAAGGAAAATTTTTGTGAAAAAAAGTGAAATGTTTATTTTTTCCTTTAACATTCCATTAATTCCTGTGAAGCACCTGACGGGTTAATAAACTTCTTGAATGTGGTTTTGAGTACCTTGAGTGGTGCAGTTGTTAGAATGGTGTCACTTTTGGGTATTTTCTGTCATATGGGCCCCCAAAGTCACTTCAAATGTGATGCGGTCCCTAAAAAAATGGTTTTGTAAATTTGTTGTAAAAATGAGAAATCGCTGGTCAACTTCCTAACAGAAAAAAATTATGTTTGAAAAATTGTGCTGATGTAAAGTAGACATGTGATAAATGTTGTTTATTAACTATTTTGTGTGACATGACTTTCTGATTTAAGGGCATAAAAATTAAACGGTTGAAAATTGCAAAATTTTCACCAAATTTCAGATTTTTTCACAAATAAATGTAAGTCATATCAAATAAATGTTACCAATATCATGGCGTACAATATATGTCACAAAAAAGTCTCAGAATCAGTGGGATCCATTTGAAGCATTTCAGAGTTATAACCTCATAAATTGGAGAGAAAGCTAGGAGACAAAAAGCGCAGTAGGGTCTTATCCGATGGTACGGAGAAAATAGAAATGTGAGACCACATACAGTTAGGTCCATATATATTTGGACAGAGACAACATCTAATTTTGGTTCTAGACATTACCACAATGAATTTTAGACAAAACAATTCAGATGCAGTTGAAGTTCAGACTTTCAGCTTTCATTTGAGGGTATCCACATTAAAATTGGATGAAGGGTTTAGGAGTTTCAGCTCCTTAACATGTGCCATCCTGTTTTTAAATGGACCAAAAGTAATTGGACAGATAAAATAATTGTAAATAAAATGATCATTTCTAGTACTTGGTTGAAAACCCTTTGCTGGCAATGACTGCCTGAAGTCTTGAACTCATGGACATCACCAGACGCTGTGTTTCCTCCTTTTTGATGCTCTGCCAGGCCTTCACTGCGGTGGTTTTCAGTTGCTGTTTGTTAGTGGGCCTTTCTGTCTGAAGTTTAGTCTTTAACAAGTGAAATGCATGCTCAATTGGGTTGAGATCAGGTGACTGACTTTGCCATTCAAGAATATTCCACTTCTTTGCTTTAATAAACTCCTGGGTTGCTTTGGCTTTATGTTTTGGGTCATTGTCCATCTATAGTATGAAACAACGACCAATCAGTTTGGGCTTTTTTAGATATTTTTAGCAAAGTCCAGCCTAGCTTTTTTATTCTTGATGCTTATGAGTGGCTTGCACCGTGCAGTGAACCCTCTGTATTTACTTTCATACAGTCTTCCCTTTATGGTAGATTTGGATATTGATATGCCTACCTCCTGGAGAGTGTTGTTCACTTGGTTGGCTGTGGTGAAGGGGTTTCTCTTCACCACGGAGAGTATTCTGCGATCATCCACCACTGTTGTCTTCCGTGGGCGCCCAGGTTTTTTTGCATTGTTGAGTTCACCAGTGCTTTCTTTCTCAGGATGTACCAAACTGTAGATTTTGCCACTCCTAATGTAGCAATTTCTCGAATGGATTTTTTCTGTTTTTGCAGCTAAAGGATGGCTTGTTTCACCTGCATGGAGAGCTCCTTTGACCGCATGTTTCCTTCACAGAAAAACCTTCCAAATGCAAACACCACACCTCAAATCAACTCCAGCCCTTTTATCTGCCTAATTGAGAATGACAATGAAGGGATTGCCCACCCCTGTCCATGAAATAGCCTTGGAGTCAATTGTCCAATTACTTTTGGTCCCTTTAAAAACAGGGTGGCACAAGTTAAGGAGTTGAAACTCCTAAACCCTTCATCCAATTTTAATGTGGATACCCTCAAATGAAAGCTGAAAGTCTGAACTTCAACTGCATCTGAATTGTTTTGTTTAAAATTCATTGTGGTAATGTCTAGAACCAAAATTAGATAAATGTTGTCTCTGTCCAAATATATATGGACCTAACTGTATGTATATGGACTTTTCAAAAGCTTTTGATACTGTTCCACACAAAAAGTTGATACATAAAATGAGAACAATGGGGATAGGGGAAAATATGTGTAAGTGGGTTAAGAGCTGGCTCAGGGATAGGAAAGAAAGGGTGGTTATTAATATAGCATGCTCGGACTGGGTCGCTGTTAGCAGTTGGGTACCGCAGGGGTCAGTGTTGGGCCTGCTTCTTTTTAACATATTTATTAATAACCTTGTAGGGGGCATACAGAGTAGTATTTCAATATTTGCAGATGACACTAAACTCTGCAGGGTAATCAATACTTAGAGAACAATTTAATATTACAGGAAGATTTATGTAAACTAGAAGCTTGGGCTGATAAATGGCAAATAAGCTTTAATGGGGATAATTGTAAGGTCATGCACTTGGGCAGAAGAAATAAGATGTATAATTATGTGCTTAATTGTAAAACACTGGGCAAAACTGTCACTGAAAAAGACCTGGGTGAATGGGTGGACGACAAACTCAAATTTAGTGGCCAGTGTCAGGTAGCTACTGTAAAGGCAAATAAAATAATGGGATGCATTAAAAGAGGCATAGATGCTCATGAGGAGAACATAATTTTACCCCTATACAAGTCACTAGTGCGACCACACTTAGAATACTATGTACATTTCTGGTCTCTGGTGTATAAGGAAGACATAGCTGAACTAGAGCGGGTGCAGAGAAAAGCAACCAAGGTTATTAGAGGACTGGGGGGGGGGGTCTGGAATAGCAAGACAGGTTAATACATTTGGGATTACTTAGTTTGGAAAAACAAAGGCTAAGGGGTGATCTTATTACAACGTATAAATATATGAAGGGACAGTACAAAGACCTTTCTAATGATCTTTTTACTCTTAGAACTGTGACGGGGACAAAGGGGCATCCTCTACGTCTGGATGAAGGAAGGTGTAATCATAATCACAGATGCGGATTCTTTACTGCACGAGCAGTGAGACTATGTAACTGTCTGCCATATGAGTTGTAATGAGTGATTCACTACTAAAATTTAAGAAGGGACTGGATGCCTTTCTTGAAAAGTGGGGTCACGAAGGAATTTTTTTCCCCAATGTGGAGCTTAGTGTTTGCCGCATGGGTTTTTTTTGCCTTCCTCTGGATCAACATGTTAGGCTATGGGTTGAACTAGATGGACTTAAAGTCTCCCTTCAACCTTAAATACTGTGTTACTATGTTGCTCACCTGATAAGATTGCAGACTAGCAACATGAGAAAGGTATATGTAACAGTTGATGCAGGATACCAGTCAGAAATACCACAGGAAAAACGATGTGCAAAAGTGGTGTCATTCAGTTGCGTTGCTGATAAAAGCTCAATGGCCGAGGTAAAATCAAAGGAATTTAATACTACAGGTTTTACAAGTCAACGCGTTTCAAGGCTCTGCAAGACCTCTTCATCAAGACAAAAACCTGGGTTTAATGAGACAGTAGAGTCACTCTGGACTCAGTCTGGCCTGTGGTCAATGGTGTTCTTATTTTTACAAGTGCAGAAAATTATGGCCGACTGCACTTTTATGCATGTCTAAGAAGACAGATACCACCATATCATAGGCCACAGTGCCTCCATCTGCCTCATTATAGGCAATCTCCCACCGGGTGTTCCATCTGATTCACGTGTTTCAGAGATTTACATGGAAACTCCAGTGTAAGTGCTCAACATAGAGCACAGGGCAAATGTGAGCCGAGCCTTAATGTGATCTTTGGGAGTCAGAATGAACAAATCAACAGCAGGTAAATAATTTTTATTTTTTATGGTGTTACTCGTGATTAGTGATTAGGTGACTTTATTCTTCGGTTTGGTGCGATTACAGCAATACCAGATTTATATTGGGCTTTTATGTTTGGCAGCTGTCACACACTAAAAGACGCTTTTTTTTGCAAAAATAAGTTTTTGCATCACTACATTTTGGGAGCTACAATTTTTCCATATTTTGACCCACAGAGTCATTTGAGGGCTTGTTTTTTGTGGAAAGAGTTGATGTTTTTATTGGTACCATTTTCGGGCACCCGACATTTTTTGATCGCTTTCTATTCCAATTTTTGGGAGGCAGAATTAACAAAAACCAGTGTATGTATGGTAAAATTGATAAGGCAGATTTATTCTTCAAGTCAGTACAATTACAGCGATATCACATTTGTATAGTTTTTTATGTTTCAGTGCTTTTACACAATAAAAACTATTTTATTGAAATAATAATTATTTTTGCATTGCTTTATTCTTATAGCTATAACTTTTTTTATTTTTCTGCTAATTAAGCTGTATTACGGCTGATTTTTGCAGGACAAGATGACATTTTCAGCGGTACCATGCCTTTGTGTTTTTATTACACTTTTTGTTCGACGGAATGATGATAAAGCACTGTTTTTTTGCCTTTCTTTTTATTTTCTTTTATGTGTTCACTAAAGGGGTTAACTAATGGGACAGTTTTATAGGTCAAGTCATTCCGGGTGCGGAGATACCAAATATATGTACTTTTATTGTTTATATATACTTTTTCTATAAAAATATTTATTTATGGGTACAATATATATTTTATTATTTTGTGATTTTTTAAAAAAAATTACAACTTTTTTTAACTTTTTTACTTATTCCCACTATGGGAATTTCACTTTCTGCAGTCTGATCACAGTTACTGTATAAGGTATAGCAATGCAAGAGCATTTCTATACTTTAGAACCTGTCAGCGCTGCAGACACATGTTAGTTAGATCATGCACTGCACATGATCTGCGGTAATCAACTTCCTAGTGCCTGGTGCCTAGGTCTCTGATCCAAGGGCAGAGGGGCTTTTCTTCCTCTGCTTGCTCCTGAAATGCTGCGATTGAGCAATTAGGGGGTTAAAGTGCCTGGAGTGATGCAGGACCGCTCCTGGCACTAAGTGCCCAGCATCAGCTGTCAGAATCAGCTGACACCCAATGGTGATCATGCACGCACAGTGTCTGTGGGCACAAAATCGCCTGGACGTATTCATACGTTCCAGGTCTGTAAGCACTAGTCCTGTTGGAATATGCTTGGTGCAACAGCTCCATTCCTGTCTATGAGTGTTTAGTTGCTAAATTTATATGCTGTTTATAATGTTAGAACAAAAAAAACTCCCAGAGGCTCACAGTGGAAACATGTGACCGTATTTCCTGTTTTTCCTGTGTCTGTGAATGAGAGAAGCAGCCTGCTGTAGATGCTGCACAGGTAGAGACACACAAATGATTTATTCCTGATCTATTAGGCTATGTGCACATGTTGCGTATTTTTCGCGTTTTTATCGCGGCAAAAACGCTTAAAAAATGCATGAATGAAGAATCCTATTATTAATAATGAATTCCGCAATTTTTGTGCACATGGTGCATTTTTTTCCGCAAAAAAAACGCATTGCAGAAAAAAACGCAGTATGTTCATTAATTTTACGCTAAATCTCAGTTTTTCCCTATATATTATTGACCTAGAATGTTCAGGAAAATTTCACGGTAAAAATGCGCAAAAACCGCACAAAAACACGATAAAAACGCATGCGTTTTTCGCTGAAAAAGTCCTTTTTTGCTCAGGAAATTTCTGCAAACATTCCTGAACATGTGCACATAGACTTAAGCTTATCATATATTGTTCCTGTTTGTTCCTGAATAAACAAGTTTGCAGTTGCACACACTTGGAGGGTATCCTGAATAATACCAAGCCTAACTAATTAAATAAAGTATGGATCTTCCAATCAAAAGAATGTGTTTAGTCAGCAAGGTAGGAGTGCAAAAATAAAAATAAAAATTAACTTTTAATGTTTTATGTTAAAAAGAACTCATTGGTTCACACAATACATATATTAAATATAATCACCGCTCTCTCCAAGGAGATCACGACTAAATGACACAAAATTCCCTCTTTTCAGTGGGTAAACAAGTCCACCAGAGATTACCAATTCTAAATTGGACCGTACCTTGTCATACATTCACAGGGTGTCCATATATAAATATCTGGGACCCCTCATAAATAGACTAGGTATCAACTGTTATGAGGTCCTATAGACACCATATGAGATAGCTAAAAGAGGAGGATCAGTATCATATCATTATACATTTAGGAATATTGGAACAATCTCACCAAAATGTTCACTGATCCTATACATCAACCGATGTCCATATGCGTTTCCATCCAGTGGGGGAGGCCTTCAAAACTCCATACATTACCCCTAAGGAAACTGCCAACATCTGATATGTAGTACAAACAATATGCTCCCAACGCGTTTCTCAGGCTCGATCATCAGGGAGACCATGCCAATCAAATTAGCTATAACACACTGACATCCGTCATGCTTATCCATATCATCAGGCGGGTGCACATGTAATACCAACGTGGGTGTTTAAATAGGACGCCAGGCAGGTCATTTAATAACGTCATTTCCGGAGCGCCTGTATGTCTCTCTTATATGCCATGTGTTTAGTTATCATTCCCACAAACATACATCACATCCGGTATACTCGCCTATGTAAAAATACCTCAGATCAGACCTGCATGTATGCTTAGGCGTCGCTTCCCTTGCAACGACTCGCCGACATCATTTCCGGTGCGGCGTTCCCAAAACGTCACATCCGGTGGCTTCATTATGTTTACAGAGGAGTCACACTTACTGCGACTCCTCCTGTCATATCCGGTGTGACCGTCAGCTGACGTCACGTCCGGTGCGGCGTTTCAGTGCAGCACTACCATAGTAACGTATTGAACCCAGCGTCCTTTTCTAATTCCGTAAGGATCTCCCAGGAAAACATTAATACTGTCATCAAAATCATATAATATTCATGCCAGATGTTAATAAAATATCATATAACCGTCTTTTGTTACCTATTATTTGAAACTCTATGTTTTTCCAAACAAATGGAATATTGATTGACAGAGTTGAAAGCTTGAAGGAAATATATAGAACAATTCCTTCCAATTTTTCTTCCATTATGTAATTTACGGGGTCTCAATAGATTTATCATAATCCCCATTTCTTTTGCCCACCGAAAATTCATTTAATTTTCATACAGACATTTCAATATGAAAAATAATAACCTCTATCAAAATAGATATTCAAATACGGCTTCAATTATGATATAATAAATTGGCATGTAAATTTATTCAATTCTAATATATATGCTAGATAATCAAGAGGTAGGTGACTATATTTAATCCAGATAATCAGTTCGATTTCATCTAAAATTCCCATCTTCAAATCGGGGATACAAAATCACATAATAATTTCCATTAATCATTCCACAATAACGTAAGCTCTGGTGATAAATCAACAAAGGAGAATAAAAATTAATTGACCATGGGCCAGGAGAACTAATCCAAATTGGTTAAGATGGAGGCAAGAGAGACCTGGTGTGAGAGGGAACACAGAAACTATATTGCCCTATAGCAGACTGGTACACCCTACCTGTCCGTGGAGGTTGGCACCCTAAAAAGAATTGATATTGGCGCCCCCACTCCGCGACGGCTAGCCCTATTAGGATCCTAGATGGCCCTAGTTAACCTATAATAGGTGGGGGAAAAGAGATTACATAGATAGGAACGTGATAGATAAGAAAAAGGATTTCGAGAGGGGAGGCTTACATTAAGGGGAAGAATCCTACAAGAAGCAGTTAAATGTGAGCATTTCATTTAAGCCCAATGGTTGTTGTGTTTTCAACCGATAGATCCATTTTGCTTCACATTGCAGAATCCTTCTGTTCCAATTGCCCCCCCTTCTTCGGTGCTCCTATTCTATCAATGCCTACAAATTTCAGATTGGTTGCATCCCCCTCATGATGGCTGACCACAGGGCCGGCTCCAGGTTTTCATGGGCCCCGGGCGAAAGAGTCTCAGTGGGCCCCCTAAACACAGACCACGATTCATGATGCACAGATACTGCAGAGAAATATGGGTATAGCACAACACCAAACACTTCACTTCTTCCATTATGACTGATAGCTATTGTAAATTGTACAATAGCTCAAAAACCACCAAGTCCTCACAGCACACAGTACAGACTGGACAGTACAGTCCTCCATACAATATTATGGGCACCACATAGTTTCCCCCTCATCACCCATATAATACCACATGCAGGATGTCACCCCTCCATCCCCCATATAATACTCCATGGAGGATACTGGTCCCCATATAAAGCTCCATACAAAATATGGAGCTCTCCTCTGCACTGTGCTGCGTTCTGCACTGTTACGGCTCAGGAAAGGGCGCCGTGGAAAGACTCCCATCATCATCATTGCCTGCCCATTATCATCATCACTGCCTGCCCATCAACATCAATGCCTGCCCATCATCATCAATGCCTGCCCATAATCATCATTGCCTCCCCATCAATATCATTGCCTGCCCATCATCATCACTGCCTGCCCATCATCATCAATGCCTGCCCATAATCATCATTGCCTCCCCATCAATATCATTGCCTGGCCATCATCATCACTGCCTGCCCATCATCATCACTGCCTGCCCATCATTATCACTGCCTGCCCATCATTATCACTGCCTGCCCATCATCATCAATGTCTGCCCATAATCATCATTGCCTCCCCATCAATATCATTGCCTGCCCATCATCATCACTGCCTGCCCATCATCATCAATGCCTGCCCATCATCATCAATGCCTGCCCATCATCATCAATGCCTGACCATAATCATCATTGTCTCCACAGCAATATAATTGCCTGCCCATCATCATCAATCATCATTGCCTCCCCATCTTTATCATCACTGCCCTCCCCCCACCACCATCACACATACAGCAGACACACACACACACAAAGCATCGCACTACATACACACAGAGACACATACACAGACACACACACAAACAAATCACCTGTCCGACGTCCGCGCGCTCACTGCCACAGCAGGCCGCTGATTGATGATGTCATTCAGCGGCGCTGCTGTGAGAGGAAGCGCAGGCGTCCTGCAGGCACCCCCTGTAGCCCGGAGGCGGAGCTGCGGCAGTGGAGGCACGGGAGAGGTGAGTATTGAGCCGGCCGCAGCCGGGGCCCTGAGCAAGCGGGGGGAGGGCCCAGTGGTGGCGCTGACACCGCTAACGGGCGCCGGGGTGCCAGACGGCGAGTGGGCCCCCCGCCTGCTCAGGGCCCCGGCACTTGCCCGGGGTGCCGGGTGCTGACGCCGGCCCTGGCTGACCATATGTCTAGCTAAAGGTGTATCCTTACCCAGGGCAATATCTCGTAGATGTTCACCTATCCTTCTTCTAAATTCCCTTATCGTTTTTCCGACATATTCAAGATTACAAGGACAAGTCGCTTTGTATATGACGCCTTTCGTACGACAGTTGATAAAATGACGTATCTCATATTCGCGATTGTTGACACAACTTCTAAAACGTTTTCCCGTGGATAGGACCGGACATGCTATACAGCCACTACATTTATAGCATCCTTTGAGACCATTGGTAAGCCAGGTTTCTGTCTTAGGGGGGTTGTAATGACTATGTACAATCCTATCCCCTATCGATTTTCCTTTAGCAAAGGTAATTTTAGGATAACTTCCCACCAGGTCTCCAATGTCCTCATCCATCTGTAACACAGACCAATGTCTATTCAAAATAGAACGTATTTGTTGTGCTCCAGAATTATATGTTGTAATAAATCTACATGCAGGAGCTTCATCCCTTGGTTGTGTCACGTTCAATAATTGTGTCCGATTTAGAGTTTTAGTGTCATGATAGGCTTTACGTAAGATCCCGTCCGGGTATCCTCTATTAAGAAAACGTGATCGTAAATCATCTGCCTGTTGTTGAAAATCATCCTCTGATGAGCAGTTTCGTCGTACTCTCATATATTGTCCCTTTGGGATTTCCTTTTTAAGGGGTACTGGATGGTGACTATCCCATCTCAAAAGGGCGTTAGTTGATGTGGGTTTTCTATAGATTTTGGTATTGATATTCCCATTCTCAGTTTTTTTGATATTGATATCCAAAAAGGGAAGTTCCTGCATGTGATATTCAAAGGTAAAGGAGAGACCTAATTGATTGATGTTTAATTTGGCTACAAAGTGATCTATTAAAAGAACAAATTGAAATCACAAAAAAATTCTCAGCAGAGACCGATTTCTCTGCTAAAGAGATAGTGTTACAAAATACTATTGAAAGGTTCCAATATAATCTCAAGGAGCGTAAACACCGCAATTTTGTGCGTGATTTACAAGAATTTAAAGAAAATAAAGCGTACCATCTTCCCACCAATAGAAATTTTTCTAGAAATTTAGAAATGGACATCTCATCTACAGATACGGACTTGTCCGACTCTGAGACCTTCTCTAGAAATTCTAGAGGCAGACATAGGGGTAGAGGCAATCAAAGGGGACGACCTGGTGACAGATTGGGAGGGGCCCGTTTTTTAGATCAGGGCTACTATCTGAGGAACAGACCGGGGACCAACAATTGAGCTCTACAGAAACCAATCAAATCATCAATCTCTCATCTAGACCTCTGGGGAATTTGAAAAGCAGGTTCTTGGTAAAGGTTTAAATTTTGTGCCAACTTCTGATTTTCAGATCTTTGAGAGTATTAAAGATCTACACCTTTTTGTTTGCAAATTAAGGTGGAGGAAACATTATATTAGGAAGATAAACGCATGAGTCAAGATCTGAGGATTCCAGATTTGTTGTTACCTGATATCAGACTACTATACGGACTGTCAGACCCTTCACCTGAATTTTCAGGGGAAGGTCCTTTTACTCATCTTAAACCTAAAAGTCAAAAGATGCCTCCCCCACAGGGAGACAAATCCACAATTGATGTCTTTTTGGAATTGGTCACTAAAGATTTGGAAACTCTGAATATTAAAAGCAATATGAGATATAACTTGTCCAAAAATGAGATGGATGCTTTGAAGAATCTTGAGAATGATACCAATATTGTCATTAAGCCCTCAGATAAGGGCGGCAATATAGTAGTTATGAATCACACAGAGTACCAAATGATGTGTCAAAGCATATTAAGTGATCATAAATCTTATGAGAAGTTACCTAGCAACCCAACAAATGTCTTTTTGAGCCAACTGAAAGAAATACTGGATGATGGGATTGATAAATCTCTCATTGATAAGAACGAATATGATTATTTATACCCTACATTTCCAGTGATGGCTACATTCTATTGTCTTCCAAAGATTCATAAGGGTTTGTCTCCTTTGAAGGGGAGACCGATAGTCTCAGGGATTGACAGCTTGACACATCATATTGGGATTTATTTGGATGAGATTCTAAAACCTTTCGTGGTATCCCTAAATTCGTACACTAGGGACTCAACAGATCTATTAAGGAAACTAGATGGCCTCAATTTAGGAGCCGACTCAATTCTATGTAGCATTGATGTTGAGGCACTTAATTCTTCTATTGGTCATGAGAATGGCTTAAAGGCAGTTGAGTTTTATCTGAAAAGAAGAGGTCAACAATGCTCGAGTCATAATGATTTTGTGCTTAATTTATTAAGCTTTTGTCTGAACAAGAATGTTTTTTTGTTCAATCATAGTGTATACCACCAGCTCAGGGGCACAGCGATGGGGAGTCCATGTGCACCATCCTATGCCAACTTGCTCCTGGGCTGGTGGGAAGAGACCATAGTATTTGGTGATCTATTCAATGAAGAATGTGATAAGATCATGTTTTGGTCAAGATGTATTGACGATGTTTTTTTGGTTTGGAATGGGAGCATTCCAGATTTAGTGAACTTTGTAGCCAAATTAAAGATCAATCAATTATGTCTCTCCTTTACCTTTGAATATCACATGCAGGAACTTCCCTTTTTGGATATCAATATAAAAAAAATGAAAATGGGAATATCGATACCAAAATCTATAGAAAACCCACATCAACTAACGCCCTTTTGAGATGGGATAGTCACCATCCAGTACCCCTTAAAAAGGGAATCCCAAAGGGACAATATATGAGAGTATGACGAAACTGCTCATCAGAAGATGATTTTCAACAACAGACAGATGATTTACGATCACATTTTCTTAATAGAGGATACCCGGACGGGATCCTACGTAAAGCCTATCATGACACTAAAACTCTAAATCGGACACAATTATTGAACGTGACACAACCAAGGGATGAAGCTCCTGCATGTAGATTTATTACAACATATAATTCTGGAGCACAACAAATACTGTTGTGAATGGGTTTGAGATGAGTTCTGAGCAGAGGCTCCCTCTGGTGGTTACAAGCGGTGCTAGTGAAGATTGTGAGGACTGGGAATCAGGTGTTACTGACTGGTCTTATATAAGGGAGTCATTTTCCCATCAGGGTTGCCGGTGATCAATTGTTCTGGTCTGAATCCTTCTTTCCAGTTTCCCTTGTAGCCTGCTGTGTCGTGTCTGCATCTCCTGCTATCAGATAAGACATTTTCTTCTTTTGTGTTTGTGCTAATTTTTGCATTTTGTCCTGCACTTCTGTGGGGGCCTTCAGGGTCCCCTCCGGGGGCTTTTGCCCTCTCAGTTTTGTTCAGTCACTGAGTTTTGTACTTTTGCTTTTTCCAGTTTTTTCAGTGGCTGCTGTTTTGATTTTGTTACACCAGAGAACTAATTTAGGTGGTAGAGGTCGTGTGATCTCAGGTGATTTTGAAATTAGTAGAGTTGGTGCTTTTCAGGGTTTTCTGGGATTGCAGTAAGTACCCTTCCTATCCTTTTCTATTTAGATAGTTTGGGCCCCAGCGTTTGCTCATACTATTTTCTTTCTGTGTCAGTATTTCCTCTTGTCTAACCGCCATTACATGTTTGGGGGCTTTCTATTATCTTTGGGGTTCTGCTCCGGGGCAGATAGCTTTCCTATTTCTATCTTTAGGTGTAGTTAGTTTCTCAGGCTGTGACGAGGCGTCTAGGACCAACGTAGGAACGCTCCACGGCTGCCTCTAGTTGCGATGTTAGTCAGGGTACTGCAATCTCATAGATTCCAACTGCTCTGGTGTATTGCCTTTTTTACCTGCACTCCTCAGCTACCGAAACATAACAGTATCACCGGCCTAAAAATTGAAAATTGTATGGTACTCACAGAAGGGAAAAAATATTGTGAAAGAAAAAAGGTTGTCAGAGTTGTCAGAGATATTTTTCTGTTTGTTGCATTTTTTTCCCTCTGTATCTCTGGGTGCTGGGGAGGATCTTTTCTCCCAATGGAGTTTGCACAGTTGTCTGGCCGTGTGGATCAGCTTGCCACTGAGGTTCAGAGTATTGCTGCATATCTTGCTAGGTTGCCTGTTGTGGAACCTAGGATCCCCATGCCAGATTTGTTTTTAGGGGATCGAGCTAAGTTTCAGAATTTCAAAAATAATTGTAAATTGTTTTTTGCCTTAAAATCTAAGTCCTCAGGAAACGCAGCGCAGCAGGTTCAAATTATCATCTCTCTCCTGCGCGGCGATCCTCAGGATTGGGCTTTTTCCCTGATACCTGGGGATCCTGTTTTGAGTGATGTTGATGCATTTTTTCAGGCTTTGGGGTTATTGTACGATGAGCCTAATGTCACTGATCAAGCTGAAAAAGCCTTGTTGGCATTAAATCAGGGGCTTGATGACGCTGAGTTATACTGTCAGAGATTCCGTAGGTGGGCAGTCCTGACCAAATGGAATGACGACGCTTTGGCAGCCCTTTTCCGGAAGGGTCTGTCAGATAATGTAAAGGATGTTATGGTGGGATTCCCTGTCCCCTCTGGTCTCAATGATTCTATGTCATTAGCGATTCAAATTGACAGACGTTTGCGTGAGCGGAGAAGTATGCGTGGAATGGTGTTGCCTTGTGAACCAGCTTCTGAACCCATGCAGTGTGATAGAGTGGTGTCTGGGGCACAGCGTCATGAGTTTCGAAAGCGCAATGGGTTATGTTTCTACTGTGGTGATGCCTCTCATGCTATTTCAGTCTGCCATAAGCGGGGAAGACGTTTTGCATGCTCAGTTGTCTTGGGTAGTGTTCAGACTAAGTTTTTATTAACTGTCACTCTGATATGCTCTCTGTCCTCATTTTCTGCTCAGGCTTTCGTTGATTCTGGAGCAGCTATTAACCTGATGGATTATGATTTTGCTAAACGTTGTGGGTTTCCCTTGATACCCCTACAAAAGTCTATTCCCCTACTGGGGATCGATTCTACTCCTTTGGCTGAGAATAAACCCCAGTTTTCTACTCAGGTGATAATGAGGGTTGAACCTGATCACCAGGAGTGCTGCAAATTTTTGGTTCTATATAATCTGCATGACATTATCGTGCTGGGTTTCCCTTGGTTACAGTCTCATAATCCTGTTTTGGATTGGAAATCTGTGTCTGTAACCAGTTGGGGCTGCCAATGTGTTAATACCAACACTCCTGTTTTTTCTGCCTCCCCCCAGGCTCAGGATGTTCCTGACTTTTTGATTGATTTTTCTGATGTGTTTAGCGAAAGTAAATCTGCATCCTTGCCTCCCCATAGGAGCTATGACTGCGCTATTGAATTAGTGCCGGGTAGTAAATTCCCTAAAGGTCGCCTTTTTAACTTGTCTGTACCTGAACATGACGCTATGCGGTCTTATATCAAGGAATCATTGGAGAAGGGTCATATCAGACCATCCTCTTCACCCTTAGGTGCCGGTTTTTTCTTTGTGGCCAAAAAAGATGGTTCATTAAGGCCGTGTATTGATTATCGTCTCTTGAACAATATTACTGTGAAATATCAATACCCGTTACCCTTGATTTCTGACCTGTTTTCCAGGGTGAAAAACGCTACTTGGTTTACCAAGCTTGACCTCAGGGGGGCGTATAACCTTATTCGCATTAAGCACGGGGATGAATGGAAGACGGCATTCAATACCCCTGAAGGGCATTTTGAGTACCTAGTGATGCCCTTTGGGCTCACTAATGCTCCTTCCGTCTTCCAGTCCATCATGAATGACATTTTCAGGGATTTTGTGGACAAATTTCTGATTGTTTATTTGGATGATATCTTGATTTTTTCTAATGACTGGGACTCTCATGTGAAACATGTTCGAACTGTATTCCAGATTTTGAGAGAGAATGCTCTGTATGTGAAGGGATCAAAGTGTCTTTTGGCGTACAGAGGATCTCATTTCTGGGATTCATTTTGTCCCCATCTGTTATTGAAATGGACCCGGTCAAGGTTCAGGCCATCTGTGATTGGGTCCAACCTACTTCATTAAAGGCTCTTCAGAGATTTTTGGGTTTTGCCAATTTTTATCGTAAATTTATTGGTAATTTCTCGGTTATTGTTAAACCATTAACTGATTTGACCAGAAAGGGTTCTGATGTGGTGAATTGGCCTCCTGAGGCAGTCTCTGCATTTCAGGAACTTAAGCAGAGATTCACTTCTGCTCCTGTTCTACGGCAGCCTGATGTTTCTCTGCCATTTCAGGTGGAGGTTGATGCCTCTGAAATTGGGGCAGGTGCCGTTTTGTCCCAAAAAGATCCAGAGACCTCTAAAAGTAACCCTTGTGCCTTTTTCTCTCGAAAATTTTCTCCTACTGAACGTAATTATGACGTGGGTAATCGGGAGTTATTGGCCATGAAGTGGGCTTTTGAAGAGTGGAGACATTGGCTGGAGGGAGCCAAACATCAGGTGGTGGTCCTTACGGACCATAAGAATCTGGTCTATCTGGAATCTGCCAAGCGACTCAATCCTAGACAGGCCAGGTGGGCCTTGTTTTTCACACGTTTTAATTTTGTGGTTTCCTTTCTTCCTGGCACTAAGAATGTTAAGGCGGATGCCCTCTCGAGGAGTTTCCTTGCGGACTCTCCTGAGTTATCTGATTCTTCTGTTATTTTGAAAGAGGGTGTAGTTCTTTCCGCCATCTCGCCCAATTTGAGACTTGCTCTGGAGGGGTGTCAGGAGGATAGGCCCGAGCGCTGCCCTGTTGGAAAATTGTTTGTCCCGGACCAATGGAAAAAGAGTGTGATGTCTGAGATTCATTGTTCCGCATTGGCTGGGCATCCCGGAATTTTTGGTACCAGAGACTTGGTTAGTCGGTCCTTTTGGTGGTCTACCTTGTCTCGTGATGTCAGGGAATTTGTGCAGTCCTGCGGGACTTGCTCTCGCTCCAAGCCTTGCTCTCGCTCTAGTGGTTTGTTGATGCCATTGCCTGTGCCCAAGAGACCATGGACCCATATCTCTATGGATTTCATTTCCGATCTTCCTGTTTCTCAGAGAATGACCACCATCTGGGTAATTTGTGATAGGTTTTCCAAAATGATACATCTTGTGCCATTACCTAAGTTGCCTTCCTCCTCTGAATTGGTGCCATTGTTCCTTCAGCACGTGGTTCGTTTACACGGCATTCCTGAGAACATTGTGTCTGACAGAGGAGTCCAGTTTGTTTCCAGATTTTGGAGGACTTTTTGTTCTAAACTGGGTGTTCAATTGTCTTTCTCCTCGGCATTTCATCCTCAGACCAATGGTCAAACTGAGAGAACAAACCAGACATTGGAGACTTATCTAAGATGCTTTGTGTCTGCTGATCAGGATGACTGGGTCTCTTTTTTGCCTTTGGCTGAGTTTGCTCTTAATAATAGGGCTAGCTCTGCCACTTTGATGTCTCCGTTTTTCTGTAATTCTGGGTTTCACCCTCGATTTTCTTCAGGACAGACGGAGGCTTCTGTCTGTCCAGGTGTTGACTCTGTTGTGGAGCGTATGCAACAGATTTGGGACCAGGTAGTGGAGAGGTTGTCCCTCTCTCAGGAGAAGGCCCAGCGGTTTGCTAACCGGCATAGGACTGATGGTCCTCGGTTTAAAGTGGGGGACTTGGTCTGGTTGTCCTCAAAGAATATTCCTATGAGAGTAGCATCTCCTAAATTTAAGCCTAGGTTCATTGGACCTTATAAGATCATGGAGATTATTAATCCTGTTTCTTTTCGTTTGCTTCTTCCAGGGACATTTAAGATCCATAACGTGTTCCACAAGTCCTTGTTGAAGAGGTTTGTTGAGCCAGTGGTTCCTGCTGCTGTGCCTCCTGACCCTGTTTTGGTTGAGGGCAATCTGGAGTATGTGGTTGAGAAAATATTGGATTCTCGTTTTTCTAGACGGAAACTCCAGTATTTGGTTAAATGGAGAGGTTATGGTCAGGAAGACAATTCTTGGGTGTTTGCTTCGGACATCCATGCTAGGAGACTTATCCGTGCGTATCATAGAACTCATCCTGACCGACCTGGTTGCTCAAATGAGGGTTTGGTGACCCCTCCTCAAGGGGGGGTACTGTTGTGAATGGGTTTGAGATGAGTTCTGAGCAGAGGCTCCCTCTGGTGGTTACAAGCGGTGCTAGTGAAGATTGTGAGGACTGGGAATCAGGTGTTACTGACTGGTCTTATATAAGGGAGTCATTTTCCCATCAGGGTTGCCGGTGATCAATTGTTCTGGTCTGAATCCTTCTTTCCAGTTTCCCTTGTAGCCTGCTGTGTCGTGTCTGCATCTCCTGCTATCAGATAAGACATTTTCTTCTTTTGTGTTTGTGCTATATTTTGCATTTTGTCCTGCACTTCTGTGGGGGCCTTCAGGGTCCCCTCCGGGGGCTTTTGCCCTCTCAGTTTTGTTCAGTCACTGAGTTTTGTACTTTTGCTTTTTCCAGTTTTATCAGTGGCTGCTGTTTTGATTTTGTTACACCAGAGAACTAATTTAGGTGGTAGAGGTCGTGTGATCTCAGGTGATTTTGAAATTAGTAGAGTTGGTGCTTTTCAGGGTTTTCTGGGATTGCAGTAAGTACCCTTCCTATCCTTTTCTATTTAGATAGTTTGGGCCCCAGCGTTTGCTCATACTATTTTCTTTCTGTGTCAGTATTTCCTCTTGTCTAACCGCCATTACATGTTTGGGGGCTTTCTATTATCTTTGGGGTTCTGCTCCGGGGCAGATAGCTTTCCTATTTCTATCTTTAGGTGTAGTTAGTTTCTCAGGCTGTGACGAGGCGTCTAGGACCAACGTAGGAACGCTCCACGGCTGCCTCTAGTTGCGGTGTTAGTCAGGGTACTGCAATCTCATAGATTCCAACTGCTCTGGTGTATTGCCTTTTTTACCTGCACTCCTCAGCTACCGAAACATAACAAAATACGTTCTATTTTGAATAGACATTGGTCTGTGTTACAGATGGATGAGGACATTGGAGACCTGGTGGGAAGTTATCCTAAAATTACCTTTGCTAAAGGAAAATCGATAGGGGATAGGATTGTACATAGTCATTACAAACCCCCTAAGACAGAAACCTGGCTTACCAATGGTCTCAAAGGATGCTATAAATGTAGTGGCTGTATAGCATGTCCGGTCCTATCCACGGGAAAACGTTTTAGAAGTTGTGTCAACAATCGCGAATATGAGATACGTCATTTTATCAACTGTCGTACGAAAGGCGTCATATACAAAGCAACTTGTCCTTGTAATCTTGAATAAGTCGGAAAAACGATAAGGGAATTTAGAAGAAGGATAGGTGAACATCTACGAGATATTGCCCTGGGTAAGGATACACCTTTAGCTAGACATATGGTCAGCCATCATGAGGGGGATACAACCAATCTGAAATTTGTAGGCATTGATAGAATAGGAGCACCGAAGAGGGGGGGCAATTGGGACAGAAGGATTCTGCAATGTGAAGCAAAATGGATCTATCGGTTGAAAACACAACAACCATTGGGCTTAAATAAAATGCTCACATTTAACTGCTTCTTGTAGGATTCTTCCCCTTAATATAAGCCTCCCCTCTCGAAATCCTTTTTCTTATCTATCACATTCCTATCTATGTAATCTCTTTTTCCCCACCTATTATAGGTTAACTAGGGCCATCTAGGATCCTAATAGGGCTAGCCGTCGTGGAGTGGGGGCGCCAATATCGATTCTTTTTAGGGTGCCAACCTCCACGGACAGGTAGGGTGTACCAGTCTGCTATAGGGCAATATAGTTTCTGTGTTCCCCCTCACACCAGGTCTCTCTTGCCTCCATCTTAACCAATTTGGATTAGTTCTCCTGGCCCATGGTCAATTAATTTTTATTCTCCTTTGTTGATTTATCACCAGAGCTTACGTTATTGTGGAATGATTAATGGAAATTATTATGTGATTTTGTATCCCCGATTTGAAGATGGGAATTTTAGATGAAATCGAACTGATTATCTGGATTAAATATGGTCACCTACCTCTTGATTATCTAGCATATATATTAGAATTGAATAAATTTACATGCCAATTTATTATATCATAATTGAAGCCGTATTTGAATATCTATTTTGATAGAGGTTATTATTTTTCATATTGAAATGTCTGTATTTGAAGAAAGGGGGATTATGATAAATCTATTGAGACCCCCGTAAATTACATAATGGAAGAAAAATTGGAAGGAATTGTTCTATATATTTCCTTCAAGCTTTCAACTCTGTCAATCAATATTCCATTTGTTTGGAAAAACATAGAGTTTCTAAATAATATGTAACAAAAGACGGTTATATGATATTTTATTAACATCTGGCATGAATATTATATGATTTTGATGACAGTATTAATGTTTTCCTGGGAGATCCTTACGGAATTAGAAAAGGACGCTGGGTTCAATACGTTACTATGGTAGTGCTGCACTGAAACGCCGCACCGGACGTGACGTCAGCTGACGGTCACACCGGATATGACAGGAGGAGTCGCAGTAAGTGTGACTCCTCTGTAAACATAATGAAGCCACCGGATGTGACGTTTTGGGAACGCCGCACCGGAAATGATGTCGGCGAGTCGTCGCAAGGGAAGCGACGCCTAAGCATACATGCAGGTCTGATCTGAGGTATTTTTACATAGGCGAGTATACCGGATGTGATGTATGTTTGTGGGAATGATAACTAAACACATGGCATATAAGAGAGACATACAGGCGCTCCGGAAATGACGTTATTAAATGACCTGCCTGGCGTCCTATTTAAACACCCATGTGGGTATTACATGTGCACCCGCCTGATGATATGGATAAGCATGACGGATGTCAGTGTGTTATAGCTAATTTGATTGGCATGGTCTCCCCTGATGATCGAGCCTGAGAAACGCGTTGGGAGCATATTGTTTGTACTACATATCAGATGTCGGCAGTTTCCTTAGGGGTAATGTATGGAGTTTTGAAGGCCTCCCCCACTGGAAACGCATATGGACATCGGTTGATGTATAGGATCAGTGAACATTTTGGTGAGATTGTTCCAATATTCCTAAATGTATAATGACATGATACTGATCCTCCTCTTTTAGCTATCTCACATGGTGTCTATAGGACCTCATAACAGTTGATACCTAGTCTATTTATGAGGGGTCCCAGATATTTATATATGGACACCCTGTGAATGTATGACAAGGTACGGTCCAATTAAGAATTGGTAATCTCTGGTGGACTTGTTTACCCACTGAAAAGAGGGAATTTTGTGTCATTTAGTCGTGATCTCCTTGGAGAGAGCGGTGATTATATTTAATATATGTATTGTGTGAACCAATGAGTTCTTTTTAACATAAAACATTAAAGTTAATTTTTATTTTTGCACACCTACCTTGCTGACTAAACACATTCTTTTGATTGGTAGATCCATACTTTATTTAATTTTTGATTAATACGTGGCATGGCTGTTTTTTTGACTAAGGGCATTAACGTTGACACATGGGCAGCTGAAGCAAAAGAAGTTTTTTCAGAGAAAACTTTCATTCAACCAAAATATACCCCGTCCTATAGTAATGCATTTAAAGAACTTACTAAAGTGTATAAGAATCAGATTTCAAGTTGGTGGGAAGTTCAAAGCCTAGAAAATTATATTAAAGCTGGTATAGTTCCTCGACACCTGAGAATTACGCTACAACCTGGGTTTCGATATAGGAATAGCACTTTAAGTGACCAGTGGGAAAAAGAGGCTACTGCTAGCTCTTTAAGATTTATGAACCTTTTGTTAGAGGAAGAGAAAAAGACTCTGACACTACAAAGTGATCTATTAAAAGAACAAATTGAAATCACAAAAAAATTCTCAGCAGAGACCGATTTCTCTGCTAAAGAGATAGTGTTACAAAATACTATTGAAAGGTTCCAATATAATCTCAAGGAGCGTAAACACCGCAATTTTGTGCGTGATTTACAAGAATTTAAAGAAAATAAAGCGTACCATCTTCCCACCAATAGAAATTTTTCTAGAAATTTAGAAACGGACATCTCATCTACAGATACGGACTTGTCCGACTCTGAGACCCGCTCTAGAAATTCTAGAGGCAGACATAGGGGTAGAGGCAATCAAAGGGGACGACCTGGTGACAGATTGGGAGGGGCCCGTTTTTTAGATCAGGGCTACTATCTGAGGAACAGACCGGGGACCAACAATTGAGCTCTACAGAAACCAATCAAATCATCAATCTCTCATCTAGACCTCTGGGGGAATTTGAAAAGCAGGTTCTTGGTAAAGGTTTAAATTTTGTGCCAACTTCTGATTTTCAGATCTTTGAGAGTATTAAAGATCTACACCTTTTTGTTCGCAAATTAAGGTGGAGGAAACATTATATTAGGGAAGATAAATGCATGAGTCAAAATCTGAGGATTCCAGATTCGTTGTTATTTGATATCAGACTACTATATGGACTGTCAGACCCTTCACCTGAATTTTCAGGGGAAGGTCCTTTTACTCATCTTAAACCTAAAAGTCAAAAGATGCCTCCCCCACAGGGAGACAAATCCACAATTGATGTCTTTTTGGAATTGGTCACTAAAGATTTGGAAACTCTGAATATTAAAAGCAATATGAGATATAACTTGTCCAAAAATGAGATGGATGCTTTGAAGAATCTTGAGAATGATACCAATATTGTCATTAAGCCCTCAGATAAGGGCGGCAATATAGTAGTTATGAATCACACAGAGTACCAAATGATGTGTCAAAGCATATTAAGTGATCATAAATCTTATGAGAAGTTACCTAGCAACCCAACAAATGTCTTTTTGAGCCAACTGAAAGAAATACTGGATGATGGATTGATAAATCTCTCATTGATAAGAACGAATATGATTATTTATACCCTACATTTCCAGTGATGGCTACATTCTATTGTCTTCCAAAGATTCATAAGGGTTTGTCTCCTTTGAAGGGGAGACCGATAGTCTCAGGGATTGACAGCTTGACACATCATATTGGGATTTATTTGGATGAGATTCTAAAACCTTTCGTGGTATCCCTAAATTCGTACACTAGGGACTCAACAGATCTATTAAGGAAACTAGATGGCCTCAATTTAGGAGCCGACTCAATTCTATGTAGCATTGATGTTGAGGCACTTTATTCTTCTATTGGTCATGAGAATGGCTTAAAGACAGTTGAGTTTTATCTGAAAAGAAGAAGTCAACAATGCTCGAGTCATAATGATTTTGTGCTTAATTTATTAAGCTTTTGTCTGAACAAGAATGTTTTTTTGTTCAATCATAGTGTATACCACCAGCTCAGGGGCACAGCGATGGGGAGTCCATGTGCACCATCCTATGCCAACTTGCTCCTGGGCTGGTGGGAAGAGACCATAGTATTTGGTGATCTATTCAATGAAGAATGTGATAAGATCATGTTTTGGTCAAGATATATTGACAATGTTTTTTTGGTTTGGAATGGGAGCATTCCAGATTTAGTGAACTTTGTAGCCAAATTAAACATCAATCAATTAGGTCTCTCCTTTACCTTTGCATATCACATGCAGGAACTTCCCTTTTTGGATATCAATATCAAAAAAACTGAGAATGGGAATATCGATACCAAAATCTATAGAAAACCCACATCAACTAACGCCCTTTTGAGATGGGATAGTCACCATCCAGTACCCCTTAAAAAGGGAATCCCAAAGGGACAATATATGAGAGTACGACGAAACTGCTCATCAGAGGATGATTTTCAACAACAGGCAGATGATTTACGATCACGTTTTCTTAATAGAGGATACCCGGATGGGATCTTACGTAAAGCCTATCATGACACTAAAACTCTAAATCGGACACAATTATTGAACGTGACACAACCAAGGGATGAAGCTCCTGCATGTAGATTTATTACAACATATAATTCTGGAGCACAACAAATACGTTCTATTTTGAATAGACATTGGTCTGTGTTACAGATGGATGAGGACATTGGAGACCTGGTGGGAAGTTATCCTAAAATTACCTTTGCTAAAGGAAAATCAATAGGGGATAGGATTGTACATAGTCATTACAACCCCCCTAAGACAGAAACCTGGCTTACCAATGGTCTCAAAGGATGCTATAAATGTAGTGGCTGTATAGCATGTCCGGTCCTATCCACGGGAAAACGTTTTAGAAGTTGTGTCAACAATCGCGAATATGAGATACGTCATTTTATCAACTGTCGTACGAAAGGCGTCATATACAAAGCGACTTGTCCTTGTAATCTTGAATATGTCGGAAAAAACGATAAGGGAATTTAGAAGAAGGATAGGTGAACATCTACGAGATATTGCCCTGGGTAAGGATACACCTTTAGCTAGACATACAGTTAGGTCCATAAATATTTGGACAGAGACAACATTTATCTAATTTTGGTTCTAGACATTACCACAATGAATTTGAAACAAAACAAATCAGATGCAGTTGAAGTTCAGACTTTCAGCTTTCATTTGAGGGTATCCACATTAAAATTAGATGAAGGGTTTAGGAGTTTCAGCTCCTTAACATGTGCCACCCTGTTTTTAAAGGGACCAAAAGTAATTGGACAATTGACTCCAAGGCTATTTCATGGACAGGTGTGGGCAATCCCTTCATTATATCATTCTCAATTAAGCAGATAAAAGGGCTGGTGTTGATTTGAGGTGTGGTGTTTGCATTTGGAAGGTTTAGCTGTGAAGGAAACATGCGGTCAAAGGAGCTCTCCATGCAGGTGAAACAAGCTATCCTTAAGCTGCAAAAAACACAAAAAACCCATCTGAGAAATTGCTACAAGTTTAGGAGTGGCAAAATCTACAGTTTGGTACATTCTGAGAAAGAAAGAAAGCACTGGTGAACTCATCAATGCAAAAAGACCTGGGCGCCCACGGAAGACAACAGTGGTGGATGATCGCAGAATACTCTCCATGGTGAAGAGAAACCCCTTCACAACAGCCAACCAAGTGAATAACACTCTCCAGGAGGAAGGCGTATCAATATCCAAATCTACCATAAAGAGAAGACTGCATGAAATTAAATACAGAGGGTTCACTGCACGGTGCAAGCCACTCATAAGAATCAAGAATAAAAAGGCTAGGCTGGACTTTGCTAAAAAACATCTAAAAAAGCCAGCACAGTTCTGGAAGAACATTCTTTGGACAGATGAAACCAAGATCAACCTCTACTAGAATGATGGAAAGAGAAAAGTATGGCGAAGGCGTGGTACAGCTCATGATCCAAAGCATACCACATCATCTGTAAAACATGGCGGAAGCAGTGTGATGGCTTGGGCATGCATGGCTGCCAGTGGCACTGGGTCACTAGTGTTTATTGATGATGTGACACAGGACAGAAGCAGCCGAATGAATTCTGAGGTATTCAGAGCCATACTGTGTGCTCAGATCTAGCCAAATGCAGCCAAACTGATTGGTCGTCGTTTCATACTACAGATGGACAATGACCTAAAACATAAAGCCAAAGCAACCCAGGAGTTTATTAAAGCAAAGAAGTGGAATATTCTTGAATGGCCAAGTCAGTCACCTGATCTCAACCCAATTGAACATGCATTTCACTTGTTAAAGACTAAACTTCAGACAGAAAGGCCCACAAACAAACAACAACTGAAAACCACCGCGGTGAAGGCCTGGCAGAGCATCAAAAAGAAGGAAACACAGTGTCTGGTGATGTCCATGAGTTCAAGACTTCAGGCAGTCATTGCTAACAAAGGGTTTTCAACCAAGTACTAGAAATGAACATTTTATTTACAATTATTTAATCTGTCCAATTACTTTTGGTCCCTTTAAAAACAGGGTGGCACATGTTAAGGAGCTGAAACTCCTAAACCCTTCATCCAATTTTAATGTGGATACCCTCAAATGAAAGCTGAAAGTCTGAACTTCAACTGCATCTGATTTGTTTTGTTTCAAATTCATTGTGGTAATGTCTAGAACCAAAATTAGATAAATGTTGTCTCTGTCCAAATATTTATGGACCTAACTGTATGGTCAGCCATCATGAGGGGATACAACCAATCTGAAATTTGTAGGCATTGATAGAATAGGAGCACCGAAGAGGGGGGCAATTGAGACAGAAGGATTCTGCAATGTGAAGCAAAATGGATCTATCGGTTGAAAACACAACAACCATTGGGCTTAAATGAAATGCTCACATTTAACTGCTTATTGTAGGATTCTTCCCCTTAATGTAAGCCTCCCCTCTCAAAATCCTTTTTCTTATCTATCACGTTCCTATCTATGTAATCTCTTTTTCCCCACCTATTATCGGTTAACTAGGGCCATCTAGGATCCTAATAGGGCTAGCCGTCGCGGAGTGGGGGCGCCAATATCGATTCTTTTTAGGGTGCCAACCTCCACGGACAGGTAGGGTGTACCAGTCTGCTATAGGGCAATATAGTTTCTGTGTTCCCCCTCACACCAGGTCTCTCTTGCCTCCATCTTAACCAATTTGGATTAGTTCTCCTGGCCCATGGTCAATTAATTTTTATTCACCTTTGTTGATTTATCACCAGAGCTTACGTTATTGTGGAATGATTAATGGAAATTATTTTGTGATTTTGTATCCCCGATTTGAAGATGGGAATTTTAGATGAAATCGAACTAATTATCTGGATTAAATATAGTCACCTACCTCTTGATTATCTAGCATATATATTAGAATTGAATAAATTTACATGCCAATTTATTATATCATAATTGAAGCCGTATTTGAATATCTATTTTGATAGAGGTTATTATTTTTCATATTGAAATGTCTGTATGAAAATTAAATGAATTTTCGGTGGGCAAAAGAAAGGGGGATTATGATAAATCTATTGAGACCCCCGTAAATTACATAATGGAAGAAAAATTGGAAGGAATTGTTCTATATATTTCCTTCAAGCTTTCAACTCTGTCAATCAATATTCCATTTGTTTGGAAAAACATAGAGTTTCTAAATAATATGTAACAAAAGACGGTTATATGATATTTTATTAACATCTGGCATGAATATTATATGATTTTGATGACAGTATTAATGTTTTCCTGGGAGATCCTTACGGAATTAGAAAAGGACGCTGGGTTCAATACGTTACTATGGTAGTGCTGCACTGAAACGCCGCACCGGACGTGACGTCAGCTGACGGTCACACCGGATATGACAGGAGGAGTCGCAGTAAGTGTGACTCCTCTGTAAACATAATGAAGCCACCGGATGTGACGTTTTGGGAACGCCGCACCGGAAATGATGTCGGCGAGTCGTCGCAAGGGAAGCGATGCCTAAGCATACATGCAGGTCTGATCTGAGGTATTTTTACATAGGCGAGTATACCGGATGTGATGTATGTTTGTGGGAATGATAACTAAACACATGGCATATAAGAGAGACATACAGGCGCTCCGGAAATGACGTTATTAAATGACCTGCCTGGCATCCTATTTAAACACCCACGTGGGTATTACATGTGCACCCGCCTGATGATATGGATAAGCATGACGGATGTCAGTGTGTTATAGCTAATTTGATTGGCATGGTCTCCCCTGATGATCGAGCCTGAGAAACGCGTTGGGAGCATATTGTTTGTACTACATGTCAGATGTCGGCAGTTTCCTTAGGGGTAATGTATGGAGTTTTGAAGGCCTCCCCCACTGGATGGAAACGCATATGGACATCGGTTGATGTATAGGATCAGTGAACATTTTGGTGAGATTGTTCCAATATTCCTAAATGTATAATGACATGATACTGATCCTCCTCTTTTAGCTATCTCATATGGTGTCTATAGGACCTCATAACAGTTGATACCTAGTCTATTTATGAGGGGTCCCAGATATTTATATATGGACACCCTGTGAATGTATGACAAGGTACAGTCCAATTAAGAATTGGTAATCTCTGGTGGACTTGTTTACCCACTGAAAAGAGGGAATTTTGTGTCATTTAGTCGTGATCTCCTTGGAGAGAGCGGTGATTATATTTAATATATGTATTGTGTGAACCAATGAGTTCTTTTTAACATAAAACATTAAAAGTTAATTTTTATTTTTGCACTCCTACCTTGCTGACTAAACACCAAGCCTAACTAACCAGAACAACCAGTCCTGGAAATTCAAGGTGAAGATGCTGCTCATAAGAGAAGGTACTTGGAAATATACTCAGGAACAAGTGCCTCATCCATTACCAGATAATTGGCTAGAGAAGGATTAGAAAGCACAAAACATGATCTCCCTCAGTGTAGATGATAATCAGATTGTGCATATATGCAAGTGTGCAACTGCAAAGGAGATGTGGGATGAGTTACAGAAAGTGCATGAAAGATCAAATCTCAGCAATAAGCTTTATCTCATGAGAAAGTTGCATCAGTCTAATCTAAGTGATGGACAGAATATGCAAGACTATATAAGAAACACCGTAGAGATTGTGGAGCGTCTCAGTGGTATTGGAGAAGAAATGAAAGATTTTTATGTTGCTGAACTTCTATTAAGTGGTTCTTCCAGAGAGTTATGCATGGCCAGATGATGAGCTGACACTAGAGCATGCTAAAGGCAAACTTGTGGATATATTCAAGAGAAAAATGCAGCATGTAAACAGCAGTAATGAATCCAGAGCAGAAACAGCATTAAAGACACACGATTTCCCTAAGTTAATAGAGCAATCTAAAAGAAACTCTTGAATGTTTTGTCTGTAAAAAGCCCGGCCACCTTAAAGCAGACTGCAGAATTTGGAAAGCAAGAATGAGTCAGCTTAAAAAGCAGAACAGTCATCAAAGGGTTAAAACAGCTGTAAAGGAAGTGTCTGCATGTGCTGAAGCTGCATTTAATGCCAGTACAAGCCCATCTGCAAATGTACAGATTCTGGTGCAAGCAGCCATATGACAAATAGCAAGGATTTCTTCACTGACCTTAATGAAAGCAAGTCAGAAAAGGTCATCTTAGCTAATGGTCACTATATGACTTCAGAAGGAGTAGGAGATTCTACCTCCACTGTCCAGTTTCCTCAGCACAAAGCAGAAACATCCAAATAAAGGATGTTCTCTATGTTCCCAGCCTTGAAAGCAATCTTCTGGCAGTAAAGAAGCTCACTTACTTTTAAAGATAACAGCTGCATCATCTCAAAGAAGGGTCACACTCTTGCAGAATGAAAAATCCCAGATGAACTTTATTAGCTAAAATGCAAAGAAAGTGTGTACAGTGCTAGACAAGATCTGTATAAAAACTGTATCCATGTATGGCACAGATGTCTTGGGCACAGAGACCGAGAAACAGTAAGGAAGCCAGCTCAACTTGCAAATGGTATTTAAATCAACCAGTGTAGTCAAATGATAAAGTGCACTAGCTGTCTTAAAGGAAAAATGTCCAGAAAATCCTTTCCTAAAATAAGCACCACTAGATCTGCACAGCCTCAGGATCTGATACATACAGATGTATGTGGTCCAATGAGTGTTCAAACTCCTAGCAAGAAGAGATATTTTCTCACATTTATTGATGACTACTCCAGATGTACAGTCGCCTCCCTGCTTCACAGTAAGAATGAGGTTCCTCAGAAACTTGAAGAATATCTTGCTGTAGTGTTTAAAAAATTTGGAAGAATGTCAAAAGCCCTGCGTGCAGATAATGGAACCAAATATTCAAGTGGTAAGGTGCAAACCATTTTGAAAAAGAATGGAATCGTGTTCCAGACTACCATTCTATACAACCGAGAACAAAATGGCATTGCAGAGAGAAAGAACCGTACTCTCTGTGGAAGTGGAATAAGTATGTTGTTTGATGCGAATCTACCTACAATGCATTGGGGAGAAGCCATCATGACAGCTTGCTATATTCAAAACAGAGTGCCAAGTAAAGCCACAAATAAAACTCCATATGAGCTATGGAACTGCGAGAAGCCTAACCTGAAGGACATCAGGATATTTTGAAGCAAAATGTTTGTGTATGTTCCCAAAGAAAAACGGTCCAAGTGGGAATCACATGCAAACCAAGGAGTCCTAGTGGGCTCTAGCGAAACTCAAAAAGGATACTGTTATGTTTTGGTAGCTGAGGAGAATAAGCAAAAACGGCACTACACCAGAGAGGCTGGAACCTATTGGATTGCAGTAACCTGAACTAACTACACAACTAGAGGTAGCCGTGGAGCGTTCCTACGTTGATCCTAGACGCCTCGTCACAGCCTGAGAGATAACTACACCTAAAGGCAGAAAGATGAAAGCTATCTGCCCCGGAGCAGATCCCCAAAGAAAATAGGAAGCCCCCAAACATGTAATGGCGGTTAGACAAGAAGAATCACGGACACAGACAGAAAATAGAATGAGCCCAATCTGTCTAGACAGAAAAGTACAGGAAAGGATACTCACTGCAATCCAAAAAAAACCCTAATAAATACCAACTCTTCTGATTGCAAAAACACCTGAGATCACACGATCTCTACCACCTAATCAGATCTCTGGTGTAACAAAACTAATCCGCAGCCACTGAAAAAACAGGAAAAGGCAAATGAACAAACAATAGTGGCTCCAGATAAACTGAGAGGAGCACAAGCCCCGGAGGGGACCTGGCTGACCTCCACAGAAGTGCAGGGAACAATGCAAAAAGCAAGCACAAAAATAAAAGCAGAAAATATCTTATCTGATAGCAGAAGATGCAGGCAAGACTCAGCAAACCTACAAATGAACCAGGAACCACAATTGAGACAAGAACAATTGATCACCGGCAACCATCATGGGTGGGAACCTCCCTTATATCAGACCAGTCCGTGATCCCAGATTGCCATTCCTCGCTGAAAGGTTCAGTACTGTCTGTAACCACCAGAGGGAGCCTCTGCTCAGAAACCATTTTTAGCACATTCATAACAGTACCCCCCCTTGAGTAGGGGTCACCGAACCCTCACTTGTGCAACCAGGCCGATCAGGATGAGCTCGGTGATAGGCACGGATAAGTCTCCTAGCATGGATGTCAGAAGCAAACACCCAAGAATTGTCCTCCTGACCATAACCTCTCCACTTAACCAAATACTGGAGTTTCTGTCTAGAAAAACGAGAATCCAATATTTTCTCAACCACATACTCCAGATTGCCCTCAACCAAAACAGGGTCAGGAGGCGCAGCCATAGGAACCACTGGCTCGACAAACCTCTTCAATAAGGACTTGTGGAACACGTTGTGGATCTTAAATGTCCCTGGAAGAAGCAAACGGAAGGAAACAGGATTAAGAATCTCCATGATCTTATAAGGTCTAATGAACCTAGGCTTAAACTTTGGAGATGCAACCCTCATAGGGATATTTCTTGAGGACAACCAAACCAAGTCCCCCACTTTAAACCGAGGACCATCAGTCCTATGCCGGTAGGCAAACCGTTGGGCATTCTGAGAGAGAGACAACCTCTCCACTACCTGGTCCCAAATCTGCTGCATTCACTCAACAGCAGAGTCAACACCCGGACAGACAGAAGCCTCCGCCTGTCCCGAAGAAAATCGAGGGTGAAACCCAAAATTGCAGAAAAATGGAGACATCAAGGTGGCAGAGCTAGCCCTATTATTAAGAGCAAACTCAGCCAAAGGCAAAAAAGAGACCCAGTCATCTTGATCAGCAGACACAAAACATCTCAAATAAGTCTCCAAGGTCTGGTTTGTTCTCTCGGTTTGTCCATTGGTCTGAGGATGAAAAGCAGAGGAGAAAGATAATTGAACACCAAGTTTAGAACAAAATGTCCTCCAAAATCTGGAAACAAACTGGACTCTTCTGTCAGACACAATGTTCTCCGCAATGCCATGTAACCGAACCACGTGCTGAAGGAACAAAGGCACCAATTCGGAGGAGGAAGGCAACTTAGGTAATGGCACAAGATGTATCACCTTTGAAAACCTATCACAGATTACCCAGATAACGGTAATTCTTTGAGAAACAGGGAGGTCGGAAATAAAATCCATAGAGATATGGGTCCATGGCCTCGGGCACAGGTAATGGCATTAACAAACCACTAGAGCGAGAGCAAGGCTTGGAGCGAGAGCAAGTCCCACAGGACTGCACAAATTCCCTGACGTCACGAGACAAAGTAGGCCACCAAAAGGCCCGACTCACCAAGTCTCTGGTACCAAAAATCCCGGGATGACCAGCCAACGCGGAACAATGAATCTCAGACATCACACTCTTCTTCCACTGGTCTGGGACAAACAATTTCCCAATAGGGCAGTGCTCAGGTTTATCCTCCTGACACCCTTCCAGAGCCAGTCTCAAATTGGGTGAGATGGCGGAAAGAACTACACCCTCTTTCAAAATAACAGTAGGATCAGATAACTCAGGAGAGTCCGCAAAGAAACTCCTCGAAAGGGCATCCGCCTTAACATTCTTAGTGCCAGGAAGAAAAGAAACCACAAAATTAAAATGTGTGAAAAACAAGGCCCACCTGGCCTGTCTAGGATTAAGTCGCTTGGCTGATTCGAGATAAACCAGATTCTTATGGTCCGTGAGGACCACCACCTGATGTTTGGCTCCTTCCAGCCAATGTCTCCACTCTTCAAAGGCCCACTTCATGGCCAATAACTCCCGATTACCTACGTCATAATTACGTTCAGTTGGAGAAAATTTTCGAGAGAAAATGGCACAAGGGTTACTCTTAGAGGTCTCTGGATCTCTTTGGGACAAAACAGCACCAGCCCCAATTTCAGAGGCATCAACCTCCACCTGAAATGGTAGAGAAACATCAGGCTGCCGTAGAACAGGAGCAGAAGTGAATCTCTGCTTAAGTTCCTGAAACGCAGAGACTGCCTCAGGAGGCCAATTCACCACATCAGAACCCTTTTTGGTCAAATCAGTCAATGGTTTAACAATACTGGAGAAATTACCAATAAATTTATGATAAAAATTGTCAAAACCCAAAAATCTTTGAAAGCCTTTAATGAAGTAGGTTGGACCCAATCACAGATGGCCTGAACCTTGACCGGGTCCATTTCAATAACAGACGGAGACAAAATGAATCCCAGAAATAAGACCTTCTGTACGCCAAAAAGACACTTTGATCCCTTCACATACAGTGCATTCTCTCTCAAAATCTGGAACACAGTCCGAACATGTTTCACATGAGAGTCCCAGTCATTGGAAAAAATCAAGATATCATCCAAATAAACAATCAGAAATGTATCCACAAAATCCCTGAAAATATCATTCATGAAGGATTGGAAGACGGAAGGAGCATTAGTGAGCCCAAAGGGCATCACTAGGTACTCAAAATGCCGGTATTAAACGCCGTCTTCCATTCATCCCCGTGCTTAATGCAAATAAGGTTATTCGCCCCCCTGAGGTCAAGCTTGGTAAACCAACTAGCACTTTTCAACCTGGAAAACAGGTCAGAAATCAAGGGTAACGGATATTGATACTTCACAGTGATCTTATTCAAGAGACGATAATCAATACATGGCCTCAATGAACCATCCTTTTTGGCCACAAAGAAAAATCCGGCACCCAAGGGTGAAGAGGATGGTCTGATATGACCCTTCTCCAATGACTCCTTGAAATAAGATCGCATAGCATCGTGTTCAGGTACAGAGAAGTTAAAAAGGCGACCTTTAGGAAATTTACCACCAGGCACTAATTCATAGCACAATCATAGCTCCTGTGAGGGGGCAAGGATGCAGATTTACTTTCACTAAATACATCCGAAAAATCAGTCAATAAGTCAGGAACATCCTGAGACTGGGGAGAGGCAGAAAAAACAGGAGTGTCGGCATTAACACATTGGCAGCCCCAACTGGTCACAGACACAGATTTCCAATCCAAAACAGGATTATGAGACTGTAACCAAGGGAAACCTAGTACAATAATGTCATGCAGATTATACAGCACCAGAAATTTGCAACTCTCCTGATGATCTGGTTCAACCCTCATTATCACCTGAGTAGAAAACTGGGGTTTATTCTCTGCCAAAGGGGTAGAATCAATGCCCAGTAGGGGAATAGACTTCCGCAGGGGTATCATGGGAAACCCACAACGTTTGGCAAAGTCAAAATCCATCAGGTTAATAGCTGCTACTGAATCAATAAAAGCCTGAGCAGAAAATGTGGACAGTGAGCAAATCAGGGTAACAGTCAACAGAAATTTAGTCTGAACACTACCCAAGACAACTGAGCGTGCAAAACATCTTAGGGCAGACTGAAATAGCATGAGAGGCGTCACAACAGTAGAAACATAACCCATTGCGCTTTCGAAACTCATGACGCTATGCCCCAGAAGTCACTCTATCACACTGCATGGGCTCAGAAGCTGGCTCACAAGGCAACACTATCTCATGTATACCTCTGCGCTCACGCAAACGTCTGTCAATTTGAATAGCCAATGACAGAATCATTGAGACCAGAGGGAGCAGAGAATCCCACCATAATATCCTTTACATTCTCTGACAGCCCCTTCCAAAAAAGGGCTGCCAAAGCATCATCATTCCATTTGGTCACGACTAGGGTTGAGCATTCCGATACTGCAAATATCGGGTATCGGCCGATATTGGCTGTATCGGAATTCCGATATTTTCGTCTTATCGGATACCGGAATCGGGATTGTCACTGTCACTGTCAGTGTCCGTCGGTCGGGTCTGTCAGGAGTCAGCGGCACTTACCTGGCAGAAGATCTCCGGCGGTCACGTCCTGGACTGCTTCATGGCCGCAATCTTCTTTCCCCGGCGGTCACATGCAGTTTCTCGCGATAACTGCAGTGACTGCTGGGTAATCCCGGCCGTAAAGCAGTCAGTCCGATGACGTCACCGCCGGGGAAGCAGGTAATCAGCTGTGCTGCGTCGCGATGACAGGCTCTGCCTGTCATTGCGATGTAGCAGAGTTGGATCGTCGTGGGACTGTCGTTATGGACTGCGTCGGACAGGTGGTATACTGTTGGTTTGTTTTTTTTCTTTTTTTACAAGAGATCGATGGCGTCGCAGGAATGAGAAAGTAATAAAATTAATGAAAACTGTGTTGTCTCTTTTATTTCATTAAAATACTTTTTTCTTGCTGTGTCTTTTTTTTTATACATTTAATAACTTTGGGATTAATAATGGATCGGTGTCTTATTGACGCCTCTCCATTATTAACCGGGCTTATTGTCACCGTGCAATCAACGGTGACATTAACCCCTTATTACCCCGCTTGCCACCGCTACAGGGCAAGTGGGAAGAGCCGGGTAAAGTGCCACAATTGGCACATCTTTTGATGCGCCAAATGTGGGGCTGCTGTAGCCTGGTATTATCAGGCTGTTGAGGGCCAAAATCCATGGGCCTTGACAGTCTTTTAATACCAGGCCGCAGCATCGCTGCGTGTGACAGGCGGGAGACCAGCGATCCGCTGGTAACCAAGGTACACAGCGGGTTTCCAGGCGCGGGGCTGTGCCTAGAAACCCGCTGTGTACCTTGGATACCAGCGCCCTGATGCAGGGAGCTGGTATCCAAGGTACACAGCGGGTTTCCAAGCGCTGCGCGGTGCCTGGAAACCCGCTGTGTACCTTGGTTACCAGCGGATCGCTGGTCTCCCGCCTGTCACACGCAGCGATGCGTGCCTGTCAGATGGAAACCAGCGATCAAAAAAAGGTCCTGACATTTCTGCGACGATCAGCGATACCCGGCAGGGGGGCTGATCGTCGCTGAATGTCACACACAGCGATATCGCTGGTGAGCTCGCTGCTGCGTCACAAAACTAGTGACTCAGCAGCGATCTCGGTAGCGATATCGCTATGTGAGACGGGCCCTTAAGCGATGTTACCCGCAGTGTCGCTGTCCCAGATCGCTGCCTGAGCTGCCTGTTTGGCAGCTCAGCAGCGATCATGTAGCGATACACCAGCGATCCTGACAAGTGCATATCGTTGTCGGGATCGCTGGTGTATCGTTATGTGACACCCAGCCTTTACTCTCCTGTCAGGCAGGAGAGGAACTCATTCATTTGGGGTTTACTGTGAGGCTGCAGCATTAGCTGCGGTCCCTGCAGTAAACATTAACCCTTTCTGAAGGATTACACCGTGGGACCTGACTGTGCATGGGATAGGTAAGAATAATTTTGCTTTTTTATTTTACTTTTATTACAGGAAATGGTTTTTGCAGTAAAATAAAAGATGGTCAAAAACATGTGTCTTTATTTCATTAAAATGATTTTTAATTAAAGTGTGTGTGTTTTATTTTTATTTCATGCAATAGGATTAATAATTGATAGTTGTCTAATTGACAGCTCTCAATTATTAACCTGGCTTAAGGTCACCTTTCAATAGCAAGGTGGCTTTAACCCCATATTAACCCATTCGCCACCGCTACAGGGCAATGGGAATAGACGGGCAAAGTGCCAGAAAGGGCGAATCTAATTATAGATTTGTCTTTCCTGGGGTGTCTGGGGGCAGATGTTAGTAGCCGGGGGGGGGGCAAAAATAATGGTCCCTCTCTGGGCTATTATTATCTGCCCCCACTCACTGGCTTTGTCTGTCTGGTTGCGAAAATAGGGCGGGAGCCCACGCATTTTTTTTCAGCAATTTTACACCTCATATATATATATATACATGTCATTGAATTTGTGACACATATATATATATATTTATATTTGTAGTTCATACACTTCTACATAGTATAATAGCCGCTAATTCAATTGCCGGCTTTTGTGAAAATGTAGGGGTTAATTAAAGGTGTAAATTCGTAGCAAAAAAGTCCGTTTTTTTTACAACGAATTTACACCTTTAATTAACCCCTACAGGTGTGAAATTTTGCACACATAGTCTGATTTAATTGTTTGTGCAAATCAGATAGCAAACGACATGAAAAGACATGGTTAACCCTATGTACACCAAGTGTCATTTCATGTCGGGTGCTTCTGTCTTTTCACTGAAGCCGACTTTACCCGGCAATTGAATCAGAGGATATTTTACTATGTAGAAGTGTATAAACTATACATATATGTATATATATATGTCACAATGACATGTATATATATATATATGTATTCTATGTGTGTATATTTAGTGTTTACAAGGAAAGAATGGGGTTTTTTTAGTTGCGATATTTTGTTCCCATAGACTTACATGGGACTTCCGGTATCGGTATCGGGTATCGCCGATATTTTAGTGATATCGGCGATACCATTCCGATTCCGATACTTTAGGATATCGGAAAGTATCGCTCAACTCTAGTCACGACTGCCCACTTTCGGAATTTCTGACAGTACAACTCAGCGTCTTCAAGACCCTAATATAATGCCAACAACGTTTTTTCAGCTTGATCAGTGACATTATGTTCATCGTACAATAACCCCAGAGACAGAAAAAATACATCAACATCATTCAAAACAGGATCCCCAGGTGTCAGGGAAAAAGCCCAATCCTGAGGGTCGCCGCGCAGGAGAGGGATGACAATTTGAACCTGCTGTGCTGCGTTCCCTCAGGACTTAGGCTTTAAGGCAAAAAACAACTTACAGTTATTTTTGAAATTCAGAAATTTAGCCCGATCCCACAAAAACAAATCTGGCATGGGAATCCTAGGTTCCACAACCGGCAACCCAGCAAGATAGGTAGCAATACTCCGAACCTCAGTGGCAAGCTGATCCACACGGCCAGACAACTGTGCAAGCTCCATTGAGAGAAAAAAAGTCCTCCTCAGCACCCAGAGAAAAAGAGGGAAAAAAATGCAACAAACAGGGAAAAAAAAAATCTCTGACAACCCTGACAACTTTTTTTTTTCTCTTTCCACACTATTTTTCCCTTCTGTGAGTACCATACAATTTTCAGTTTGGGCCAGTGATACTGTTATGTTTTGGTAGCTGAGGAGAATAAGCAAAAACGGCAATACACCAGAGAGGCTGGAACCTATTGGATTGCAGTAACCTGAACTAACCACACAACTAGAGGTAGCCGTGGAGCGTTCCCACGTTGATCCTAGACGCCTTGTCACAGCCTGAGAGATAACTACACCTAAAGGCAGAAAGATGAAAGCTATCTGCCCCGGAGCAGATCCCCAAAGAAAATAGGAAGCCCCCAAACATGTAATGGCGGTAGTGTTGAGCGATACGATACTGCAAATATCGGGTATCGGCCGATATTAGCTGTATCGGGCTTTCGATTCCGAATACCGATATTTTCGTCATATCGGATACCGGAATCGGATTTGTCACTGTCACTGTGAGTGTCCGTCGGTCGGGTCTGTCAGGAGTCAGCGGCACTTACCTGGCAGAAGATCTCCGGCGGTCACGTCCTGGACTGCTTGATGGCCACCATTATCTTCTCCCTGGCGGTCACATGCAGTTTTTCGCGATAACTGCAGTGACTGCAGGGTAATCCCGGCCGTAAACCAGTCCGATGACGTCACCGCCGGGGAAGCAGGTAATCAGCTGTGCTGCGCCGGGATGACAGGCTCTGCCTGTCATTCTGATGTAGCAGAGCTGGATCGTCGTGGGACACTCGTTACTATGGACTGCGTCGGACAGGTGGTATACTGCTGTTTTTTTTTTTCATTTTTTTACAGGAGATCGATGGCGTCGCAGGATGAGACTGTAATAAAAGTAATGAAAACTGTGTTGTGTTTTTTATTAAATTAAAAATTTTTTTTATGAACATTCACCCGTCCGGGTATATCAACAATTTAACTATTTACATACAGGGACCCTGTCCGGGTTATTTATAATTCTTTGGCAGGGGTGTTCCAGGTACCACCTGGTACTCTTCTGATGCTTGCCAAACATCCGAGACACCAAGTACCACCAGGACATGATGACGTCGTGTGGCCTGTACAGTCAAGTCGTGACCCGCTATCTGTGTCTGTGTGGCCACCTCTTTCATCTCCCTCCGGGTCTGGAGCCCTATGTCCCGGACTGAACGAACCCCAGGGGGCCTAACAGGCGCCGGGTACGGGCCAGCTATAGTTATCATGTCCATAGCTGGGGCTGCTGAGGAGACCACTGAGGGAGGCTGGGGAGATTTACGGCGTGGGGTGGGCACTTGTGCAGAGGCCTGGATGTGGGAGGCTGAAGGCTCCGAGGGTCTCATAGGTTCCTGACACTCTGGGGAGTAGGGGTCGCACCTGGTAACATTTAGGGCGTACCATCCATTGTAACCCCAGTGTCGGGTGTAAGTCACCAAGTCTCCTGGCAACAGGTCCCTCCCCGGGTGTCCTCCTGGGAGGTGAGTCTCCACGTCCCGCCGGGTCACAAACACTTCTAAATAAAGTCCAGGCTCCTGGATGAAGCCCCAACCACCTTTCAATTTAAAGCTCCGTACTGCACCCTTACGCCGCGGCTCCCACAGGGTTCCTTTATCTTTTCTCATCCGGTCCTTATCTGCCCGGTCCTTCTCCAGGTTACGTTGCCGAAGCTTTTGGGATTCTCGCTGCTCCCTTTGTCGCTCTGCTTCCCGCTCCCAACGTCTCCACTCTTCTTCCTGACGCCGGTTGTAATTCTCCTCCACCAGCATCTCCATGTCTCCACCATCAAACTGCAGCTTACGATGTCCGGTTTGCGGCAGCTCTCCTGGCGTCCGACAGTCCTGGCGGCGCTCACCTGCGGAGGAAGCAGTCGGCTCTGGAACAGATGACAGTCGGGGCTCCGGTACAGACAGGTAGACCTCTGGTGCCTGCGCGGCCTCCTCCATGAGGACGGGTGTCGCTTCTTCTGTCTCAGCGACGGGGGCAGACAGCGGGATCTGGGGTGCTGCCGGTGCAGAGTTTTTTGCAGGAACGGGTGCCTCCACTGCGACAACGTCAACCGGATCACATTGCAAGGGCTGGGATGCCCGCACGGACTCCTCTACTAGAACGGGTGCCTCAGCTTCCGGTACAGACACTTCAGGTAAGAGGGATTGGCGCCGCTCCAAGTTTAGTTTTAGGGCACGCCAGCTGGCTTCCATCCTGGCGACCTCCTCCAGGCCTCTTAGGGTATCCTCCGCTTCTTGCAGCGTAGGAGGTTTCCAGGCTGGGTGCCCAACGGTGGTTCCGTGGCGATCGGGTCGCTTCCGTTGGGGGGAGAGCTCTGACTGCTCCATCCCTTCACACTTCTGCTCGTGTCCATTAGCCATCTCTGCCAAGTCACATGTGTCATTAGCATCTGGAGAGGGCCCCTCTTTTGTAGGGAGGCGGGACCTTCGTGTTAGTTTCCGCACACTGAGGAGGATGAGGAGGCGGAACTGAAGAGCTGTGGGGCACGATCTTACATTGCAGTACCATTTAGAGTGGTCGGCCATCGTTTTCGCGCCACTGAGTGAGTGTACACCCACGAAGAGCACGCCCTTCTTCTTCACCAGTGCCTCGTCGTGACGCAGATATGGCGGAAAAATGGCAAATACATTCTCTGATGATTTTTAGCAATTCTCAAGCACAAAACCAGTTCAATTCAGGCACACAGGACTCGCTTATAGCGAGCTACAGAATCCTGTTCGTGACGCCCAAGTTGAGTCGCACAGAGCCAGAGGTTTTGGGGGTACTCGGCACCGAGCCCGTCGACTTCTATGGGGTATGTCACGGCTTTACCCGGCAATTGAATCAGAGTCTATTTTACTATGTAGAAGTGTATAAACTATAAATATATGTATATATATATATATGTCACAATGACATGTATATATATATATATGTATTCTATGTGTGTATATTTTGTGTTTACAACGAAAGAAAGGGTTTTTTTTGTTGCGATATTTTGTTCCCATAGACTTACATGGGACTTCCGGTATCGGAATCGGATATCGACGATATTTAGTGATATCGGCGATACCATTCCGATACGATATTTTTAGATATCGAGCAGTATCGCTCAACACTAAATGGCGGTTAGACAAGAAGAAACACGGACACAGACAGAAAATAGAATGAGCAAACGCTGGGGCCCAATCTGTCTAAAAAGTACAGAAAGATACTCACTGCAATCCAAAAACCTAAAAATACAACTTCTGATTGCAAAAACACCTGAGATCACACGATCTCTACCACCTAATCAGATCTCTGGTGTAACAAAACTAATCCGCAGCCACTGAAAAAACAGGAAAAAGCAAATGAACAAACAACAGTGGCTCCAGATAAACTGAGAGGAGCACAAGCCCCCGGATGGGACCTGGCTGACCTCCACAGAAGTGCAGGAGCAATGCAAAAAGCAAGCACAAAAATAAAAGCAGAAAATATCTTATCTGATAGCAGAAGATGCAGGCAAGACTCAACAAACTTCCAAATGAACCAGGAACCACAATTGAGACAAGAACAATTGATCACCGGCAACCAACATGGGAGGGAACCTCCCTTATATCAGGCCAGTCCGTGATCCCAGATTGCCATTCCTCGCTGAAAGGTTCAGTACTGTCTGTAACCACCAGAGGGAGCCTCTGCTCAGAAACCATCTCTAGCACATTCATAACAGGATACAGAATCCTGCACCCAGAGACCAACACAGTAACAATCAGTAGAGATGTAGTGATGGATGAAAACTCTCTATCGCTCAAATTCCATGAAATTACTCCAGTTATTCAACCTAAGAAGCAAGAACAAGAATCTTAATCACCAACCAGACACTGTAAAGGAAAACACTGAAGTGTGGATAAGCTCTGAAGCCACCAAGGAAGACACAGAAGAACCAAGTCAACCTCCAGTCTGGAGATCAGAAAGGCCAAACAAAGGTATCCCAGCTAGATGCCTTTGTTAGATGGTCAGAACACTTCTTAAACCAGTTTGGAATGTCAAAAGCCAAAGGTGCGTCAACACCAATGGACCCGTCTTACTTAACCCCTTTATCCACAAGGGTAGTTTGCACGTTAATGACCGGGCCAATTTTTACAATTCTGACCACTGTCTCTTTATGAGGTTATAACTCTGGAACGCTTCAACGGATCTTCGCGATTCTGAGAATGTTTTCTCAAGACATATTGTACTTCACGTTAGTCGTAAAATTTCTTCGATATAACTTGCGTTTATTTTTGAAAAAACAGAAATATGGCGAAAATTTTGAAAATTTAGCAATTTTCAAACTTTGAATTTTTATTCCCTTAAAACAGAGAAATACAGTACAGACCAAATTTTGGACACACCTTCTCATTCAAAGATTTTTCTGTATTTTCATGGCTATGAAAATTGTAGAATCACACTGAAAGCATCAAAACTATGAATTAAACACATGTGGAATTATACATTACACTTTACAAAAAAGTGTGAAACAACTGAAAATATGTCTTATATTCTAGGTTGTTCAAAGTAGCCACCTTTTGCTTTGAATACTGCTTTGCACGCAGAAAAGGTGAATGGATGGATTCTACATGCCTGGTTCCCACCGTGAAGCATGGAGGAGGTGGTGTGATGGTTTGGGGTGCTTTGCTGGTGACACTGTTGGGGATTTATTCAAAATTGAAGGCATAGTGAACCAGAATGGCTACTACAGCATCTTGCAGCAGCATGCTATTCCATCTGGTTTGCGTTTAGTTGGACCATCATTTATTTTTCAACAGGACAATGATCCCAAAAACACCTCCAGACTGTGTAAGGGCTATTTGACCAAGAAGGAGAGTGTTGGGGTGCTACGCCAGTTGACCTGGCCTCCACAGTCACCAGACCTGGACCCAATTGAGATGGTTTGGAGTGAGCTGGATCGCTCACCGCTTCAATTTTGAATAAATCCCCAACAGTGTCACCAGCAAAGCACACCCACATAATCACACCACCTCCTCCATGCTTCACGGTGGGAACCAGGCATGTAGAGTCTATCCGTTCACCTTTTCTGCGTCGCACACCTTTTCTGCGTGCAAAGCAGTAATCAAAGCAAAAGGTGGCTACTTTGAAGAACCTAGAATATAAGACATATTTTCAGTTGTTTCACACTTTTTTGTAAAGTGTAATGTATAATTCCACATGTGTTAATTCATAGTTTTGATGCCTTCAGTGTGATTCTACAATTTTCATAGCCATGAAAAAACAGAAAAATCTTTGAATGAGAAGGTGTGTCTAAACTTTTGGTCTGTACTGTATGTCACACAAAATAGTTAATAAAGAACATTTCCCAAATGTCTACTTACATCAGCACAATTTTGGAACCAAATTTTTTTTTGGTAGGAAATTATAAGGGTTAAAAGTTGACCAGCGATTTCTCATTTTTACAACAAAATATACAAAGCCATTTTTTTTAGGGACCACCTCACATTTGAAGGCACTTTGAGGGGTCTATTTGGCAGAAAATACCCAAAAGTGACACCATTCTTAAAACTGCACCCCTCAAGGTATTCAAAACCACATTCAAGAAGTTTATTAACCCTTCAAGTGGTGCTTCACAGGAGCTGAAGCAACGTGGAAGGAAAATATGAACATTTAACTTTTGAGTCACAAAAATGATCTTTTAGAAACATTTTTTTTATTTTCACAAGGGTAAAAGGAGAAAATTGGCAGATAAAGTTGTTGTGCAATTTCTCCTGAGTACGCTGATACCCCATATGTGGGGAAAAAACACTGTTTGGGCACACGACAGAGCTCTTAAGGGAAGGAGCGCCGTTTGACTTTTTCAAACCAAAATTGACTGGTTTGGACGCCATGTCGCGTTTGGAGAGCCCCTGATGCGCCTAAACAGTGGAAACCCCCAATAAGTGACACCATTTTGAAAATTAGACCCCCTATGGAACTTATCTAGATCTGTTGTGAGCCCTTTGAACCCCAAGTATTTCACTAAAGTTTATAATGCCTGGATGTGAAAAAAAAAATTCCATAAAAATGATTTTTTAGTCCCCAATTTTTGATTTTTCCCAAAAGTTGTTGTCCAATTTGTCCTGAGTATGATGATACCCCATATGTGGGGGGGGGGAACTGTTTGGGTGCACTGCAGGGCTTGGAAAGGAAGTAATAACGTTTTGGAATGCAGACGTTGATGGGTGTCATGTTCTGTTTGCAGAGCCCCAGATGTGCCTAAACAGTGGAAACCCCCACAAGTGACCCCATTTTGGAAACTAGACCCCTTAAGGAACTTATCTAGATCTGTGGTGAGCACTTTGAACCCCCAAGTGCTTCACACAAGTTTATAATGCCCAGGCATGAAAATAAAAAATCTTTTAGTCACCAATTTTTTATTTTCCCAAGGGTGACAGGAGAAATTGGACCACAAAAGTTGTTGTCCAATTTGTCCTGAGTATGCTGATAACCCAAATGTGGGGGGGACCCACTGTTTGGGCGCACGGTAGAGCTCAGAATGGAAGGAGCGCCATTTGACTTTTTCCCCCACAAGTGACTCCATTTTGGAAACTAGACCCCCTAAGGAACGTATTTAGATCTGTGGTGAGCAATTTGAACCCCTAAGTGCTTCACACAAGTTTATAACGTAGAGCCGTAAAATAAAAAAAATCATATCTTTTCCACAAAAATGATCTTTTCACCCTAATTTTTATTTTCCCAAAGGTAACAAGACTCCAAAAGTTATTGTGAAATTTGTCCTGAGTATGCTGATACCCCATATGTTGGTGTAAACCACTGTTTGGGTGCATGGCAGAGCTTGGAAGGGAAGGAGCGCCGTTTGACTTTTTCAACGCAGAATTGGCTGGACGCCATGTCGTGTTTGGAGAGCCCCTGATGTGCCTAAACAGTGTAAACCCCCCACAAATGACACCATTATGGAAACTAGACCCCTCAAGGAACTTATCTGGATGTGTGGTGAGAACTTTGGAACCCCAGGTGTTTCTCTAAAATTTATAATGCCTGAGTTTGAAAATAAAAAAAATCAGATTTTTTTCCACAAACATGATCTTTTAGCCCCCAATATTTTATTTTCACAAGTGTAAAATGAGAAATTGGACCCCAAAAGTTGTTGTCCAATTTGTCCTGAGTAAACTGATACCCCATATGTGGGATAAAACTACAGTATGGGCACACGTCGGGACTCAGAAGGGAAGTAGGGACGTTTTGGATTGCAGACTTTGATGGAATGGTCTGCGGGCATCATGTCGCATTTGGAGAGCTCTGTTATGAATGTGCTAAAAATGGTTTCTGATCAGAGGCTCCCTCTGGTGGTTCAATATAAACAGCAAAAAAAAGGCAGCAACACTCACCTGCCCAGATCTCATAACAAATGCACTACAGGATGCAGCCAGCCCATTAAAGTAAGAAGTTAGCAGCACAGGTGCAAAATACCAGATTAAACAGCCACTCTCCACATACCCATCCAAGGAGGGGGTGACTGCCCAGTATACAATTGCACAATAGAAGCCCGCATAGGATGCAGTTCACACAAGGATACTGCACAGTGTCTGGTTAACAGCTTATTAATCACGCCCCTACTATTCGACTAGGCGGGCTGGCCAGTACACTCTCAAATCGCACTAGTGTGAACACCCCTCATGCGAGACCAAAACGTGCCTGGGCCTGGCTGCACCCCGAAAAATAAAGTGCAAAAAATACAAAAATAGTGGGGTATTAGTTAATATTTTGACCAAAATACGTAAGCTTGTAACCTGCGCCAAAGGTCCCCACACTTACAAGTCCTACTCTACACTATCCAGCAAAGTCACTAAAGGAGACTCAAGGTCTCCAAAAATTCAATATAAACAGCAAAAAAAAGGCAGCAACACTCACCTGCCCAGATCTCATAACAAATGCACTACAGGATGCAGCCAGCCCATTAAAGCAAGATGTTAGCAGCACAGGTGCAAAATACCAGATTAAACAGCCACTCTCCACATACCCATCCAAGGAGGGGGTGACTGCCCCGTATACAATTGCACAATAGAAACCCGCATAGGATGCAGTTTACACAAGGATACTGCACAGTGTCTGGTTCACAAGCTTACGTATTTTGGTCAAAATATTAACTAATACCCCACTATTTTTTATTTTTTGCACTTTATTTTTCGGGGTGCAGCCAGGCCCAGGCACGTTTTGGTCTCAGCATGAGGGGTGTTCACACTAGTGCGATTTGAGAGTGTACTGGCCAGCTCGCCTAGTCGAATAGTAGGGGCGTGATTAATAGGCTGTGAACCAGACACTGTGCAGTATCCTTGTGTGAACTGCATCCTATGCGGGCTTCTATTGTGCAATTGTATACTGGGCAGTCACCCCCTCCTTGGATGGGTATGTGGAGAGTGGCTGTTTAATCTGGTATTTTGCATCTGTGCTGCTAACATCTTGCTTTAATGGGCTGGCTGCATCCTGTAGAGCATTTGTTATGAGTTCTAGGCAGGTGAGTGTTGCTGCCTTTTTTTTTGCTGTTTATATTGAATTTTTGGAGACCTTGAGTCTCCTTTAGTGACTTTGCTGGATAGTCCCTCTGGTGGTTGCTGACAGTGCTGGACCTTTCAGCGAGGAATGGCAATCTGAGATCACGGACTGGTCTGATATAAGGGAGGTTCCCTCCCATGATGGTTGCCGGTCACAAATTGTTCTTGTCTCAATTGTGGTTCCTGGTTCATTTGGAAGCTTGCTGAGTCTTGCCTGCATCTTCTGCTATCAGATAAGATATTTTCTGCTTGTATTTTTGTGCTTGCTTTTTGCATTGTTCCCTGCACTTCTGTGGAGGTCAGCCAGGTCCCCTCTGGGGGGCTTGTGCTCCTCTCAGTTTGTCTGGAGCCACTGTTGTTTGTTCATTTGCTTTTTCCTGTTTTTTCAGTGGCTGCAGCTTAGTTTTGTTACACCAGAGAACTGATTTAGGTGGTAGAGGTCCTGTGATCTCAGGTGTTTTTGCAATCAGTAGAGTTGGTATTTTTTAGGGGGTTTTTTGGATTGCAGTGAGTATCCTTTCCTGTACTTTTCTGTCTAGACAGATTGGGTCGCAGCGTTTGCTCATTCTATTTTCTGTCTGTGTCCGTGTTTCTTCTTGTCTAACCGCCATTACATGTTTGGGGGCTTCCTATTTTCTTTGGGGATCTGCTCCGGGGCAGATAGCTTTCATCTTTCTGCCTTTAGGTGTAGTTATCTCTCTGGCTGTGACGAGGCATCTAGGATCAATGTAGGAACGCTCCACGGCTACCTCTAGTTGTGTGGTTAGTTCAGGTAACTGCAATCCAATTGGTTCCAGCCTCTCTGGTGTATTGCCGTTTTTGCTTACTCTACTCAGCTACCAAAACATAACAGAGCTCCTGATGTGCCTAAACAGTGGAAACCCCCCAAGTGACCCCATTTTGGAATATAGACCCCCAAGGAACTTATCTAGATGTGTGGTGAGCACTATGAACCCCCAAGTGCTACACAGAAGTTTATAACGTACAGCCGTGAAAACAAAAACATTATTTTTTTTTACAAAAATGATTTTTTCGCCCCCAATATTTTATTTTCAGAAGGGTAACAGGAGAAATTGGACCCCAAAGGTAGTTGTACAATTTGTCCTGAGTACGCTGATACCCTATATGTGGGAGAAATCTACTGTAGGGGCACACATCGGGGCTCAGAAGGGAAGTAGTGACGTTTTTGATTGCAGACTTTGATGGAATGGTCTGCGGGCGTCATGTTGCGTTTGGAGAGCCCCTGATGTGCCTAAACATTGGAAACCCCCCACAAGTGACCCCATTTTGGAAACTAGACCACCCAAGGAACTTATCTAGATGTGTAGGGAGAACTTTGAACACCCAAGTGCTTCCCAAAAGTTAATAACGTAGAGCCATAAAAATAAAATATCATAATTGTTTTTACACAAAAATGATATCTTCGCCCCCCAATTTCTTACTTTCCCAATGGTAACAGAACAAATTGGACCCCAAGAGTTATTGTGCAATTTGTCCTGAGTACGCTGATACCCCAAATGTAGGGGTAAACTACTGTTTGGGCGCATGGCAGAGCTCAGAAGGGAAGAAGCACAATTTGACTTTTTCAACGCAGAATTGGCTGGAATTGAGATCAGATGCCATGTCACATTTGGAGAGCCCCTGATGTGCCTAAACAGTGGAAACCCCCCAATTCTAACTCCAACCCTAACCCCAACACACCCCTAACCCTAGTCCCAATCCTAACCACAAACCTAACCCTAACCCTAATTCTAACTTTAGCCCAACCTAACTCTAATTTTAGCCCCAACCCTAACCCTAACGGGAAAATGGAAATAATTACATTTTTTTAATTTTATTATTTTTCCCTAACTAAGTGGGTGATAAAGGGGGGTTTGATTTACTATTCATAGCGGATTTTTATGTTTGGCAGCTGTCACATGCTAAAAGACGCTTTTTATTGCAAAAAATAGTTTTTGCATCACCACATTTTGAGAGCTATAATTTTTGCATATTTTGGCCCACGGAGTCATATGAGGTCTTATTTTTTGCGGGACGAGTTGACGTTTTTATTGGTACCATTTTTGGGCACGTGACTTTTTTTATCACTTTTTATTACGATTTTTGGGAGGTTAGACTGAACAAAAATCAGCAATTCATGAATTTCTTTTGGCGGGGTCGTTTACACCGTTCTGTGTGTGGTAAAATTGATGAAGCAGTTTTATTCTTCGGGTCAGTACGATTACAGTGATACCTCATTTTTATTTTTTTTATGTTTTGGCGCTTTTATACAATAAAAACAATTTTATATAAAAAATAATTATTTTTGCATCGCTTTATTCTGCGAGCTATAACTTTTTTATTTTTTGCTGATAATGCTGTATTGCAGCTTGTTTTTTGTGAGACATGATGACATTTTCAGCGGTACCATGTTTATTTATATCTGTCTTTTTGATTGCGTGTTATTCCACTTTTCGTTCGGCGGTATGATGATAAAGCATTGTTTTGTTTTTTTAATAAGGGGTTCACTAAAGGGGTTAACTAGTGGGACAGTTTTATAGGGTGGGTTGTTACGGACGCGGCGATACCAAATATGTGTACTTTTATTGTGTTTTTTTATTTACATAAAGAAATTAATTTATTGGGGAATATTTTTTTTTTTATTTGGGGATTTTTTTAAAATTATTTTTACAGATGTTTATTTTTTTTTTTTTACAAATTTACTTTGTCCCAGGGTGGGACATCACTGTATAATGTCAGATTGCTGGTCTGACACTGCACAGCACTCTTTTAGACCAGCGATCTGACTGGCACTGCAACAGGCTTTCTCAGCGCCTGCTCTCAGCAGGCACTGAGGAAGCCACCTCCCTGCAAGCACCGGAAGGACCCCGCGGCCATCTTGGATCCGGGGTCCTGCAGGGAGGAGGCCCTCGGAACAGCGGGATCACATTGCACTGTTCTAAGGGTCTCAGGGAAGCACGCAGGGAGCCCCCTCCCTGCGCGATGCTTCCTTGTGACCCGGTACACTGAGATCATGTTTGATCGTAGTGTGCTAGGGGTTTAATGTGCTGGGAACGGTACGTGATCGCTCCTGGCACATGTTGCCGGGTGTCAGCTGTGATAATCAGCTGACACCCGGCCGCGATCGGACGCGCTCCCCCTGAGTGCGGCTGATCGCATGTGATGTACTATCCCGTACATGGTCATACGGGCCCAGGTACCATGTACGTCCGATGGCAGAAAGGGTTAAAGTTGGAAGAAGAAGATCTGCTTACCCAGCAATGAGAGTTATAGACAAGCAGTGGGGGGTTCTGACATACCAACCACAACTCATCCGGATATCACAGCCACAGTCAGAATTATCTGCTGCCGTGTAAGCAAGCCACGCCAAAAGAGACTGGAACGTGGTGTACTCGAGTTTGTTTATTGCAAGTCTGACAAGATGATAGCTGATGGTATGACAAATCCATTATCAAGAGCCAAGTTTGTGGACTTCAGAACCACCATGGGACTAACAGTATAAGTAGTTGTTGAGTGGAGGTATTGGAATATGGTTGGTGCAACAACTACCTTCCTGTCTACTAGTGTTTAGTTGCTAGATTTGTATGCTGTTTATAAAGTTAGAAAAAAAAACTCCCAGAGGCTCACACAGGAAGAGCATGTGACTGTATTTCCTGTTTTTCCTGTGTCTGTGTATGAGAGAAGCAGTTTGCTGTAGATGCTGCACAGATAGACACACAAATGATTTATTCCTGGTCTATTGAGCTTGACATATATTGTCTGTTTGAACCTGAATAAACATGTTCTGTTGTCACACGCTTGGAGAGTATGCTGAATAATCCGCTGCCGACAAGGCCACCTGGACACATATATGTCTAAGGTCGGAAAGGGATTACAAATTTTAACCCATCATAGTTTTACACAAAGCACGTTAAACTGTATGCATGAATCATTGAATCCATAAAAAATTTTGGAAGCTTTCATAAAGTTTATTATACCAGCGACATGAAACAAGACTCACTTTACAGTATATGGATGAATCATTGAATCCATAGAAATGTTTGGAAAGTTTTTTGTGAGATTAACACTTCCCATGGCGCTCTCGCTAGCGTCACATAGGTGAAGTGAGTTCATTGGCTGTGAACTCCCAGGACCTGTTTGATGGCACCGAGAGCAGGAGAACTTTCTCACGCTCACGGTGCCCTCAGACAGGAAATAGGAGTTCACAGGGAGACACTGAGCACACGGTGTTCAGTGTCTTTGCTGGATGACAGGCTGTATGGTATCATCATTCAGCCATGCAGCCTGCCATCTAGATGTAGCAGAGCTAGACCCATCGTGGGACAAATAGATTATCATCTCTGTGGAAAGGTGAGGAATATTGTTGTTTTTTAACTCTTCTACAGAAGACAATGACATCGGGGAAATGGGAATGTAAGTATGGTTCAATTAAGATTTATTAAAGGAGTCTGTGTCATTCTTTCAATTAAATGACTTTATTCTGGGTGTGCTGGTTGCAAAAATTGCACGGGAGCCCAAGCCATTTTTTTCAGAAAAATAATCTTTTATTAATTAAATACATATACAGTAAGCTGCACACACACTGTACTAATTGTATATGTCACTGACATCTATATATCTACCTATTATATGTGTATTTATTGTATGTAATCCATCTATTCTATCCTGTCGGCTACTGCAGTGATTTTACACTATGTGGCTGCTGAATTGCCGGCTTTTATTCTATCTATCTATCTATTATATATATATATATATATATATATATTAAAGAATATTTCCTTTGAAAATAATGTGTAAATGACATAGAGAATTGCTCTATATAAAAGCTCATGTTAAAATTGCATTGCAGTCGGATAGCAATCACGCTGCATTCGGATGTAAATTGGATGCAAGGTGTAAAACATCGGATTGTACTTGCATGAAAAACGCATGACACTTGCATTACACTCGTCCGACTTTGCATGAACAAAATCGGACCGATTTTAAAATTGCCAGTGTGACTCCAGCCGTAGGCACAGTGTCAACCATGGTTTCCATTTGTATGATTCTTTTCTTTTATACACGCTATGTTCACATCACATTGGGTGCACAGTACTTTATAGCGCATGTGCATTTGCTTCATTTCTATTTTAGTATCCCCACGCACAAAGGCAGTTAGTGCATTTATACATGCAGCTTTTGGTTTTTACATAGGACAATGAAAGTACTTGTGCATAGTAAACAAATATAACTACAGATTTTAAAATTTCACATTGGAAAATGGGCAAAAATGGCACCAGAATTTGTCACACAATTTCTGCAGAATGTAGAAATTAGCAACACGGCAAGACTCGGGAGGGAAGAAGCGCTATTTGACTCTTGCAGCACAGATTTTCCTAGTGTTTTTTGAGAACTCCATATACTTAACCTCTAAGTGCCAGAACAGCGTAATCTCCCTCAGCTGACTCCATTTTGGAAATTACCCCTCTGGAATTTATCTACAGGTGTAGTGATGATTTGACTCTATGTGTGTTTTCCAGAAACAAGCAGCAGTGGATGTTGATGAGTGAAAATTGCAAATCTGCCATTTTAGTGCTCGTACATTGTCGTGCCCATACATTGTGCCAGCTCAAGCTTCCACATCGTAAATTAAGTAGTCTCTCCTCACTACAGAAATGCCAAACTTGTGGATGCTAAATGTGCTGTAGGCATATTGTGTGGCTTAAAAGAAAGGGGGCATTTGGGTTTGGTAGCACAGAATTGGCTGGATTTCTTTTTTGGTGTGGAGCCAAAGTGCTTTTCCAGGGCCTTTGTGTTACTAGTAATGTGGAAGCCCCCAATATTTCTGTTGACAGATGGTGCACCTGACTGGGGACTTTTATTTGTGGATTGAAAAGCTTTTATTGGGAACATATTACATAACATTTTGTATCACATTTATCCTGTGCTCTGTGCTGAGCACTTACAATGGGATTTTTATCTATTTGATTTACGTGATTCAGAAGAAACCCCTAAGGGATCCATTCACTCTAAAGAGGCAGGAGAGTTACTTTGGACTTCGTCTGCCCTCTGTTTACTGACGTTCATCTTTTCAGAGGTGCACAAAACTGTGCACACACCATGATTCAGGCTCCTAGCTGAAACGCCTTGGTCTATTTCATGTGGATTTCTTGAGGTTACCAGCACATTTGTACTTTTATATTGGAACAATAAAAGTGATTTTTTTTATACCTGAATCAACTCATCTTCTTCTGCTGTCGCTGGAGACCACCTTCCTCTTTTTGCATTTGATGATTACATCCGTGACTGGGATGGCTCCATGCGAATTGCCTCTACCTGACAAGGTGCATCTGAACTCGATGAGCTGACTTTCTAATTTTTCCCTTTATTTCCCCATTTTTTTTATGGTGGCACTAGTACCGATCATGGGCATTACTGCAGAGTGTCAGCTATAATGACACGCGCTGAGTGATCGTCGTGCTATACGGTTTGCGAGAACACATCTCCCCCCTTGCGCCATACATGTACGGTGCATGTCATAAAGGGGTTAAAATAAGTGACAAATAAATAAAACAAATTAAGCCAACAATAAATATTAATAATGTATTATAATAAATGATTTTTTTCAAGCATTAGATGTATTGTAAACGTATTTTAGAATAAATTCCTTAGGGTTAGGGTTGCTTCTCCAGCCTTTATCCATGGGAGCCTGCTGCATCCTGCTAGTGCATTTGGTCATTTGATCAGACTGGGTATGATTGTTTTTAGAATAAATTCCTGTCAAGTATACTTGTTTTTTATTTAGGCATTTATGTTTAATCATAAAAATAGAAAATTTTTATTAGTAACAACATTAATATCAATAATAGTATAATACATCAGGTGACAATTGCAAACAAGAACCACCTCACATAATACTCAATTGCCTCAGGAAGGTGAACACTTATGTATCTATAGAGTCAAACTGCCATATCCATAGAGGTTACTCTATGGGTAATACATGTATATTGGATCAGCAGACTCACATTATAGACATAAAAAGACTGCAAGACTGCAAGTCTAATTAAAGTGGTTTATATCAGTTATGGACACATATCAATATGCAGCAGATCACAGCAAACTCACGTTTATAAATATATAATCACCATATAAATGATATTACTGAACCTATGACAAATGAGTGTATAGCCATATCAGTAAAGACTGCTCCGTGAGTAATACGTGTATGGGATCAGTAAACTCACATTATGGACATATGAGAGACTGCAAGGGTAATAGTATCGAATCTAGCTTGAAATGGTTTGTGTTTAATTACAGGTATATAACCACATGCAGCGCTACAATAAAAGTGACAAGTGTCAAATAAGAGCAGTCTCAATAATGTCCATATCTCCACTACATGTCACCAATCACAAGAAAACGCTGTAATAACAATGGCAAGTGCCAGATATAAGCAGGCTCAAGAGTGTCCATTTCTCATATAACACATTGTGAAAGTAACATGATGAAAGTAAAATACATTATAGATGTTATAAAGATAATCTTACCAAATCACTAAGGCAAAGGAGAATATGTGGGGAGATAAATAAACGCCCCAACTCAATATAGAGGGGGATCACGCTCACGTTCCAGGTCTGCATCTACTTTGTCTAATAGATCTAATTTCGAGGAGGAATCCACTTCCATAGGTGTGACGCTTCCCATGGCCGCGGGGCGTCGGAACATGGCATAGCTTGCCTAACTAGCCAATGCTCCCACGCCGCCAGTCCACGACGACATGAGGCATGAGTCCCAGATGGTAAGAGAATGTGGACCCACTGGACCACGGAGGGAGACCCGGGCCTGCCCGGACTAGGGAAGGGCAGCGACCGGGATCCGTGGCAGCTGGGCATGTGGGCAAGATGGCGACCTGCAGGACTAGACAACACCGCACAACTTCAGGTAAGAAGAAACATAAAGTTTACTTAAAGAAACACAGTACATAAACAGAACATATGACCGGGCTCCCAATTCCGCACATCAGAGAAGGTACACGACTCAGGATCACAGACGAGTGCTGGAGGACATCACGGGTAGATGCAGTCCAGGGTTATCTGGCACGGGCATACTTGGGCGACCTCTCTCTCAGGCCTTAGGCGTAGCACAGGCTCAGCAGGAGAACATCAGACACCGACCTCAGACAGACTTCAGACGATGGCGGGGTCATCACGGGTTGATGAAGTCCAGGGTCATCTGGCACGGGCATACTAGGACGGCCTCTCTCTCAGGCCTCAGGCGTAGCACAGGCTCAGCAGGAGAACATCAGACACTGACCCAGGACAGACGTCATCACAGGGTAGACCAAGGAGGAACCGGCAGGACATCGGAACATCAGGAACACGGACTGGATCTCAGGGACACAGGAACACGGACAGGACACCAGGAACACGGATTGGATCTCAGGGAGTCAGGAACACGGACAGGAACATCAGGAACACGGATTGGATCTCAGGGAGTCAGGAACACGGACTGGATCTCAGGGAGTCAGGAACACGGACTGGAACACAGGCATCGGACTCCGGACATCTGGCAACGATCAGCAGGCTCCGGACATCAGGCAGGGAGGATAGGATCCGGACATCTGGAAGTGGTCGTCGGTCATCGGACATCAGGCCATGGTCATCAGGCATAGGATCCGGACATCTGGAAGTGGCCTGAAAAGGAACCCCAGCGGTCTGGTGCAAGCCCTGCCAGGCTCAACGGGAGCTGGCCGGGAATTGCACAGAAGCTGAGCACAGAGTAACAGAAACTCAGCACACACCAGACTCCTTCTTCCAAGATGAACTCAGGTTATATAGCAAGGATTCACAGTCACTGGCACAGGGTTCAGGACACAGCAGGATTTCAGGAACATAACACAGAGGACACAGTTCAGACAGTCAGGTACAGGATGCGATCCAGGATCAAGGGTTCAGGTAATTAGACACAGCAGGAACAGGCCTGGATATACAGCCTCCAGGAACGGCGATCTGGGTAATCAGCCCCCAGCATAGGCGGAAACACAAGACACAGTTCAGACATTCAGGTACCGGGTTAGATCCAGGATCAGGGATTCAGGAAACAGGATACAACAGGAACAGGCCTGGATATGCAGCCTCCAGGAACGGCGATCTGGGTAATCAGACCCAGGCAGAAACACAAGACAGGACAAGGGGAATCAGCTCTCCAGAGCTGATCAAACTCAGAGCAGGAGCTGAACACACAACCACATACGGCTAGGTTCAGGAATTCAATGTGGATTCAATGTGAAGCTCTGGCAACGCCCATCAGGGCTGGGGAACTTTATATATGAACTGCTTCACAGCGATAGGCTGGAGCAGTAATTCTAGTACACACCCAATCCTCATAAAAGTAGGACAGGTGTGGGCCGCGTCCCCTATGCAGAGCCAGACAACTCATTACAGAGGAACAACTGACAGTGGCTGCTGCCACACACGTAGTAAATCATGCACCATTGCAGAGGACTTTGCAACCTACGGATGGTCTTCACAGCAGGCCAGGCGCCTGACAGAAGCTGCTGCCACACACGTAGTAAATCATGCACCATTGCAGAGGACTTTGGAACCTACGGATGGTTTTCACAGCAGGCCAGGCGCCTGACAGAAGCTGCTGCCACACACGTAGTAAATCATGCACCATTGCAGAGGACTTTGGAACCTACGGATGGCTTCTGCAGCAGGTCAGGGACCGCACATGCGGGTGGTCATGCAACGCAGCGGAGACACTCACGCAAGTACGGCCACGCAGCAGAGCTGGGAACTGAGCAGCATCCATACAGGTAACAGACAACAGTATCCCAGCTGGTTAGGGGGAAAGGAGCAAAAGGGTTAATGCAAAAGACATGCAGAGTAACGCTGGAAAACAAAGTACAGACAATACCAGCGTTACAATAGGACAAGCTACTGGGAATAAATCGACAATTGAGTCATCTAACAGAAGGATTGCTACTAGACATTTCAACAAAAATAAGTCAGCAGGGGCAAAGCCAACACAGGTTAGTCCTCGGGACCAATCACTGGTAATTAATTTGTCATCACATACTTTAACTGATATACAACATGAGGTATTGGCTAGGGGCTTGACCTTTGTACCGACTAACCGATTCAATTACTTTACAGCTCTGAAGGACCTCCATCTCTTCTCACGTAAGCTGGTTTTAAAAAAAAACTTCACAGTAAAAATCAAACCCATATTGCTATGACTGACATTGAGAGGCAAACCTTACATGATTTGGAGAGTCTTCTGGGGGAACAAGAATCGCCTCCAACAAGTAGGTTTCCCTCTTCTATTATGCCGAAATCTACGCGTTTTCCCCCCTTGTTCATCTGCCCTAACATTGATAACTTCACCCGATTGGTGGGCGATGATTTCAAGAAATTAATATCTAGACGCAAATTTGACAACCTGACCCATAGGGAACGTGAAGCAATTGACCAATTACAATCTTGGAGAGATGTAGTATTTAAACAGGCGGACAAGGGGGGAAACATAGTGATTTGGCCTAATTCATCATATGAGAGGGAAGCCCACAGACAGTTGAGAGATTCCATCACCTACTCCAAATTGCCCTCTAGCCCTATGCTCTCCTTTATGAGCAAATTACAGGAGATCCTTGTCAGAGCTGTGGAGGAAAACATTATTACTAAAAAGGTGTTTGACGGTCTCATGGTCAGGTCCCCTAGAGTCCCGACTTTTTACCTCTTGCCCAAGATCCACAAGAACATCCTTGACCCACCAGGACGTCCTATAGTGTCCGGAATAGGAGGCTTATGTGACCCTATATGTCAATTTATTGATTACTATTTAAAACCTTTGGTGGAGACTTTGCCTTCCTATATCCGGGACACGACGGACTTCCTGGCACGGGTCGATGGTGTTCTTGTGGATCCTGGCACCCTCTTAGTTACGGCGGATGTGGAGAGTCTGTATACCAGTATAGACCATTCGCATGGTATTGATGCTGCCCGACTCTTCCTGGGATCCTCCGACCTGGACGGCTCTCTGTGTGATTTGGTCCTCGAGTTGGTGGGCTTTAACCTCACCCACAACTTCTTTGTCTTCAAAGACCAGTTTTACTTACAGCAACGCGGCACAGCCATGGGCGCGGCCTGTGCGCCCTCGTATGCAAATCTCTTCCTTGGGGCCAGGGAGAGATGAATTTTTGGCAACGAGGGCCCACGGGCCGCCTCCCATGTGCTGTGCTGGTATCGTTATATTGATGACGTATTTATGTTGTGGGATGGGGGAGCCCATCAGCTCGAGGATTTCTTGAAGATACTGAACAAAAATAAATTTAACATACGTTTGACTTACAAATTTGATGCGAGCACTGTTGATTTCCTGGACGTCCGCCTGGAGGTCGACACAGACCACCGTATCCAGACGGACGTCTTCAGGAAACCAACATCCGTCAATGCGTTATTACACGCTTCATCAGCACACGATGTATCCACTGTGAGAGCCGTCCCGGTCGGACAATTTCTCAGGATGAGAAGAATTTGTTCCACAGGCTCTTGACCTGAAGAAACGTTTCTATACCCGAGGATATAGTCATAGATGTGTCAAATATGGCTATGACCGGGCAAGAAGGACCTCGCGCCGCCAGCTACTGGAGGGTGCCAGATCTAAAACATCTTCAAGTGGGAATGATCCAATACGTTTTATTACAACCTACAATCATGTCTGGCATGACATGCGGGCCATTCTTCAGAAACATTGGTCCATTTTAGAACTGGATCCCATTTTAAGGACATCAGTAGGTGGCTACCCCCTGATGACTTCAAGGAGATCAAAAAATTTATCTGATCTCCTAGTAAGGAGCCATTATGTTCCAGATAAGAAAAATCCTTTTGGAAGTGGCAGTCCTCAGGCTGGCTTTTTCCCATGCGGACACTGCTTGGCCTGCGCCAATGTTCTGCGCTGCTCCTCTTTCACCTCGGCTGATGGAACAAAGGATTTTACCATCAGACAGCGTGTATCTTGCGGCACAACCAATGTGATTTATTATGCGACATGTCCGTGCCCCAAGATATACGTTGGTCTTACCACCCGAGAATTACGTATAAGAGTTCGGGAGCACGTGCGGGACATTGGCGCGGCTAGGTCCGCGAGTGATTCAACTGATCTTAAGACAATCCCCCGACATTTTTTATTACATCACAATTGCGATGATGGATTGCTTAGGATCAGGGGAATCAACGCACTCCATCTGGGAATAAGGGGTGGTAATTACAAGAAACTCCTCGCCCAGATGGAAACTCGGTGGATAGTGCAGCTCGGTACGGTAGCGCCAATGGGTTTAAACAAATCATTGAGCTTTGCCCCATTTCTGTAGCTCTGTTAGTGTTCCACCAAAATTGGATTTTTGGCCCTCTATAAATATGATATTATTGTAATATTGTTGCATATCCTCCGCATTCACCTCACATACTTTTGTGGGGTGATATTTAGTTCTTGTTTTAATTTCTGTTTTTAACTTGTGTTCTTTTATATTCTCTTACATTAAAGTGACCATTGATTTCTGCACCTGGTTCCCTTTTCTGGACTCACAGATTTGTTTTGGGACAATGATTATTATTTCATACCAATGATTGAGACACAGATGAAGAATCATCACCACCAAGATTATACTTCACTACTTTGGCATCATACTTACTTATAATATTTGTATGTTCAAGATATTTTTGATGTTGGTGTGACTCCATTTGTATATATGAGATTCTATTCTGTGATTGCCTTTTTTCTGACTATATCTAAGTATTCTTCCTTTGTGTCTCTATGTTTTGATTTACCCTTCCATCTCCATCCACATTACGGTGCGATGGTTGTGCGCATCGTCCTGCGCCCCCTTGCAGCTGGTTAGCGCAGCGGCGTCTGTTTTGACGTCTTCTCCGTTACCTAGCGCTATGTGAGCCCAGCACGTATGCGCCAATTCTACCATCGCCCCGTGATGTTTAGAGACCTGGGGTTTTTTTTGTGTTTTTTTTCCCCACTGATTGAAGGACCTGCGGGTTCCTTCTGCACATGTGCGGACATCGCGCAATGTAATTGGCCATCTAGTAACATGTGACCTATGTGATGTTTAGAGACCTGGGATTTTCCCTACTAATTGAAGGACCTGCGGGTTTCTTCTTGAAGGATGTAATTGGCCATCTGGGAACATGTGATTCATTCTGTGGGCTTTTTAAAGGTCCTTGTGCAGTTCCACAACTACCCCCTTGAGGAAGCAACATGTTGGCGTTGCGAAACGCACGTCGGGGCGTTTATTTATCTCCCCACATATTCTCCTTTGCCTTAGTGATTTGGTAAGATTATCTTTATAACATCTACAATGTATTTTACTTTCATCATGTTACTTTCACAATGTGTTATATGAGAAATGGACACTCTTGAGCCTGCTTATATCTGGCACTTGCCATTGTTATTACAGCGTTTTCTTGTGATTGGTGATATGTAGTGGAGATATGGACATTATTGAGACTGCTCTTATTTGACACTTGTCACTTTTATTGTAGCGCTGCATGTGGTTATATACCTGTAATTAAACACAAACCATTTCAAGCTAGATTCGGTACTATTACCCTTGCAGTCTCTCATATGTCCATAATGTGAGTTTACTGATCCCATACACGTATTACTCACGGAGCAGTCTTTACTGATATGGCTATACACTCATTTGTCATAGGTTCAGTAATATCATTTATATGGTGATTATATTTATAAACGTGAGTTTGCTGTGATCTGCTGCATATTGATATGTGTCCATAACTGATATAAACCACTTTAATTAGACTTGCAGTCTTGCAGTCTTTTTATGTCTATAATGTGAGTCTGCTGATGCAATATACATGTATTACCCATAGAGTAACCTCTATGGATATGGCAGTTTGACTCTATAAATACATAAGTGTTCACCTTCCTGAGGCAATTGAGTATTATGTGAGGTGGTTCTTGTTTGCAATTGTCACCTGATGTATTATACTATTATTGATATTAATGTTGTTACTAATAAAAATTTTCTATTTTTATGATTAAACATAAATGCCTTATAGCTCTTTTTTCTCCTGTTCTCCATACTTTTTGAGCTGGTTTAATATAGCCAGATGAGGTATCACAGTATAACCGATCTGGGTCTTTCTAAATATAAATATGTGGGATTATATATGTTGTTTTTTATTTAGTACTAAGTAAGACTCTGGATAGGGTATTTGTAGTACATTTTGGGCATTTTCTGTGACATGTGAAAAGGTCACCATACAGGGAAAGGAAGGTGTGATACTATGTTGTTTTAATATGATACTGTCTCGGATGATAATAAGATGACGTGGTTTCAGGTGACTTTTCAGAATGAGCTCTTTTGTGTGTACGAGGAGCAGCAATATTTCTGGGCATCTTGTGACTTATATATTTGTTTTCCCTTCTTTAGACATTTCTAATTCCCAGTTATTTGTGAATTTAGGGCTGGACACTAACTACTGTGATGTTTTGCATACACTGCACAAAGATATGGGAAAATCATGTTCCAATAAATCTGTGTGTACAGCACCTTCAGAAGCAGTAAGTATGACATTAAATATCAGTACTGACTAGGGTATATGTGAATCCAGCACTAGAGTGAGATAAAACAATTACTAAAGCTTTCAGCATTAGTATCTTTTTTACACTTCTTTCACTAAGAAAATGCTTTCTCCTCCCTTGACCATCTCCAGATTTTTGTCATCACTCTGTATGTTGTGATCCATGAATTATCAGTGCAGGAGGCAGTGGAATATGGAGCGAATAATTAGCTCATAAGTGGAGAAAAAGGGTTTTTTTTTACTATAAGATTTATAAAAAACATATATTTACTACTACTTGTTTCAAGTTTGTTGCTATGCCCGTTTAATTCTGTTGCATGAAATTTTACAGTTTGTGTTGAGAAACAAAGTTGGCTAAAATATATTAAGATAATAGTTATAAATGTGTCATTTCTTAATTGGACTGAAGTTGTTGTTGGATTATTATGGGGTGACTCTCTAATAAAGAAGGGTTTGGGTATAATTGTCAATAATAAATTAAAAATATCATACAGCACCAGTCTACTGCTTCAAAAGCAAGCAGAATATTGATAATTATCTGTATTAGAAAAGGCACATTTACTAAAAAGAGAGAATTATCTTACTCTTTAATATAGCACTGATGTGACACCACATCATAAATATGTGGGCCAGTTTTGGGCACAAGTCCTTAAAGGAGTTGTCAGGTCTTAACTACATGTCTGCAGTCACCCTATGTGACTGGAGACTTATGAATCCACACAACACGTGTACTGCACTAAATGTTGTAACGCTCAGATACTGTTTTGAAAATAGCTGAAAAACATTTAGATATAAGTAATAAGTGATTATACTAATAAGTGACATGATATCTATAATACCTACAAATATGTGTTTATGAACCCCCTAAAAAGTGAACAAATAGCGGATATGTATAAAAATATAACAAATTTTATTCCAAGTCAACATTTACAAAAAATGCACAAAAACTATAGTAGAAAAATGGAAAAGAAGGTAGAGCGTGTAGAGGTAGTCGAGGGATTAGAGACTGCTGAAAAGTAAAATCAAATAATAAATGTACATATGGAGAGACTATACATCCACAAATGTAACCTCAATTTGAATACAATCGTCCTCTAGTGCATACAACACATATAGTGACAGTATAACTGAGAATAATAACCTGGATAATCAAACAGTGCAAAAATAGCAGTACATGCAAAAATTAATGTTCATCCATGTAACTGTATGTTCTTAAGCTTGTGTCCACAGCCCCGAAGCACGTCTCGCATGGGCTTCCTCGGGAGGCTGTATTCAATTCAATTATGTTTTGAAAAAGGTAATTTAACTCACAGAAGCTTCCATTATGATTGTGCTTCATGTCCTAACATTGTAAACATTGGAGATTGCAATAAGATATACAGAATAAAACACATTTTTATTATCATATTCGTCTTATATGCATGTATTTTCAATGGTGATCTGTTATGATTCGGTAGCCGCGGAGGACAGTAGCAAAAATAGGCTAGGCAACCAGACACCCAGAGAGGTTGGTAACTTAGCGGATTGCAGACCCCTAAACTGACAACACAACTAGAATTAGCCGTGGGACGTACCTACGGTGCACTAGACGCCTCGACACAGCCATAGAGTTAACTAAGCCTAAACAGAGAAAGGGGAAAGCTAAACTGCCCCGGAGTAGAGCCCCAAAGGAATAGGTAGCCCCCAAACATATTTTGGCGGTGAGACAAGATGAAATACAAATACAGGCAGAAAATAGAGCAAGCAAATGCTGGGGCCCAAACTGTCTAGATAGAACAGGACAGGAAAGAATACTGTCTGTAATCCAGCAAAAACCCTAAGAAAAATTCCAACACATCTGATATGAAAAAATACTGAGACCACACGATCTCTCCCCGCTAGATCAGAACTCTGGTGTGAACTGGTAGAAAATCAGCAGATACTGAAATAACAGGGAGCTGGAAATAAATAACTGTGGCAAATGAGAAACAGAGTCCAGTGCAGGCCCCCACTGGGGACCTTGCTGTACTAGCTCCAGATACGCAGAAAACTGAGAAAAGCAAAAGGAAAACAAAAGCCACAGAAATAAACAGCAAAATAACTTATCTGAAAGTTGCAGGACACAGCAGGAAGCAAGTAGACTTCCAAAAGGGCTCAGAAAGAAGCAAATCACCGGCAAGGATCATTGGAAGGCTGCTCACTTAAATCTCCACAGTCATTAACACCTGATTGCCAATCATCGCCCTCAGGTGAAAGACTTCTGTTAGCCAAAGCAGCTTCATTATCAGCAGCAACCACCAGGGGTATCCCATACTCAGAAGTCAGATTAAAAGTGTTCTCAACAGTGATCCCATTATCTTCTTCAATCTCAGACTCCTACAAAAGAGAAATATGAGTTTCTTCGTAATTTTATTTTTATTAATTAATATTTTTGGCAAATGCTTCACAATGCTTCAGTGGTCAAATAATCATGCAAAACTGAGACAGTCAGAGCTGCAGCCAGAAGGTGAGTACTCTTTGACTTTTTTATGCTACATATCTGCAAGTGTTTGGGGTCCACTTTGTTGAAAGTGGAAAACACCTTTAGGGCGCAGACAGATAGCCATACAACATAGGCATTGATCGTATCGCAATGCTCAGACTGGCTATCGGCTTTCCTGACCCAAGTTTTACAGCTGCTTAAAAATACAGGCCTTCACGCTGATGTCGGGAGAGACGCCGGTCAGTCCAAACATTGCGATACGATCGTTGTCCATGTTGTATGTCTGTCTGTCTGAGCCCTTACGATAAATTAAATACCGTATATACTCGTGTATAAGCCGAGATTTTCAGCACCTTTTTTCGTGCTGAAATGCCCCCTCGGCTTATACATGAGTCATAGGGCAGAAACCAGCGGGGGCGGGGATGCCGCGGCAGGAGCCGGTGGCTGGGACATCATACTCACCCCTCCCCGTGCCATCGCTGAGCGTCCCTGCAATCCTGCGTTCTCCCCGGCTTCCTGCAGCTCTCCAGCGCTGAGCGATGATGTAATACCCGCTCATTAAGGTCATGTAATATGGACGCGATGCCACTCCCATGGGCGTGGCCTCCATATTCATGGCCTTAATGAGCGGTATTACATCACCGCTCAGCGCTGGAGAGCTGCAGGAAGCCGGGGAGAAGGCAGGATTGCAGGGACGCTCAGCGATGGCACGGGGAGGGGTGAGTATGATGGAGGAGAGGACAAGGAGCACGGAGCAGGATGGGGGGGAAAACGGTGGACGGGGGAAGCATGGAGGAGGACGGGGGGAGAACGGAGGACGGGGAAGCATGGAGCAGGACGGGGAGAACGGTGGACGGGGGAAGCATGGAGGAGGACGGGGGAGAGAACGGGAGGACGGGGAGAGCATGGAGCAGGACGGGGGAAGCATGGAGGAGGACAGGGAGAGACGGAGGACGGGGGAAGCATGGAGGAGGACAATGAGCATGGAGCAGGACGGGGGGAGGATGGAGGGCACAGAGGAGCACGGAGCAGGACGGGGAGAGGATGGAGGGCACAGAGGAGCATGGAGCAGGACGGGGGGGCACAGGAGACGGAGAGGAATGGGAGCACAGCGGAGGACAGAGCAGGAGGGGGGAGTACAGAGGAGAATGGGGGAGCACAGAGCTGGATGGGGGAGCAAGGAGCAGGACGGGGCAGCACAGAGCAGGAGGGCAGTTTATACACCCGGCTTATACACGAGTCAATAAGTTTTCCAGTTTTTTTGTGGCAAAATTAGGGGAGTCGGCTTATACACGGGTTGGCTTATACACGAGTATATACGGTAAGTACCTTAGAAGTTTATAATTTTTCCTTAATGTTTTATGAATATGTTTGTATTCAATGACAACTTGAGCAAATGTCAGCATATGTCACAAATTTGACTTATTTCCCAAACTGAATTTTGAAATACCCTCCTCACATATATACTCACATACTGGGTGGTCCAAAAGTAGGTGGACAGAAAATAATAACATTTATTTTGATTTATATATAAAATTATATTTACTAACACAAGCATAACATTGATTATTAAATTTTATTCTGAACAATAATACAAAAGCCTTTAAATTTTATCAACGCAAGTGCTCAAACTGTTTTCCATCACAATTTGCACAGCTTTGAAGTCTGCCTCTTACGCTTTGACAAACATTTTTGCACAAGTCTCTTTGGGTATTAATTTCTTGAAATGCATCTCTTATGTAATTTTTCAAATCACTGACACTTTTTGGTTTTCCACTATAAACTTTGTCATTGAGTAAAAAATCCATTGAGGTCAAGTCTGGTGAACGTGCCGGCCAATCAAGTGGGCCTCTTTGGCCATTCCATTTATTAGGAAATGTTTCATCAAGATACTCGCAGACTACTCTTGAATAATGTGGAGGGGCCCCATCGTGTTGGAAATAAAGGTCATTTACATTAGGCTGTTGCTGTAACTGGGGAACAACTTGATTCATTAGAATTTTGAGATACTTATCTCCTGTGACTGTTCCATAAAAAAAAATGGTCCAAAAACACCAAAACTTGAAATACCACCCCAAACATTGACATCAGGCTCATTTAGTTGTTGCTCTAATGTTAAATGCAATCATTATACCAGTAAATACAATTATGTCTGTTAATATGGCCAGATAATTTGAAAGAAGCTTCATCACTCCACATAATGTAATCTAAAATTACTAGATTTTCTTCAATTTCGTTAAACATAATCTCACTAAATTGCAGCCGCCTGTCTGGATCATCCTCCAATAAACCATGACTTAGACGTGGACGATAAGCTTTCCATCCAATAGATTTCAGGATTCGCATGATGGAAGCTCGTGAAATTCCCAATTCTAAAGAGACCCTTCTGGTGGACTTTTTAGGACTCTGAACAAATATTTTAGCAACAAGTTGTTTATTATTTTCTGTACAGGCTGTTTTGGGTCGACCAGTTTTTGGAGCATTAAGGATTGAGCCAGTGGCATCGAATCTGTCACAAATGCGGTAAATGGTTAGTCTCTTTGGGGCTTGAGTACCAAATGTTTCAACCCAATTTGCTCTAACTGTTTCAGCATTTTGAGATTTCCAATACTCTTTTAAAATCCATTTTCTTTGATCTGTATTTAAATTATTTGCCATTTTGGGGGAGATTTATCTGTGAAAACTGGATCTGTGAAACTGTCTCAGTTGCCTTTAGCAACCAATCAGATTCCAGCTTTCATTTTCCAAAGAGTCTGTGAAGAATGAAAAGTGGAATCTGATTGTTTGCTAAGGGCAACTGAGTCAGTTTCACTTTACACCATGTTTGATAAATCTCCCCTTCATTACCCTATTACACATACTGCCCACCTACTTTTGGACCACCCTGTATATAGGCCAAAAGAATGTTCATTTCGCTAATAAAGAGCTGTACGGTTTTCTAACAGTACTAAATAGCCATTACCCATTTAACACGTGACAAGAAAGTCTATGACAAACATGTAAGTCTATAGAAGCACAAATGGAAATGGTTGGGGCATGTGCAAAGTTCAGAATGCATTGTGCGTAATCTAGCTAAAATATTTAATCCGATTTGGTATGGCTGCGCTCTATGGGCTCATTCAGACATCTATCAGATTTTTACGGATAGTACTCGTACCTACAATAGTGTACAGTACAGGACCATTCACATGTTGTGGACTGGGTGGTCTGTGGACAATGTCCAATTTTGATCAAAGCATTGGATCAAAATCGACAATACAAGCCTATGAGTCTGATTTTCATGGACTATTAGTAACGAGAAGGTGGAGAAACTTTTTTATCCACATGCGTGGAAAAACTGATGACAGTCGGAACACACTGTGCTCAAACTCTGATCAAAATAACCGGTCCATTTTTCTTGTACATGGAAAATACTGACCTAAGACAGAATACTTGAGCAAGAAGTGTAAGACCATTGGATGACCAAGCTGACATTTATCTGATGCACACTGTCTCAAGATAGACATAGATATTCTGATTAAGATAACTTACCGATTTTCTGTTTTTTCTTTCCTTTTTATTCTTATAAGCAATAAAATGGATAAAGGTGAGAATTCTGCAGGCACAAAAAGATTTTCATCAGTATCGACTAGCCAAGTATACATTCCAATTATTAAAACTTTAATAATAAAACATTTCATCTGGTTTAAAGTTGACTTATTCGGTGGCCATAATGTAAATATCTGGGCATTCAGCTTGTGTTTCACATTTTATAGTTTAATAAAGCATATATAGTAGAAAAAACACCCCAGGGATTATATATCAAAAATTAGCAGCAAAAAATAGGGGATTATTAAAACTTAACATTTAATAAACCTAATGTTAAAAAACGGACACATATATAGAAAACATCCTCCATGAAACACACCGTGAGGATATATGATATATTACTGAGAGATAAGTCCATAAGGACCACAAAATAAGGAGATATTAAATGCCAGACAGAAAATATATAATTAGCTCTGCACCGCAAGAGCAAATATAGCAACCCTGCACCGCTAGACTTGCATATATTCTGCCTGGAATATAACTATACTTCTATAGGGCGACATATAGATATGGAACAATCTCACCCATTCAAAAAAGTCGTCCCTTCCAATTCTCATCTCCTATTAAAGTATGCATCTGGTCATCTTCCAGAATCAGTAGAGCCCTTTCCCAACGCGTTTTTTCCTGTTAGAATTCATCAGGGGATATGGCATATAGAAACATCTTCATCAAATGCATCTCTCTCATGCATGTTTTCTATATATGTGTCCGTTTTTTAACATTAGGTTTATTAAATGTTAAGTTTTAATAATCCCCTATTTTTTGCTGCTAATTTTTGACATTTTATAGTTTAGCCCAATATAAAACATTTGAACCGCAAACAGGACCTATCTATAACTGTAGATATTTCTTTGCTGTCACGTGATTTGAAGAATTCTTTCACTTGAGAACTTTAACCCCTTGCTGTCAAAGCCAATTTTCGTTTTTTGCTCCTTAGCTTTTTCCTAACCTTCCAAGAACCATACCGTATTTAAAGGGAATCTGTCACCCCATTTTTGCCTTATGAGATGCGGCCACCGCCATCAGGAGCTTATCTACAGCATTCTGTAATGCTGTAGATAAGCCCCCGATGTCACCTGAAAGAGAAGAAAAACGAGTTATATTATACTCACCCAGGGGCGGTCCTCCTTCCGGTTCGGTCCGATGGGCGTTGTGGTCCGGTTCGGCACCTCGCATCTTCTAGCGAAGCCGGCCTCTTCTTTGAGTCCCGTCGCAGCTCCTGTGCAGGCGCACTGCTCTGCCCTGGTGAGGGCAGAGCAGAGTACTGCAGTGTGCTGGTGCCGGGAAAGGTCAGAGAGGTCCGGCGCTTGCGCACTGTAGTACTCTGCTCTGCTCTCACCAGGGCAGAGCAGTGCGCCTGCACAGGAGCTGCGACGGGACGGAAAGAAGAGGCCGGCTTCGCTACAAGATGGGAGGCACCGAACCGGACCACGACGCCCATCGGATCGGACCGGACGGCGGACCGCCCCTGGGTGATATAATATAACTCGTTTTTCTTCTCTTTCAGGTGACATCGGGGGCTTATCTACAAGCATTCCGGAATGCTGTAGATAAGCCCCTGATGGCGGTGGCCCTATCTCATAGGGCAAAAATGGGGTGACAGATTCCCTTTAATGTTTGAATTCACCACTGTTTAATGGATTCATAAGGTCAGTAAGGTTAAAGCAATGTCAAACTTATATAGATTTTTTAATATTTTACTGGATTATGTCCTCATTGTGTCCTCATTTTCTGAAACTCATAACTTATTTATTTTTCTGTCAATAGAGCCATATGAAAGTTTGCGATAAAAGGTGTCTTTCTAATATTGCACAGATTCACACCCAATATCTGAGTTACCCATATCAGGAAGGTGTTGAAACAAATCTGTCAGTAGCTTTGACAAACTGTATTGGGGCGCTGGGCTATAAACTGACATGCTTCAGACCATGTAAGTTCATCATAAGTCTCTTGTTTATTGTTTCTTATGCAACCCACTGTTGGTTACACTTCAACAATGCACTTAAAAGAGGTTGTCTGGTCTAAATTAAAAGTCTGCAGACCTGTGAATCCTCCCAGCTCTTGCAATATGTGCTGCGAGGATGCACTGTTGTCTGCCTCGGAAACAGCGGTCAAGTATGCGATATACATACTCCCATCCAGAAATGTCGCCCACTAGACAGCTGGGCCCAATACATCGGGTGTGGCCTTGCTCCATACACTTGCATGGAGCGTGGCTGCGCCCATGAGTTCTACCCGGGAGTATGCATATCACATACTTAACACATACGTGTTGTTCCCGGGGTAGATACCTGCGAATCCTTGCAGCACACAGAGGTTTACAGTCACGCAAAGTGACTGCAAACTTTTAATTTTAGACTGGCAACTAGTGATGAGCGAGTATACTCGTTGCTCGGGTGGTCTCCGAGTATTTAGAAGTGCTCAGAGATTTAGTTTCTGTTGCCGCAGCTGCATGATTTGTGGCTGCTGGACAGCTTGGATACATGTGAGGAATGCCTGTTTGTTAAGGAATCCCCACATGTATTCAGGCAGTCAAATAGCCGCAAATCATGCAGCTACGGCAACAGAAACTAAATCTCCGAGCACTTCCAAATACTCAAAGATCACCCGAGCAATGAGTATACTCGCTCATCACTACTGGCAACCCCTTTATTATAATTATACTACTTTACTTATACTTTATTATAATATAAAATGCCATGTAGCCCCCATGTCTGTTGTTTCTTAGGCCTGTAGTAAAAACAATAACCCCTTTAAGAATTATATACCCTTTATTGAAACCTAAATTTACCGCACATTGTAAATAAAATGAGCCATACAGATGACAATAGTGGTTCATTTTTTTAAATCTAATTCTTAAATCAATAGCTATTTATAGGAAACTCTATGCTGTTTCCTAGATTAGGCGAATAATTCAGTCACCATCCTTAACCTTAACAATAATACATATCTAAAAATGTGAAACATTATATTAAATAATAGATATACATGAAAATGATAATATATCACAGGGACTCGCCAGGTTTTCAATTCCATATTTGAAGGCAGCATGATATAGGGGCAGAGACCCTGATTCAAGTGATGTATCACTTACTGGGATTCTTACTGCAGTTTTTATAAAAATCAATTTGGTCTGCTACAGATCTACCAGATCTCTGAATACTGAGCTCTTTGTAGATCCCTTCCAACACCAAACCACAAATTGAAAACTGTGTCTATAAACTGTGCATAGGCAGAAAGCTGCCTAACAGGAGTGGGGGTGGAGTTCAACCAGGATCTTAAATATTTTAAACCTATTTTGTAGCAGTTTACTAGTCCTCTAATGATAATCTCCTGCTGATAAAATAGTGATGTTATCAAAACTACAGCAAGCAGCCTCGTAATGCTGCTCTTACATTAGGCGCCAAAAACCTGGTGACGGATTCCCTTTAAATAATGCAATCAAATAGTTCATGCTTAGTATTTTTAGTATTTTTACCTGTGGTACAAAAGAGCACTGAACTGTAATAACAGCAAAACAGCAAACGAAAGTAGGAACATGAATCCAATGGGATCCACATACAGTTTTTCAGTGCTTGAATGGCTGCCATTCACATAAAGCTTAGGCAGAACAATATGCACAGATGAGCCTATGATTTGCAGGAAAAATGTTGCAACAATCCACAGCAAGTTGATCATAAAGATGACGAATGTAACCTGTTAATATTCAGAAAACAAAAGAATGTAAATGTCAAATCTGCAGTTCTAGATGTTTATATTAATATATTTATACTTGTAAGGGAAGCAACTATTAGCAGTCACTTACTTTATTTCTCAAAGACTTTAATTCACTCTGAGTCATAGCTTGCTTTTTTTCATCCTCGTTGAAGGGCTCCAGGAGACGCGGGATAACTTCTTTCCAGAAACCTTCTTCCTCCTACAAAGATCATACAATTGTTCATAGTATTGCTGTTTACCAATATTACAGAGTTGTTTGTGTTTTTATTGCACTTAAAAGTATTACTGGAAAAAGCACATCTCCATCACAGAGATTTTTCTACCACCTATTCATACATTACAGCTTAGCAGTAGCAATTACTCGCAAAGACCTTGAATACAGTGTCATGTGCAAGCTTAACTGCAGCTCCAATCAAATTCCCCTTGTAATATAGGAATCGTGTTGATCTCAATTGCTAAAATGAAGGAACTTCATCACTTTATGGAAATTCATGACTCCCTGTGCTATTTCTTTGTACAGTTCAGCTCCATTCTACAACATAGCTTCATTTATGGGGCTAAGTTGCCCTTCCCAGCACAGTACTTTGTGATCAACGGGGATCATGCCAGGTGGACCCCCACAATGGTAAAGCTTTGTAACAGACCTAGAGCAGTGTTACTTCATGCAATTCAATTACCTACAACAGGTGAAATAAGTATTGAACACGTCACCAATTTTCTAAGTAAATATATTTCTAAAGGTGTAATTGACATGAAATTCTCACCAGACATCAGTAACATCCCATCCAATCCACATAGGCAAACAACTCAATCCATAGATTTCCATACATTAAGTTATTTGTAATAATGAGAAGTGACATGGGAGAGAGAGAAAAAAAAGCATTGCATACACTTGCTTAAATGTATTTAATACTTTATACAAAAGCCTTTGTTGATGATGACAACTTCAAGATGCCACCTTAAAGGAGAAACTAGTCGCATGCATTGCTATTGTGCGATGTTGGCCCATTCTGCTACACAAACACACTGCAAATCCTGAAGGTTTCGTGGTCACCTTCTACAAACGCTGAGGTTTATTTCCTTTCATAAATTGTCTATTGGATTCAGGTCAGGTGATTGGCCGGGTCATTCTCACACCTTTATTTTCTTTTTCTGAAACCAATTGAGAGTTTCCTTGGCTGTGTGTTTGGGATCATTGTCTTGTTAAAATGTCCACCCTCGTTTCATCTTCATCATCCTGGTATATGACAGTGGATTTTTATCAGGAATGTCTAGGTACATTTGTCCATTCATCCTTCCTTCAATTATATGATGTTTGCCAGTGCTGTATGGTAAAAAACAGCCCATCACCATGATGTTCCCACCTCCAAACTTATCTGTTGGTACGGTGTTTTTGTAGTGATATCTTTTGTCCTCCATACATGGTGTGTATTATGGCACCCAAAGAGTTCAAATTTGGTCTTATCTGACCAGACTATATTCTCCCAGTATTTCACAGGCTTGTCTAAATATTGTTGTGCAAGCTATAAATGCCCTTGAACATGAATTTGTTCAGCAATGGAGTCTTGCATGGTGACAGTGCATACAGGCCATGGAGGTTGAGTGCATTACTTATTGTTTTCTTTGAAACAATTGTACATGCTGATTCCAGATCTTTTAGTAACTATTCACAGGTGGTGATTCTCTTCACTCCTATGTCTGAAATCTTTTGGGGAGCACCTGGTTGTGGCCAGTTCATGGTGAAATGATGTTCTTTCCACTTCCGGATTATGGCCCCAACAATGCTCATTAGAACCTTCCGTAGTTTAGAAATTCTTCGGTAACTAATGTCATCAGTAGATTTTTCAACAATATTGTGATGGTCTGGAGACAGCTCACTGGTTTTACTTATCATGAGATGTTTCTTGTGTGACACCTTGGTAATGAGACACCTTTTTATAGGCCATCAGATGAACCGGTTGATATTATTTTTCACTAAATTGCAGGATTGCTTTCTAATTACTGATAGATTTCAACTGGTGCAATGACATTCCGTGGCTTTTGTACCTTTCTATATTCATGTGTTCAATTCTTTTTCCTTGTGCCATTTCTCATTAGTACACATAACTTAATGTGATGCTGAGTCACTTCTCACAGACAAGCCGTGAATCAGGGAAATCAAGGAGTCTGAGGTCAAAAGCCAGGAGAGTACATCATAAACACAGGGAAGAGACAAAGGAGCAGTCAGATCACAGTCCAGAGTCAGAATTCCAAGGTCAGAGTGCATCAAGGCAAGAGGGGTAATACAAAAGAGTAGTATGTCTGATTCAGAGCACAAAGCCAGAGAACACAGCACACTGAGCTGAAAGCTATGACTGCCAGCTATCGGAGACTGACAGCTTAGTAAAATAGCTGGATAATCACTAAAAATAGGGGACACCTGACGAGAGTTCAGCACCTTCCAACCTCAGATTGGACTGCTGCGCTGTCAAACAAAATATTCAGCACATCCCTGCATGACTGAGCAGTCAATCAAAATACCGACAGCTCAGCACACCCCTGCACAAGACTGGATGACTGAGCAGTCAGTCACTGCATCCAAGACACACTGAGTGGTTAATCATGACACTTAATTTATGGGCATTTATGATTTGATTTCTTTGCCTGTATGGATAGGATAAGTTGTTACCAACAGCTGATGATAATTTCATGTCAATAACAACTTTAGAAATATATTTCTTAGAAAACTTATGACGTGTTCAATACTCATTTCACCAACTCAATAAAACAAATATGCTAAATATGCTACCAGAGAAAGAGTCTCTTTTTAGGCTACTGATCCTGGTTGGAAACTATTATATTCTCTTTATTATATTATCAATATTACCTCTTCACGACCTATGACGTAAAAGCTCGTCACTAGTGTTGAGCATTCCGATACCGCAAGTATCGGGTATCGGCCGATATTCGCGTTATCGGAATTCCGATACTTTTTCAATATCGTATACCGGAATCGGAAGTTCCCATAATTCTTTGAGAGGCAATGTGATTTTAGTCAGCCAATGAGGAATCCTACGAAGTGTGGGCACATCCTGTAATGATGCGGTCATCTTAACTAATGGCATGGCTGTGATTGGCTGCTGAAATGATGTCAGAATGCACTATAAAAGGCGCCGCAGCCATTTTAGCGTCACTGTGCTGTGAACTCAGTTAGGGACAGAACGCTGCTGTGCTGACTCTGAGGGACAGTTAGATATTGCGATTTTGTGTACTACTGTGCTTGAGGCAGGCTAGTTTACCAACCGCTGTGTAAAGCTTCATTTTGCCAGTGTTGTTTTAACAGCTCTGTGCAAGGTGTGTGTGTGACAGTGCAGGTGACGCTGCAGTTTGCTCTGCATCCACCGCTGTTTGTAGGCATCTGCACGTGTCACTTTTTTTTTTTTTTTTTTTATTTTATTTAGTGGAATTGGTGCAGCTCCATTATATTAGAAAAAAATCAAATCTATTAGTGTGACGTGCTTCCATCCGTATACAATACATTGGTTGCAAACACTATAGAAGTACAGAAAGGAGCTTTTCACAGATTGTGGACAGTTGTGTTTCAGTGTTCACTTCAGTCTGTGTTTTTTACTTTTTTGAGTGCAGATCACGCTCCAGTTACTTGTTCAAGCACTGCTGCTTGTACTCTGCTGAGCGTGTCTCAGTGGCTCATCCTTTTCATTTATCTCCAATTGGTTCTGCTACATTCCATTTAAAATAAATCTAATCTATTAGTGTGACGCGCTTCCATCCGTATACAATACATTGGTTGCAAACACTATAGAAGTACAGAAAGGAGCTTTTCACAGATTGTGGACAGTTGTGTTTCAGTGTTCACTTCAGTCTGTGTTTTTTACTTTTTTGAGTGCAGATCACGCTCCAGTTACTTGTTCAAGCACTGCTGCTTGTACTCTGCTGAGCGTGTCTCAGTGGCTCATCCTTTTCATTTATCTCCAATTGGTTCTGCTACATTCCATTTAAATAAATCTAATCTATTAGTGTGACGCGCTTCCATCCGTATACAATACATTGGTTGCAAACACTATAGAAGTACAGAAAGGAGCTTTTCACAGATTGTGGACAGTTGTGTTTCAGTGTTCACTTCAGTCTGTGTTTTTTACTTTTTTGAGTGCAGATCACGCTCCAGTTACTTGTTCAAGCACTGCTGCTTGTACTCTGCTGAGCGTGTCTCAGTGGCTCATCCTTTTCATTTATCTCCAATTGGTTCTGCTACATTCCATTTAAAATAAATCTAATCTATTAGTGTGACGCGCTTCCATCCGTATACAATACATTGGTTGCAAACACTATAGAAGTACAGAAAGGAGCTTTTCACAGATTGTGGACAGTTGTGTTTCAGTGTTCACTTCAGTCTGTGTTTTTTACTTTTTTGAGTGCAGATCACGCTCCAGTTACTTGTTCAAGCACTGCTGCTTGTACTCTGCTGAGCGTGTCTCAGTGGCTCATCCTTTTCATTTATCTCCAATTGGTTCTGCTACATTCCATTTAAAATAAATGTAATCTATTAGTGTGACGCGCTTCCATCCGTACACAATACATTGGTTGCAAACACTATAGAAGTACAGAAAGGAGCTTTTCACAGATTGTGGACAGTTGTGTTTCAGTGTTCACTTCAGTCTGTGTTTTTTACTTTTTTGAGTGCAGATCACGCTCCAGTTACTTGTTCAAGCACTGCTGCTTGTACTCTGCTGAGCGTGTCTCAGTGGCTCATCCTTTTCATTTATCTCCAATTGGTTCTGCTACATTCCATTTAAAATAAATCTAATCTATTAGTGTGACGCGCTTCCATCCGTATACAATACATTGGTTGCAAACACTATAGAAGTACAGAAAGGAGCTTTTCACAGATTGTGGACAGTTGTGTTTCAGTGTTCACTTCAGTCTGTGTTTTTTACTTTTTTGAGTGCAGATCACGCTCCAGTTACTTGTTCAAGCACTGCTGCTTGTACTCTGCTGAGCGTGTCTCAGTGGCTCATCCTTTTCATTTATCTCCAATTGGTTCTGCTACATTCCATTTAAAATAAATCTAATCTATTAGTGTGACGCGCTTCCATCCGTATACAATACATTGGTTGCAAACACTATAGAAGTACAGAAAGGAGCTTTTCACAGATTGTGGACAGTTGTGTTTCAGTGTTCACTTCAGTCTGTGTTTTTTACTTTTTTGAGTGCAGATCACGCTCCAGTTACTTGTTCAAGCACTGCTGCTTGTACTCTGCTGAGCGTGTCTCAGTGGCTCATCCTTTTCATTTATCTCCAATTGGTTCTGCTACATTCCATTTAAAATAAATCTAATCTATTAGTGTGACGCGCTTCCATCCGTATACAATACATTGGTTGCAAACACTATAGAAGTACAGAAAGGAGCTTTTCACAGATTGTGGACAGTTGTGTTTCAGTGTTCACTTCAGTCTGTGTTTTTTACTTTTTTGAGTGCAGATCACGCTCCAGTTACTTGTTCAAGCACTGCTGCTTGTACTCTGCTGAGCGTGTCTCAGTGGCTCATCCTTTTCATTTATCTCCAATTGGTTCTGCTACATTCCATTTAAAATAAATCTAATCTATTAGTGTGACGCGCTTCCATCCGTATACAATACATTGGTTGCAAACACTATAGAAGTACAGAAAGGAGCTTTTCACAGATTGTGGACAGTTGTGTTTCAGTGTTCACTTCAGTCTGTGTTTTTTACTTTTTTGAGTGCAGATCACGCTCCAGTTACTTGTTCAAGCACTGCTGCTTGTACTCTGCTGAGCGTGTCTCAGTGGCTCATCCTTTTCATTTATCTCCAATTGGTTCTGCTACATTCCATTTAAAATAAATCTAATCTATTAGTGTGACGCGCTTCCATCCGTATACAATACATTGGTTGCAAACACTATAGAAGTACAGAAACGGGCCTTTCACAGCTACTGAACATGGGTTTTTAATTTTTAACTAAAATATGTATTTTTTCAAATGACACAAATATAAGTAATGTTGAAGAGGAATAGTCCTACATCCATTGTTTGCACAATATTACAGGTGTACATCATGTCCCTTAATCAACAATGTATTATTATATTTACTTGTATGCTTTTATTTAAAAGCCAAGAACACAGAAGGATAACCTTCGCACTGCAGCTGTTGTCAAAGTTCAACCCACATTATGCACTTCCAACATTGCAGCATTTGAGGCATGATGTGAGTTGGATTGGTCAAAGTTATGGAGTGAGAAGGTTCACCATCAGTACCCTATAGCATAAGTATGCTTTTGTGTTAGCATTTGTGTTAGACATGTGGATATCTGCCATAATATGTCACAATTATTTAGTTACAGATTTGTTACCAACACTTATCATTGAATGGTTTTAAATTTGACGTTTCACTTGTTTACAGCTTAGAAATAAGGGTGTAGCCTGATATCTATGTGTAGCACTAGCCACTTTAACATGTCATGTTTTTTTAAACATGTGTAGCTAGGTAGCAGTAATTTTTGCCGGACACACAGCAGGGGAACAGCAGGCGTTACTGAACCCCACTATCACTATAGCTTGTGTATTGGTCTGTGGACACGACACTTCTGAGCAGCAACTGGCAGTGTTGTAGCCCAGGGAGTATAGCTCAGGTGGTAGAAAGATGAACATAACAGGAGACATGGAAAACGTTGCCAACCAGTTAGTTAATCTGAAACCGGACAGGCAAATTCAGGCGAGATCCATGCCTAGTTCATTTTCAGAAAAGTAAGCCATTCTACATTATCGTAGGATAGTCGCATGCAACGGTCTGTTAGTACACCACCTGCAGCAGTAAAGACGCGCTCCGATAATACACTGGCAGCAGATCAAGCCAGCACCTCCAATGCATACTGGCTAAGCTCTGGCCATGTATCCAGCTTAGAGACACAAAACTTGAATGGGGAAGAGCCATCTGAGAGTACACTGAGAGGGCAAGACATGTAGTCTGTAACCATCTTACGGAAATGTTGCCTCCTGCTGACTGGAGCCGTCTCGGATGGTGTAGACATTGGTGGCGCTGCCACAAAACTTCGACACATTTGGAACATACTGTTCTTGCCCTGTGCAGAGGCGCTGCTTGTGCTCCCTCTTGTTGCAGAGCTGTCTCCACTGCCTCGACGCACAGAGCTGCTTTGTAAATCAGTAGCAGCAGCAGTGCTCTCGGCTGGAATGGAGAACATTATGGATTGCACCAGTGTGTCTTGGTACTTCCGCATTTTACGCTCCCGGTTCAACGGTGTGATGAGGCTTTGTAAGTTGTCCCGGTAGCGAGGGTCTAGGAGGGTGTACACCCAATAATCAGACGTGGTGTGAATGTGTTCGATGCGGCGGTCGTTTCTCAGCCACTGCAGCATGAAATCAACCATGTGCTGCAGACTCCCAACTGGCCAAGAAACGTTGTCCCCTGCAAGAGGCGTCATCTCCGCCTGCTGTGCATCACCCCACCCTTGGTCTACATACTGACTAGAGCATTGTCTACCTCCCTCTGGAGCGATGTCTTCCTCCTCCATTGACTCCTCCTCATCCTCCTCACAAAGTCCTTCAAATACATATAAATTTACAAAATTTAAAACTCAAAATTTAAAAACTTTGTATCATAATTCTGTAACATCAGTTTATGGAAACACAATACCATTACAAAAGGATAGACAAAAAATGTACATTATGTGCTTTGTAAATACATTAAAAGTTTGTAATGGTTATGAAAATATAGACAGCGACTCTGGAGGTTCAATTGTTGATACAGCATGGTACTTTGAAAGTCCTCCAGCCCTTTGTGAGGAACCACGTTGCGCTGACTGTCCAGAAGGTGATGGAATTTGTGACTCCTCATCCTCCACCTCTTCCAAAACCTCATGCCTTAGTGCTTGCAGTGTTTTTTGAAGCAGGCAGATAAGGGGGACAGTCAGGCTGACTAGTGCATCATCTGCACTCGCCATCCGCGTTGACTCATCAAACGCACGCAAAACGTGGCAGATATCCTTCATAGAGTTATTCGCCACTCATTACACTGGCAGTGGCTGCCCATTCATTATAGGATCCAATTCTAATTACTGGTTCTCACCAACAAAGCTCTCCACAGCGCAGCACCCCCCTACATCTCCTCCCTTATTTATATTTATCGGCCTAACCGACTGCTGCACTCTGCAAACGACCTTCGACTAACCTCTGCACTAATCCGTACCTCCCACTCCCAACTCCAAGACTTCACCCGCGCTGCGCCAATCCTCTGGAATGCTCTACCCCAAGAAATTAGGACTATCCGCAATTTGGATGGTTTCAGGCGCTCCCTCAAAACACATTTGTTCACAGTGGCCTATCACATTCACTAATCAAAGTCATTCTATGTGTAATTCTGTGTGTGTAGCCCATTCACTATCTCCATGCATCCCTCACTTCCTTAAAATGGCTGGACCATCATTGTAAAAACACCATTGTATATAAACACCTGTACTTTGTATCTCCCACACCTCATTGTAGATTGTAAGCTTTCACCAGCAGGGGCGGCTGATTTTGCTTTAATTATTGTATTGTTAACGTTGTTACTTATGACTCGTGTTTTGAAACTGTTAAACTGTAAAGCACTGCGGAATATTATGGCGCTATATAAATAAATAATATTATTATTCTTATTATAGAGGCCCACTCAGTAGTGGTGAAGTGTGAACGGCGCAAATTGCGAGTTGACTGCGCCTGATGCAGCTGATACTCCATTACTGTTGGCTGCTGCTCACACAACCGCTCCAACATATGTAACGAGAAATTCCACCTGGTGGGTACGTCACATATGATGCGATGTTCATGAAGGTGAAATCTGCGTTGCAGAGCTGCAATCAGCGATCTGGCCATGCTGGAACGTCGCAAGTGAGCGCACTCTAGGCGGACCTTGTGCAGCAGTGCATCAAGATCCGGATAGTCCCTCAAAAAACTCTGCACGACCAAGTTGAGCACATATGACAGACATGGTATGTGAGTGAGGTTGCCAAGGCCCAGAGCTGACACCAGATTTCGGCCATTGTCACACACTACCAAGCCTGCCTGTAGATTCTCTTCCAAAAACCACACGTCGCTCTCCTGCTTTATGGCATTACAGAGCTCCTGCGCTGTGTGGCTAAGATTCCCCATGGAAATTAATTTCAGGATGGCCTGTTGACATTTGGACACGGCTGTGCTCATATCGGTCGCAACAGGTAAACGTTCACGGGTCCATGTGGAGGTAGACCGTGACGGCTCCTGCAGCGATGATTCTGAGGAACTGGAATAGGAGGAGGAATCAATGTGTACAGACTTGATTCCTGCAATCCTTGGAGTTGGCAGAACACGTACAGCGCCACTCGCAAGATCAGTACCCGGCTGCACAACATTGACCCAATGGGCAGTGAGGGAAAGGTATTGTCCCTGGCCATGGGTGTTAGAACCCTCTTGTTAGGTTTTGTTTCAGTTTGCTGGTCACATGACCTTTTTTCCCTATTTAGTCTGGCTCCGCCCTTCTGGCTTTGCTTGACTTCATTGTATTATCTACTGTTAAGCTAGCCGGGTGCTTAGGTGCCTTAATCTGTCAGTTTTGCTTGATGTTAGGATCACAAAGTATTTATTTTTCTGTTTAATTATCCATGCTACAATTTATGTTAGGAGGTGTCCACCTTTTCTCACAGTCCCTAGATCTTGTAGGGATTACTCCCTCGCAACTATAGGTCTTCGTTCACACTAGATGAGGACTTTAGCGGGTCTGGTCGCAGGATCAGGTTCCCCGTTACATCGTAGGGATTCAGCTTAGTTGTATTGTAGGGACAGAATTCCCTTCTTTCCTTACTGGTTGTAGCAGATCATAACAATGGGTACTGGTCCACGCATCGGTGGTCAGGTGGACCTTGCTACTGAGGGCTTTTAGTAGCGCATGTTTAATTTTTCCCTCAACATGCTTTTGCAGACCAGGGACGGCTTGCCTGCTGAAATGAAATCGGCTTGGCACATTGTATTGTGGGATTGACAATGATATTCAGTTACGGAAACTGTCTGTCTCCACCAGCCTGAATCACAGCATTTCAAGGGACAGGAGTTTTGCAATGCCAGCATTCAGAGCCTGTGCTCGTGCATGGTTTGCGGAGTATGGCCGTCTTTTATCCCATGCCTGTGCTACCGATGGCTGTTTTGTGGCCTGGGAGTGTGAGGATGACAGGGAACTTGCTGCTGTGTGTGGAATAACAGTTTGTCTCTGGACAACAGTGGCCGAGGTTCTTCCATGGCGATCCTGTGAGGAAGCATAACCAGCTGTGTGTGAGCTCGATGAAGAGGCTTCAACACAACCTGAAGATGTAGGTGCTGCTGTAGGTTGGCCTACATCTCTAGTGTGTCTTTGTAACTCAACTACGTGCTTTGTCCGCACATGTTTCCACATATTTGTGGTATTGAGGTGACTGACACTTTTAGCTATTTTTAATTTTTAATTACACAGCTTGCATTTCACATAGCAAATATCATGTGCAAGTGTGTGAAAAAAGGACCACGCAGTGCAAGTCCTGGGAGCGCACGTTTTGACTTTTGGAAGACAACTGCTCCGAACAGGTGCCAAACTGGAGGCTACAGGCAACCGAGTCTGCAGCCTAACTCTCCCTCCTGTTTGTACCGTTGGGGCAATGTCTTCCTCTATCTTCCTTCTATCACTAACCATTTCTCTAGGCCTCTCCCAGCTTTCAACCAAAGTACTGGTTCTCACCCACAAAGCTCTCCACAGTGCAGCACCCCTCCTACATCTCCTCCCTCATTTCTATCTATCGGCCTAACCGACTGCTGCGCTCTGCAAACGACTTTCGACTAACCTCTGCACTAATACGTACCTCCCACTCCCGACTCCAAGACTTCTCCTGCTCTACGCCAATCCTCTGGAATGCTGTACCCCAAGAAATTAGGACTATCCACAATTTGCATGGTTTCAGGCGCTCCCTCAAAACACATTTGTTCAGAGCGGCCTATCACATTCACTAATCAAAGTCATTCTATGTATTCTGTGTAAGTGTGTGTGTGTCTCTAGCCCATTCACTATCTCCATCCCTCAGTTCCTTAAGATGGCTGGAACATCATTGTAAATGCACCATTGTATATAAACACCTATACTTTGTATCTCCCCCATCTCATTGTACATTGTAAGCTGTCACGAGCAGGGGCGACTTATTTAGCTTAAATTATTGTATTGTTAACGTTGTTACTTATGACTTGTGTTCTGAAACGGCTAAACTGTAAAGCGCTGCGGAATATGATGGCGCTATATAAATAAATATTATTATTATTCCTCTGAGCTGCTCCCACCACCTTCCTGTTCCTCATGCCATGTTGGGTCTTGGACCTCATCATCTCCACTACCCTCTTCCAACACCTGCTGTTGGGTGGTCTGGCCAGCACCATGCTCAACAGAAACTGGCACCTGGGTCTCATCATCATCAGATGCGTTCTGCGGTGTGCTGACCATCGGCACTGTCTCACCCGCCTCTTCAGATTCAGAGAGACACAGCTGTTGCGCATCACTGCATACTCCCTCTTCACATTACAGAATGCTGCTTGGCTGGGCCCCTGTTTGCAAGCCAATAGATTCTGAGAACAGAAGCAGACACTCAGCTGGCTCCTGTACAGAACTCTCTGACTGCCTGGGCAATTTGCCAGGCGGTGAAGAGACAGATGGTTGCCCAACAGTGCTGTGGTCCTGAGAGGAGGTGGAAGCAATTGAAGTCGATGCATTGGCTGACATCCAAACAACAACGGCTTCAATTTGTTCTTCCCGCAGCAGGGGGGTACTCCGAGCTCCTACAAAAGTGCGCATAAAGGAACGCTCACGGGGAAAACTGGTGGATGCTGTGTCACTGGGGGCCGCAGCAGCCACAGAATCCCCACGTCCTCTCCCTGAAGAAACTCCACGACCACGTGCCTTACTCCCTGCCTTCTTCATCTTGGTAGATTGATAAAGAAAGTCTGAAAAGTTATAAGGTCTAAGTGTGGTTATTCCGCAGAGACTGCAGTGAACACTGCACACAACTGTTCACTACCCAATGCGTCTCAGCAGGAAGGCAGTCTGTGCGTCAAAACAAAGGCACAAGCATACATCCATGTACCCTGTTTATAAAGCTAATATAAAAAAAATTATGTAGTAGTGACGCACACTTTATTGAGGTACAGTATTACATCGCAATTCACCATCTGTGGCTATGCAGTCTCATCTATATATACCTTATCTATCTGTTGTCATGCTTCCAAGTCGACAGTCACAGTCAGCCATAAATAGCAATTTTCACTATGCACTATGCACTTTTGAAAGGTTATGTTTGTTAATAAAAATGATTATTGCCACATATTATGAGTATTACATGATGGAAATTGTATAATTTTGTATAAAATATTTAGTGACATTATTCAGCAAATGGAACATTTTAGTAATATCACAGATAACTTGTAATGCTGATGATGTTTTGAAGTCAGACATTCATTGTCTATACAATAAAAATGGTGTACATACTGTTACTTATCCATCATTAATGGATTCAGATATGTACTTGTATGCTTTTATGTACAACCGTATAGCAGATTCCTTAACTAATTTATTTTGTGGTTTGCATTGCTGTTCAACATGTTAATGTATGTGTTTATGTTTGTCAATTCTTTATTTATCTAGATATTAGTTTAAATGAAATCATCATCTTATGGTAGTAAAGGTTATCTTTCTCTTGTTTGAAGTATAGACATTTAAAATTGACAGGTAACAAGGAAATTACTTGATCTAGTATTTAAACATCCTCCTTGACCCTGGGCTCCAACACCGCCAGTTGTTGCTCGGAAGTGCTGTTAGCACAGTCAACACTTGCTCCTGTGTTACTGGGGTTCAGTAACGTCAGCTGGTCCTCGGTTGTGCCATTGGCTCTTTTCCTTCTGCTGCCCCTCCGGGTTCCAGCACAGTCAGCTGGTCCTCGTTACTTGCATTGGCTCTTGTACCTTCTGCTACCCGTCCGGGTTCCAGTACCGTCAACTGGTTCTCCGCAGTGCCTTTGGCCTAGGTGCCTCCATCTCGGTATCCGAGTTCCAGCAACGTCTGCTGGTCCTTGGTAGTGCTTTGGAGCACAGGTACCTCCTGCTTAGTAACCGTGTCCCAGTAACGTCAGCTGGTCCTCGGTTGTGCCATTGGCTCTTTTCCTTCTGCTGCCCCTCCGGGTTCCAGTACCGTCAACTGGTTCTCCGCAGTGCCTTTGGCCTAGGTGCCTCCATCTCGGTATCCGAGTTCCAGCAACGTCTGCTGGTCCTTGGTAGTGCTTTGGAGCACAGGTACCTCCTGCTTAGTAACCGTGTCCCAGTAACATCAGCTGGTACAAGATTGTGCTACAAATACAAGATACGGAACAAGAGACACAAGAACAATAAGCAGAAGATCTAAAAGCAGAAGAACATGAAGTATAAGACCAAAATGAAGAGCAAAATATATGCTCTAAATTCTAAGCAGAAGAAGACTAAGCAGTGTATGGGGGTGAGTCCGTTCCTCCTCGTGGTGCCCCTGGAAAATGCCTGCTGCTGCAGGCTAAACTGAACACGGACAAATACTGTTGTAATTGAAATCTTTTGTGACAGCAAGAACGGAAGGATGAAAAATTCATACTTTGACAGATTACAAGTACAGGATTCTCTGTCACAAATAAGAATATGATGAAGAAGATGAAGCAGAATTTGAATAAGAATAATAGTTTAATAAGAAGAATATGAGTAATGTTAACAAAGATGAATAGCAAGAAGTTTAAGAAGAAGATAAAGAAGGTGAAGATGAAGAATAATTTGATGAAAAAGATGATGCTGCAGAAGATTATGAAGGAGAAAGTGTGTGAAAAGTTAAAAAGGTGAAGATGAAGAGCATGGAAGTTGTGTAATATACATATTTGCCAAAATATAAAAAACGTTAACATTGTCAATTTCTTCGTCAATCCGAACATCTTTAAAAAAAAAAATATTTATGCTATTCCATTTGATTGGGTTAAACATCTATGCCTTTAATGTCTCCTCAACCTTCCCCAATACATTCTACATTACTCTTTCTTGTTTTCCTTCATGTACAATTAACCAACAAGGCAAGAATGGGTTTTTTTTAATTTCGATATTTTGTTCCCATAGACTTACATGGGACTTCCGGTATCGGTATCGGGTATCGCCGATATTTTAGTGATATCGGCGATACCATTCCGATTCCGATACTTTAGGATATCGGAAAGTATCGCTCAACTCTACTCGTCACTAATCCTTTGAATTTTTCACTAAACTTTGAATTTTTTTGCTGTTTTCCAGTACACGATATAGTAAAAGCAAAGGTGTCATTCAAAAGTACAACTCGTCCTGAAAAAAAAAGCCCTTACATGGCCATATTGACAGAAAAATAAAAAAGTTATGAATCTGGGAAGAAGAGGAGCAAAAAACAGAAATGCAAAAATGGAAAAACCCAAGGTTGTGAAGGGGTTAAGCAGCCAAAAGTAAACAGAAGTCGACAATTGCTCACCTCATTAAGTTTTTCTTCTTGGTAGCTTGCTTTTTTCTGCAAAAGTGAGATCCAATCTGACCACAGAAAAGAATTGACAGTACACTTAGTAATTAGAAAAGGATGTACAATATACACCTAAATGCATAAGTGAAAAAACATCTCCTTAACACTCCTCAACATTGAAATTTCAACCTCACAAGTGAAAAGTCTTGTAATTATGGAAATTACAGGATTGAGATATTCGTTAATGATATGAAAATAATGAAAAAATGAAAGCAAAATTTTACAAACCATCTAGATTTTTTCAGTATCTTGTATGATCATTACTTGCTGAAATATATAAATTTACACATATTGGCTGCTATCTAGTGATGAGCGAACGTGCTCAGATAACGTGTCATCCGAGCATGCTCTGGTGTTATCCGAGTATCTCGGGCCTGCTCAAATAATATGTTCGAGTCCCTGTGGGTGCATGTTTTGCTGCTGTTAGCCGCAACACATGCGGGGATTGCCTAGCAAACAGGCAATCTCCGAACAGCCATGAATCATGCAGCCGAGGAGACTCGAACATGTTATTCGAGCACACCTGAGATACTCGGATAACACTCGAGCATGCTCAGATAACACATTATCAGAGCACGTTCGCTCATCACTACTGCTATCAATGTGGTTATTAAAGGTAGTCTGAATGCACTTGGGCAAATCATCAAGATACGTTGCTGGCAGCTACCTTTTCAATTGCTGTTCAATGCCATCCAAGAAGCTACACATTTAGACCACACAGGCTGTTCATAGTATCACAAGCAACATGTGGTCTGGTACTATTAGCATCTTTGGAAAAAAAAATAGCTGGGCTGTAAATGTACCTGGAATGAAGGCTAGAGGAGTCCCAATACTGTACATTATGCTAAACCACTCCATAATCCCTGAAGTAGGATTGGTGTGACCTCCCTCATGAAGGCCTCTTCATGGTATTGCCCATATAGTCTCCAGACCAATTCTTTGACTATAATTGCATCTAAGACACAAGTGGGACTCATTGTTGAAACCGATAGCTCTCCATTTCAGCCTATATTGCTGTCCTGCTTTGCACAATGACAATCTTTGAGAGCAGTGGAGTGAGATCAATTGGATCACCTATAGTTTGACAACTGACTCTTGTCCCAATGTTGTGCAAATGTCCTCTGATGGTTTGAGTAGACACTATTTGATGCCTTTTTGTTGGTATGTGACATCCAATTTCACTTGCAGTACAAAATGAATAAATCATGAAATAAGTGGTACAGTTTCTCTAAAGTCCTCAAGGAGACATTTTTCAATGGCCACATGTTGCTTGTGTTACGGTGAGTAGCCTGTGTCACCTAAACATGCTACCATAACATGGCATACCATTACATAAGCACATCATGAATCGTGAGCAGTCAGCAGGGATCTTGCTGACATGTCTACTCAAATGCCTTAAGCATCTCAAAACCTTCTTCAGACAAACATCATGCTCATTTTGAGAAGTGTAAGTGCGTGTATTTTTGCACATGGCACTGTTACTCGATACTGAATAAATCGAGATGTTTTGAATATGTTCCAACTTTTCATAATTTGCATATCACTAACATGTGTCTATCCATCCTGTGATTTCCATCATTACAGGAGTTTTCTGAAACTATTTTTTTACTCTGAGCCTAAGAGCTAACAGACAAGTAGTTGTCATAGACAACTGCCAGCAGCTACCTTTGACGTCACATAGACAGAGCAGTGGCTTCTCTTTCAATCTTCTCTATTGATGTGAAGTGGCATGACAACCGGAAGTTACACCCCTTCGCCAGAGCAGCCTGGAAGAAAAGGAGCTGCTCTGTTGACATGGAGCAGCCGAATCGCTGGTAGGACCAGTTGATGAGTGCTCTGAGCTGCTGCCGGGTACAAAAGTTTTTAGGCCCAATAGTTAAAAAAAAAGTCCCGGACAACCTCTTTATAATATCTATGGGTCCTGTGATTTCCATCATTAACCTCTCTATTCTATGGGGACCCTACTCATGGACTTATAGCATACATTTATATGGGAAGGTAGGATACAGCTGTTATTAAAATTGCCAAGAGGCTGATGGGTGGAGTGCTAATAAGTACCTGTACACCTTAGTAAGCACCTGCATACAGGCGATTTCTGTTTGGAAGTGACGGTCAGTTATTTGATATTTGTATACATGGACTCTCTGACTGAGCACTCTGTTATGATTTGGTAGCCGAGGAGGACAGCAGCAAAAATAGACCAGGCAACCAAACACCAGAGAGGTTGGTAACTACCGGTTTGTGGACCCCTAAACTGACAGCACAACTAGAAGCAGCCGTGGGACGTGCCTACTGTGCCCTAGACATAGCCGGAGAGCTAACTAAGCCTAAAGAGAGAAAGGGGAAGGCTAATTACCCCGGAATAGAGCCCCAAAGAAATAGGAAGCCCCCAAACATATATTGGCGGTGAGACAAGATGAAATACCAACACAGGCAGAATATAGAGTAAGCAAATGCTGGGGTCCCAAACTGTCTAGATAGAACAGGACAGGAAAGAATACTGTCTGCAATCTAGCAAAAATTCTAAGAAAAATTCCAACACGTCTGATATACAAAAATACTGAGAACACACAATCTCTCCCCCGCTAGATCAGAACTCTGGTGTGAACAGGTAGCAAAACAGCAGATACTGAAATAACAGGGACTGAAAACAAATAAACTGTGGCAAATGAGAAACAGAGTCCAGCGTAGGCCCCAGCCGGGGAACCTGGCTGACCTCACACCAGAAGGGCAGAAAACAAAAGGAAAACAAATGCCAAAGAAACAAGCAGCAAATAACTTATCTGAAAGTTGCAGGACAAAGCAGAAAGCAAGCTGACTTCCAAATGGGACCAGGAAGAAACAAATCACAGGCAAGGATCATGGGAAGGCTGCTCACTTATATCTCCCCAGTCAGTGAGACCTGATTGCCAATCATTGCACCCAGCTGATAGACCTCTGTAAGCCAAAGCAGCTTCATTACTATCAGCAGCCACCAGGGGGAGCCCAAACTCAGAAGTCAGATCCAGAGCGTTCACAACAGCAGTCCACCTCTCAGCTGAAAGTGTTTTTAATTACAGCAGGATCCTACCTTCCCATATAAATGTAGACTATCATCCCTTGATAGGAATCCCAATAGGATAGGTCCCAGAAATGAGAATCGCCTTATCATGGCTGTCAGGTACACATCAATTGGCCAATGTGCTAAGTGTTCTTTATTTTTCCTATTCTCTAGAGCAGTAATGCAATTCATATTTTATACATTTCATGTTTGCATGCTACAGCGCTAAAGAGTGCAACTTTATTTTATTAGTTATATATAGAGATGGCTACTGTTACTAAGCAATAGCAATAGTGCTGCAATAGCATCTGCCATGGCTGGAGACCGAGATCCGACCCCCCCACACCGAGTGACGGGGGCAATAGGCCCCGCCACCGATTAATGGCGGCGATCGGTCACTGCCATCACGATCTGCTCCCCTCCTCCTTGCCTCTGCTCCCCCCACCTACCGATCCCCCCTCATCTCCCCCGGGACCTGCGATGTCCCTATATCCGTCCCGGTGTCCCTCAGGGATTCTTCATGGGCGCCGCCATCTTGCAAAATGGTGGGCGCATGCGCAGTGCTCCCACCGGCCGGCAGATTCCATACATTTATTTTGATTACTGTGATAAATTCTCACAGTGATCAAAATAAAAAAAGTAAATAAACTCCCCCTTTATCTCCCCCATAGGTGGGAGCAAATAATAAAATAAAGAAAATATGTTTTTTTAATTTTTCTATTAGGGTTAAGTTAGCATTAGGGTTAGCATTTGGGTTAGGGTTAGCATTAGGGTTGGAATTACGGTTAGGGTTGGAATTAGTGTTAGGGTTAGAATTAGGGTTAGAGTTAGAATTAGGGTTAGGGTTGGAATTAGGGTTAGGGTTGGGATTAGGGTTAGGCTTGTGGTTAGGGTTAGAGTTGGGATTAGGGTTAGGGGTGTGTTGGGGTTAGGGTTGGGTTTAGGGTTAGGCTTGTGGTTAGGGTTATGTTTAGGGTTGGGATTAGGGATGTGTTGGGGTTAGGTTGGTATTAGGGTTAGGGGTGTGTTAGGGTTGTGGTTAGGGGTGTGTTGGGGTTAGGGTTGGAGTTAGAATTGAGGGGCTTCCACTATTTAGGCACATCAGGTGGTCTCCAAACGCGACAATGGCACCACCATTGATTCCAGTCAATTTTGAGTTCAAAAAGTCAAACAGTACTCCCTTTATTCCGAGCCCCGACGTGTGCCCACACAGTGGTTTACCCCCACATATGGGGTATCAGAATACTCAGGAAAAATTGCACAACTTTGGGGGTCTAATTTCTCCTGTTACCCTTGGGGAAAAAATTGGGGACTAAAAAAATGATTTTTTGTGGAAAAAAATGATTTTTAATTTTCACGGCTCTGCGTTATAAACTTCTGTGAAGAACTTGGAGATTCAAAGTGCTTACGACACATCTAGATGAGTTCCTTGGGGATCTAGTTTCCAAAATGGGGTCACTTGGGGGGGTTTCTACTGTTTAGGCACAACATGGGCTCTGCAAACGTAACATGACGCCCGCAGACCATTCCATCAAGTCGGCATTTCAAAACGTCACTATTTACATTCTGAGCTCAAACGTGTGCCCATACAGTAGTTTTCTCCCACACATGGGATATCAGCATACTCAGGACAAATTGGACAACAACTTTTGGGGTCTAATTTCTCCTGTTACCCTTGGGAAAATGAAAAAAATTGGGGACTAAATGATCATGTTTGTGGAAAAAATATGATTTTTTTATTTTCATGCCCGGGCGTTATAAACTTCTGTGAAGCCCTTGGGGGTTCAAAGTGCTCACCACACATCTAAATAAGTTCCTTGTGGGGTCTAGTTACCAAAATGGGGTCACTTGTAGGGAGTTTCTACTGTTTAGGCACATCAGGGGTTCTGCAAACGTAACATGACGCCCGCAGACCATTCCATCAAAGTCGGCATTCCAAAACGTCACTACTTCCCTTCCAAGCCCCGACGTGTGCCCGAACAGTGGTTCCCCCCACATATTGGGTACCAGTGTACTCAGGACAAACTGTACAACAACTTTTGGAGTCCATTTTCTGCTGTTACCCTTGTGAAAATAAAAAATTGCGGGCTAAAAAAAAATCAGTTTTTGAGGAAAAAAAATATTTTTATTTTCACGGCTCAGCATAACTTCTGTGAAGCATGTGGGGGTTCAAGGCGCTCACCACACATCTGGATAAGTTCCTTGGGGGTCTAGTTTCCAAAATGGGGTCAATTGTGGGGGTTTCCACTGTTTAAGCACATCAGGAGCTCTGCAAACGTAACAAGATGCCCGCATACCATTCCATCAAGTCGGCATTTTAAGGCATCACTACATCCCTTCCTAGCCCTGACGTGTGCCCAAACAGTGGTTCCTCCCTACATATGGGGTACCAGCATACTCAGGATAAACTTGACAACAACTTTTGGGGTCCAATTTCTCCTGTAACCATTGTGAAAATAAAAAATAGGGGGCTAAAAAATCATTTTTTGAGGAAAAAAATTATTTTTTATTTTCACGGCTCTGCGTTATAAACTTCTGTTAAGCACCTGGGGGTTCAAAATGCTCACTATGCATCTTGATAAGTTCCTTGGGGGGTCTAGTTTAGGCATTCAGGGACTCTCCAAATGCGACATGGCAACCGCTAAATATTCCAGCATATTTTCCATTCAAAAAGTCAAATGGCGCTCCTTCCCCTCTGAGCCCTGCCGTGCGCCCAAACAGTGGTTTATGACCACATATGTGTCAGTGTACTCAGGAGAAATTGCCCAACAAATTTTAGGATCCACTTTATCCTGTTGCACATGTAAAAATTAAAAAAGTGATGCTAAAAGAACATTTTTGTTGGAAAAATTAAAATGTCCATTTTTTCATCCATGTTGCTTTAGTTCCTGTGAAGCACCTGAAGGGTTAATAATCTTCTTGAATGTAGTTTTGAGTAGCTTGAGGGGTGCAGTTTTTAGAATGTTGTAACTTTTGAGTATTTTCAGCCATATAGACCCTTCAAAGTGACTTCAAATGTGAGGTGGTCCCTAAAAATATGGTTTTGTAAATTTTGCTGTAAAAATGAGAAATTGCTGGTCAACTTTTAACCCTTATAACTTTCTAACAAAAAAAATTTTGTTTCCAAAATTGTGCTGATGTAAAGTAGACATGTGGAAATGTTATGTATTAACTATTTTGTGTCGCATAACTCTGGTTTAACAGAATAAAAATTAAAAATTTGAAAATTGCAAAATTTTTGCCAAATTTCCATTTTTTTCACAAATAAACGCAAAAATTATCGACCGAAGTTTACCACTAACATGAAGCCCAATATGTCACAAAAAGCAATCTCAGAATCGCTAGGATCCGTTGATGCGTTCCTGAGTTATTACCTCATAAAGGGACACTGGTCAGAATTGCAAAAAATGGCAAGGTCTTTAAGGTCAAAATAGGCTGGGTCATGAAGGGGTTAAGTCCCAGTGACGGGATAGTACGTCAGATAGTATCAGACATGATCGGACGCGCTCAGTGGGTGAGCGTGGCCGATTGCGGCCTGGTATCAGCTGATTCTCACAGCTGAAACCCGGCACTAAGTGCCAGGAGCGCTCCCAGCACTTTAAACCCCGAAACACTGTGATCAAAGATAATCGCAGCGTTCCGGCTGACAGCCCCTCTGCTTTTGGATCTGAGACACTGTGGCATGACATGGGGTCACGATCGTTCCCATGGAGACCCGGATGTCGTCACTACAACATCCGGATCTCCAGGTCAAAGAGTGCATGTCAGGAAGTCTCAGGTTAGTGCACAGAGAAGCTGCAGCGCTGCAAGCTTCTATAGCATGGGGATGCTGCTTCATCTGCATGCTATAGAAGCGATCAGCCTGTAGAAAATGAGTGTCCCATAGTGGGACAATGTGTAAAAATAAGAACTAAATTAAATTTTTTTTTTTAAATAATTGTAAAAATATTTAAAAAAATAATTAAAAAATAATTAAAAAATCTATATTTATTAAATCAATCAATAAATATTTTAGTGAAAAAAAATTTCAAACAATAAAAACGCACATATTTTATATCCCCGCATCCGTAACAACCCGACCTATAAAACTGTCCTACTAGTTAACCCCTTTAGTGAACACCAACAAAAAGGCAAAAAACAATGCTTTCTCATAATACTGCCGAACAAAAAGTGGAATAACAAGTGATCAAAAAGACGGATATAAATAAACATGGTACCGCTTAAAATGTCATCTTGTCCGCAAAAAACAAGCCCCCGTACAGCGTCATGAGTGAAAAAATAAAAAAGTTATAGCTCTCAGAATAAAGCGATGCAAAAATAATTATTTTTATATAAAATAGTTTTTATTGTATAAAAGCACCAAACCATAAAACAACTATATGAATGAGGCATTTCTGTAATCGTTCTGACCCGATGAATAAAACTGCCTTATCAATTTTACCACAAGTCGAACGGTATAAACCCCCTCCCCAAAAGAAATTCATGAATTGCTGTTTTTTGTTCATTCTGCCTCCCAAAAACCAAAAATAAAAGCGATAGAAAATGGTGCCAATAAAAACGTCAACTCGTCCCGCAAAACACAAGACCTCACATGACTCTGTGGGCCAAAATATGGAAAAAATTATAGCTCTCATAATATGGTGATGCAAAAACTTTTTTGCAAAAAAAAGCATCTGCTATGCGCCCAAACAGTGGTTCCCCCACACATATGGGGTATCGGTGTACTCAGGACAAATTGCACAACAACTTTTGGGGTCACAATACTCCTGCTACCCTTGGGAAAATAAAAAATTGGTGGCGAGGAGATCATTTTTGTGGAAAAATTCTGATTTTTTATTTTTACACCTCTACGTTATAAACTTCTGTGAAGCACTTGGGGGGTTCAAAGTGCTCACCACACATCTAGATAAGTTCCTTGGGGGTCTACTTTCAAAAATGGTGTCACGTGTGGGGTTTTTTCACTGTTTAGGCGCATCAGGGGCTCTACAAATGCGACATGGCATCCGATCTCAATTCCAGCCAATTCTGCGTTGAAAAAGTCAAACGGCGCTCTTTCCCTTCCGAGCTCTGCCGTGCGCCGAAACAGTGGTTCCCCCCACATATGGGGTATCAGCGTACTCAGGACAAATTGCACGATAACATTTGGGGTCCAATTTCTCCTGTTACCCTTGGTAAAATAAAAAAAATTGGATCTGAAGTAAATATTTTGTGAAAAAAAGTTAAATGTACATTTTTTTTAAATATTCCAAAAATTTCTGTGAAGCATCTGAAGGGTTAATAAACTTCTTGAATATGGTTTTGAGCATGTTGAGTGGTGTGGTTTTTAGAATGGTGTAACTTTTGGGTATTTTCTATCATATACACCCCTCAAAGTGACTTCAAATGTTATGTGTTCCCTAAAAAAAATGGTGAGGAATCGCTGGTCAAATTTTAACTCTTATAACTTCTTAACAAAAAAATATTTTGGTTCCAAAATTGTGCTGATGTAAAGTAGACATGTGGAAAATGTTATTTAGTAACTATTTCGTGCAATATGACTCTGATTTAAGGGCATAAAAATTCAAAGTTTGAAAACTGAAAAACTTTCAACATTTTCACCATATTTCTGCTTTTTTCATAAATAAACGCAAGTAATATCGAAGAAATTTTACCACTATCATGAAGTACAATATGTCATGAGAAAACAATGTCAGAATCACCAAGATCCGTTGAAGCGTTCCAGAGTTATAACCTCATAAAGAGACAGTGGTCAGAATTGTAAAAAATTGGTCCGGTCATTAACATGCAAACAACCCTCAGGAGTAAAGGGGTTAATCCTGTGAATTTCATGACTAAGGCTGGTGTCACACACACCGTCTAAAAAATCGGACCGTTTTTGACTGACGACAATCGCACAAATGTTTCCTGAACATTGCTCCGTCTGTCATCCGATTGGAATGCGAGGATGTGATTTTGGCGCATCTGAGCGTACGTTTGACATCCGTTTGACATCCGTCTGGCGAGATTTTGACGGTGGCTAGCAAAACCGACATATAATGGATCCAAATGATAGTTTTTAAATCACAAAAGAAAGAATACATATACACACATATATTTATAGTTCATACACTTCTACATAGTATAATAGCCGCTAATTCAATTGCTGGTTTCTGTAAATTATTACAGAACCCGACATAAAATGACACATGGTTTACATACAGATAACAATGTCATTTCATATAGTTTGATATATGGTTTTCATTAACAATTACATGAGTGTATGTGTGCAAAATTTCATACATGTAGGGGTTAATTAAATGTATAAATTAGTTGAAAAAAAATGCGTGGGCTCCCGCGGTATTTTCTCCACCAGACAGGGAAAGCCAGTGACTGAAGACAGATATTAGTAGCCCTGAGAGTGATCATTTTTTGGTGCCCCCCCTGGCTACTAACATCTGTCCCAAGCCACCCCAGAAAAGGCACATCTATTATTAGATGCACTTTTTCTGGCACTTAGCCTGTCTATTCCCATTGCCCTGTAGCGGTGGCGAATGGATTAATAATGGGATAAGACCACCTTGCTATTGGAAGGTGACCTTAAGCCAGGTTAATAATGGAGAGTTGTCAATTAGACAACTATCAATTATTAATCTTATTGTATTAAATGGTTAAAAAACCATACGCATTAATTAAAAATAATTTTAATGAAATAAATACACATTTTTTGATCAATTTTTATTGTACTCGTAATCCTTCCGAATCCCTTCTTCTCCTGTAATAAAAATAACATAATAAAACAACCATATTCTTACCTATCCGGCGCTCAGTCAGGTCCCTCGCTGCAATCCTTCAGAAAGGGTTAACAGGCTTACAGCGGGGACCAGAGCTAATGCTGCCAGCCTCGGTGTAAACCCCCAAATGAATGAGTTTCTCTCCCGGCTGACAGTAGATTAGCTGATTAGATGGGAAGCTTAATTGATTGTTTCCCACGGTAATCAGTTCAATTCAGGTTAGCCGGGGACTCCCTCTGACGTCACTGATGCTTTGCGGAGTCCCCAGCTGACCTGAAGTGAACTGATTACCGCGGGAAGCAATCAGTTAAGCTTCCCACACGAATCAGCCCATCTCCTGCCAGCCGAAGAGAGGAACTCATTCATTCGGGGGTTTACTGCGAGGCTGCCAGCATTAGCTCCGGTCCCGGCTGTAAACCTGTTAACCCTTTCTAAAGGATTGCAGCGTGGGACCTGACTGAGCGCCGATAGGTAAGAATATGGTTGTTTTATAATAATGTGTGCAAACTGTAAAGCGCATCGGAATATGTTAGCGCTATACAAAAATAAAGATTATTATTTATTATGTTATTTTTATTACAGGAGAACAAGGGATTCGGAAGGATTATGAGTGCAATAAAATATGGTCAAAAACTGTGTATTTATTTCATTAAAATGATTTTTAATTAATGTGTGTGTGGTTTTTTAACCATTCTATAGGATTAATAATGGATACTTGTCTAATTGACAACTCTCCATTATTAACCTGGCTTAAGGTCACCTTCCAATAGCAAGGTGGTCTTAACCCATTATTAACCCATTCACCACCGCTACAGGGTAATGGGAATAGACGGGCTAAGTGCCAGAAAAGGCGCATACAATAATAGATGTGCCTTTTCTGGGGTGGCTGGGGGCAGATGTTAGTAGCCGGGGGGCACAAAAAAAATGAACCCTCCCTAGGCTATTATTATCTGCCCCCACTCGCTGGCTTTCCCTGTCTGGTGGAGAAAATACCACGGGAGCCCACTAATTTACACATTAAATTAACCCCTACATGTATGAAATTTTGCACACATACACTCATGTAATTGTTAATGAAAACCATATATCAAACTATATGAAATGACATGATTAACTGTATGTAAACCATGTGTCATTTCATGTCGGGTTCTGTATTAATTTACAGAAACCGGCAATTGAATTAGCGGCTATTATACTATGTAGAAGTGTATGAACTATAAATATATGTATATATATATGTCTCAATGACATGTATAAATATATATATATATATATATGTATCTATGTGTGTATATATCTTTTCTTTCCATTCTTTATTAAACCTGTCAGTGTGATTTTACAGTATAGCCGGGGATGAATTGCCGGCTTTTTTAAAGGACACCGGTGCGATTTTCTCGCAAGTCACACATGTGGTCCGTTTGTAATCCGATTTTTCATCGCACCCATAGACTTGCATTGGCGATTCTCGCCCGATAATCGGTGACAATCGCAGCATGCTGCGATTTTCTCGGCCCAAGGAAAACGGCAGAGAAAAAATCGGATGCAATGTGATATTTCATCGCATTGCACTCGTCTGTTTTTGTCGCCAGTGTGACTTCCGCCTAACATGTCTATCCATAAGACATTGCCAATCACTAAACAGTATAGCAGTCTCAGAGTCTTTTCTAAGGGTGTGCGCTTGCACACCTTTAATATATGGGGTGTGAACTAAGAGTTGTCCTCAATGACTGTATTTTTTACTGTAGTAGATAGATATTGGCACAGTTCAAAGGGAGGTGCACCAGTAGGTACCCAGACCGTATACTCATATAACACAAAACTGGGCACACTCAAATAGGTGTAAAATAATTTTAATACGTACACTTGATCACTAGTAACAGACGTTTCGGTCCATATTGACCTTCATCAGTGTACTAAAATTAATAGAAATACGTGATCTAAATTTGTTACAAACAGAAACAAGGTATTTACACATATATACAGGGTCATATGGATTTAAGGATAGTCTCAACCTGAGTTCATCCAATATCATTGTTATCCAAAGATTTCCAGTATAATGAAAAGATAGAACATAGAATAGGCGGCAGACATACCTAGTGAAGGTGTGTACCCGATCTAGTGGGGTATAAGGATAGAATCTGTGAAACAAAATCATGGGCATGAAGTTGTAGTGATAGGAATTTGCCTATCTTGAAAACTAGAAGTCAGCAGATAACATACCCATTACATTGAGTGCTGTTGTGAACGGCTACAGTGGAATAAAAAGTAGCAATGAGTGAGAAATATGCATAGTATATAATGCCCTTAATAGTAGTTCATAGGTGACCAAAAAATAGACATACCGCTCATAAGTGAAACCTCTAGTTAGGCTGTCAGTAATTGCTGACGGTAGATATTGACTGCGGGGATATACAGAGCGCCTATGAATAATAGTGCTAGATAATGCCAGCGTTTCCGTTAGTAGTGCACTTACCCAGAAGAGACTATGATATGACTCGTGTCCCAGTGACGCGGTATCCACCGCTTGTCTCGTGGTGGCAGGAAGTGGAGAGTGAGCCTCATTAAATAGATAGTATAGGCGCTCACATATGACCCTGTATATATGTGTAAATACCTTGTTTCTGTTTGTAACAAATTTAGATCACGTATTTCTATTAATTTTAGTACACTGATGAAGGTCAATATGGACCGAAACGTCTGTTACTAGTGATCAAGTGTACGTATTAAAATTATTTTACACCTATTTGAGTGTGCCCAGTTTTGTGTTATATGAGTATACGGTCTGGGTACCTACTGGTGCACCTCCCTTTGAACTGTGCCAATATCTATCTACTTCAATTATCCCTTATATTGAGCACGTTCTATTAAAGGGTCATGTCCTCCCTGACATTCTCATATAATACTGAAGAGGCCTCCAGTATCATAGCCTTATCCAAAGTACCCAGTGATTTTCTCAAAATCCCTCCGAGTGAAACTAGGGGACGAGATTGGGAGCGGGAACTTAGACACCATACGAACTTAGAACTCCATGGAGCCACCTTGTCAGAATATCTGAAAGCACAGAGAATACCACGAGGTTTGAGGTGTCACTTCGCCCCACACTCTTCTCTGATTCACCCGAATTTTGTTCTAAATTTGAACTCATCCTTAATAAATGCTCTTTTGATCTTATGGTATTAACATTGGAGCACCTACACAAGGAGATCTCATCCTGCGAAGCAAGACTCAAGAACATAGAGGATCAACTAACAGCTACAAATCCCGTTGAAGAATTCAATTCTCTCAAATCCAAGATCGAGACGAACATCGCACAACATCGCCGAGATATTGAACAACGTAAACGGGCCAAGTTCCAGCGTGACCAGGAGGATTACGAACAAGACAGGGTGTATAAATGGCGCGACAGACCCTCCTCAAGACAATATTCCACCAGAATGAATTACCGCTCCTCCCCAGATATCTCAACATCCGGCTCGGACTTAGAGAGGCCCGAAAGATCATCATATCAAGATCGTTTTTTAGGACGCCAGCGACGATCCCAAAGAAGAAGAGGCCCAGGAGGGGGAAACGACACCCAACGGACCATGGACTCAACCCGTGTGACACGTTCGCAGGTAACAAGTCACTTGTGGTAAACATTTCGTCCAAATCACTAGGCATAGCAGAACATAGACTCCTCCAGCGAGGACTATCTTTCTGCCCAAGTTACAGGAACAATACTTTCAAGCTAGACATGGACCTTCAAAGATTTTTCAGATCACTACGTTTAAAATTACATTTTTCTGATCCAGCTAACATTCCTGTACCTAATATTCCACCACCTAATTGCCTCACAGCAGAAAGCCTGCATTTACGGTCAAAAAGCACCTATCGACCCCCCATGGGTTCACATGCATTGGAGAGTTCATCCAATTTGTATATACATCTTTTCAGAATTTACGTCATGACACCAACCATGGTAACATTCATTTTCCATCCAATTGCTCCCCACTTGACAGACAGGCACTTGTCACACTACAACACAACAAGGATATAGTTGTTAAACCGGCTGACAAAGGTGGAGCAATTGTAGTAATGGACAAAACAGCATACATTGACGAAATACAGCGTCAATTAAATGATGTGACCACATACATCAAACTACCGGGCAACCCCACAACCCATATTCAATCTAGAATTAGTGACATTCTTGATAAATATCACCATTTAGGTATTATTGACAGCAAGACCATTGACTTCTTAACCAAGAAGTGTCCTATCATACCTGTCTTCTATATCTTACCTAAAATTCATAAGGACGTCAGGAATCCACCAGGACGTCCCATAGTTGCCTCTACTGAATCTGTTCTGTCCCCACTTTCCATCTATTTGGAAAAAATCATGACTCCTCTGATCAAGAAGATCCCTTCATTCCTTTTAGATACAGGATCATTTCTCAACAATATACAGGCTGTCACCCCAATTCCATCCAATGCTATTTTGGTCTCATTTGACGTACGGGACTTATACACATCGATCCCACACACAGAAGGAATAGCTTCCACACGTCATCTCCTCATACATTCTGGCATGCACCCAGATCAAATCGACTTATGCAGTGAACTGCTTTCCATTGTTCTTACTAAAAATTTTTTCCTCTTTCAGGATGATTTCTATTTACAGATTAAAGGTACCGCGATGGGTAGCAACGTAGCGCCTCCATATGCCAATGCATACATGGCACAGTATGAGGAGACATTGATCTATAAACATCATCTTTTCCAGCGCCACGTCTTGGTCTGGAAAAGATACATAGATGATATCTTTTGTGTATGGGTAGGCGACTTAACTTCATTGAATATCTTTTTCAATTTTCTAAAAACATCTTGGCCGGGCCTAGACTTTACTATGACCTTTGACACTAAACAAATAAGCTTCCTTGACACCCTAGTGACTAAAGATCTTCATGGCAATCTGACGACCGACATTTTCTCCAAAACTACTGACAGAAAACAGTCTTCTACATTTTACAAGTTTCCACCCCCACAAAATGAAGTGTTCTATTCCACAATCTCAGATACAGAGGGTCAAACGTATCGTATCAGACCCATCCCAACAACAGATAAGGATAAAGGAGATGCAATCTAAATTTTTAGATAGAGGATATCCACCCCACACAGTTATTATAAAACCTCCAGATAGTCATCCACAAAAAGAAAAAGGGACTAGGATACCATTCGTACATGACTATCACCCGGCAGCCTATAAGATTCATACGGCTATACGCGGAATTGGCATATTCTTCAAACAGCCCACCCTGAGGTTTTGGCCTTTAGAGAACCTTTCATGCCATGCTTTAGGCGACCACGTAATTTGAGGGATAGCTTAATCAGGGCAGATATTGGCTCAACAAAACCCAGTATTACTCAAAGATTCCTACAACACCCAAAGATGGGTACCTTCCCTTGTCTTGCTTGTCAACAATGCAACAATGTCCTCAGGGGCAATACGGTACACCATCCCTATACTGGGAAAAGGTACACCATCAAGGATTACTTCACATGCAATTCTAATTATGTGGTGTACTTGATTAAATGTCCTTGTGGCCTCCTTTATATAGGAGAGACTATACAAAGTGTGAAGAATAGGATATCGAAACATAAGTCCACCATAAGATGTAAAGACACTCTGTTACCCATTCCCAATCACTTCATCACACAAGGCCACAACATTGCCCAATTGCGTTATCAGGTACTTGAACATGTACCACAATTCCGAAGAGGGGAGACCGTATAACTCAATTAAAAAGGAGAGAAGCGTACTGGATCCATGAACTAGATACCCTACACCCTAAGGGGTTAAATAGGGAATTATGATCTCCATGCTTTTCTTTAAATCATTATTTTACATTTTACTGTTGTGCTTGTATATTATTAATGCCAAGTTCTATAATACCGCTCATTTACTTTTATGTCCTTGTTTTACAGAATCGCTACTAAATAAGCTTATTATGGATGGTCACTTCGTTTCTCACTGTGCACCCTCTCATCACAAACTCCCAGTCATGCGCACTATAGCTTGGAACGCAAGCGCTTCCTGTGGAACGCAGAACTCGCCCTCTGCGTTCTGAATAAGCAGCGCCAACGTCATATCCGGCATGAGCACTTCCGGTTTGACGCTGGGCGTCACTTAGAGACTATACTATCTATTTAATGAGGCTCACTCTCCACTTCCTGCCACCACGAGACAAGCGGTGGATACCGCGTCACTGGGACACGAGTCATATCATAGTCTCTTCTGGGTAAGTGCACTACTAACGGAAACGCTGGCATTATCTAGCACTATTATTCATAGGCGCTCTGTATATCCCCGCAGTCAATATCTACCGTCAGCAATTACTGACAGCCTAACTAGAGGTTTCACTTATGAGCGGTATGTCTATTTTTTGGTCACCTATGAACTACTATTAAGGGCATTATATACTATGCATATTTCTCACTCACTGCTACTTTTTATTCCACTGTAGCCGTTCACAACAGCACTCAATGTAACGGGTATGTTATCTGCTGACTTCTAGTTTTCAAGATAGGCAAATTCCTATCACTACAACTTCATGCCCATGATTTTGTTTCACAGATTCTATCCTTATACCCCACTAGATCGGGTACACACCTTCACTAGGTATGTCTGCCGCCTATTCTATGTTCTATCTTTTCATTATACTGGAAATCTTTGGATAACAATGATATTGGATGAACTCAGGTTGAGACTATCCTTAAATCCATATGACCCTGTATATATGTGTAAATACCTTGTTTCTGTTTGTAACAAATTTAGATCACGTATTTCTATTAATTTTAGTACACTGATGAAGGTCAATATGGACCGAAACGTCTGTTACTAGTGACCAAGTGTACGTATTAAAATTATTTTACACCTATTTGAGTGTGCCCAGTTTTGTGTTATATGTATTTTTTACTGTCACATATAAGTTATAATGATGATGATGACTAGTCCTACATACATTGTCTGCACGATATTACAGGTGTACATACCATTCCTTAGGCAGCATTAATGGATTATGAAATGTACTTGTATGCATTCATTTCAACCCCTATACCCTATGTTGGCTTTTTTGGTTGCATTTGTTGTCGCCATGTGCATATATGCGATTATATTTTAAATGTCTATATTTAAATATTTTGGAATAAAATTCATCATTTTATGGTAGTAAAGCTTACGTTTCTCTTGTTTGGAGTATATATATTTTGAAGTGCCACAGAACTAGGCAACTACTCTATATGAGATTTCTACACCCTGATTGACCCTGGGCTTCAACACCGCCAGTTGCTGCTCAGAAGTGCTGTATGCACAGAGAAAAACACTAGCTCCTGTGTTAGTGGGGTTCAGTAACGCCTGCTGATCCCCTGCTGTGTGTCCGGCAATAAGTCCTGCTCCCTCCAAATTCAAGTTACATCAGATAAAATACTTGATCCAATTAGGCCTCAGCCTACACCCTGATTGTCCCTGGGCTCCAACACCGCCAGTTGCTGCTCAGAAGTGCTGTATGCACAGAGAAAAACACTAGTTCCTGTGTTAGTGGGGTTCAGTAACGCCTGCTGATCCCCTGCTGTGTGTCCGGCAATAAGTCCTGCTCCCTCCAAATTCAAAAACATCAGATAAAATACTTGATCCAATTAGGCCTCAGCCTACACCCTGATTGACCCTGGGCTCCAACAACACCAGTTGCTGCTCAGAAGTGCTGTATGCACAGAGAAAAACACTAGCTCCTGTGTTAGTGGGGTTCAGTAACGCCTGCTGATCCCTGCTGTGTGTCCGGCAATAAGTCCTGCTCCCTCCAAATTCAAGTTACATCAGATAAAATACTTGATCCAATTAGGCCTCAGCCTACACCCTGATTGTCCCTGGGCTCCAACACCGCCAGTTGCTGCTCAGAAGTGCTGTATGCACAGAGAAAAACACTAGTTCCTGTGTTAGTGGGGTTCAGTAACGCCTGCTAATCCCCTGCTGTGTGTCCGGCAATAAGTCCTGCTCCCTCCAAATTCAAAACACATCAGATAAAATACTTGCTCCAAATAGGCCTCAGTCTACACCCTGATTGACTCTGGGCTCCAACAACGCCAGTTGCTGCTCAGAAGTGCGGTATGCACAGAGAGAAACACTAGCTCCTGTGTTAGTGGGGTTCAGTAACGCCTGCTGATCCCCTGCTGTGTGTCCGGCAATCTGTCCTGCTCCATCCAATTTTAAAACACATCAGATTTGAAACTTGCTCCAATTAGGCCTCAGCCTACACCCTGACTGACCCTGGGCTCCAACACCGCCAGTTGCTGCTAAGAAGTGCTGTATGCACAGAGAAAAACACTAGCTCCTGTGTTAGTGGGGTTCAGTAACACCAGCTGCTCCCCTGCTGTGTGTCCGGCAATCTGTCCTGCTCCATCCAATTTCAAAACACATCAGATTTGAAACTTGCTCACATTAGGCCTCAGCCTACACCCTGACTGATCCTGGGCTTCAACACCACCAGTTGCTGCTCAGAAGTGCTGTATGCACAGAGAGAAACACTAGCTCCTGTGTTTGTGGGGTTCAGTAACGCCTGCTGATCCCCTGCTGTGTGTCCGGCAATAAGTCCTGCTCCCTCCAAAATCAAGTTACATCAGATAAAATACTTGATCCAATTAGGCCTCAGGCTACACCCTGATTGTCCCTGGGCTCCAACAACGCCAGTTGCTGCTCAGAAGTGCTGTATGCACAGAGAAAAACACTAGCTCCTGTGTTAGTGGGGTTCAGTAACGCCTGCTGATCCCCTGCTGTGTGTCCGGCAATAAGTCCTGCTCCCTCCAAATTCAAGTTACATCAGATAAAAAATACTTGCTCCAATTAGGCCTCAGCCCACACCCTGACTGACCCTGGGCTCCAACACCGCCAGTTGCTGCTCGGAAGTGCCAACTGCACAGTCAACATATGCTCCTGTGTTATTGGGGTTCAGTAAAGTCAGCTGATCCCCAGCTGTGTAGCCGGCAATGTCTCCTGCTCTGTCCATAACTCACAAGTACAGATTTTCAACTTGTTCCAATTAGGCCTGTGCCTCCACTCTGTTTCTACTCTCATCCCTGGGCTCCAACACTGCCAGTTGCTGCTCGGAAGTGCCGTCTGCAAAGTCAACATATGCTCCTGTGTTATTGGGGTTTAGTAATGTCAACTGATCCCCAGCTGTGTATCCGGCAAGTTTTCCTGCTCTGTCCACACTCACACAAGTACAGATTTTCAACTTGTTCCAATTAGGCCTCTGCCTCCACTCTGTTTCTACTCTCATCCCTGGGCTCCAACACTGCCAGTTGCTGCTCGGAAGTGCCGTCTGCACAGTCAACATATGCTCCTGTGTTATTGGGGTTCAGTAAAGTCAGCTGATCCCCAGCTGTGTAGCCGGCAATGTCTCCTGCTCTGTCCATAAGTCACACAAGTACAGATTTTCAACTTGTTCCAATTAGGCCTCTGCCTCCACTCTGTTTCTACTCTCATCCCTGAGCTCCAACACTGCCAGTTGCTGCTTGGAAGTGCCGTCTGCACAGTCAACATATGCTCCTGTGTTATTGGGGTTCAGTAATGTCAGCTGATCCCCAGCTTGTGTAGCTGGCAATGTCTCCTGCTCTGTCCATAAGTCACACAAGTACAGATTTTCAACTTGTTCCAATTAGGCCTCTGCCTCCACTCTGTTTCTACTCTCATCCCTGGGCTCCAACACTGCCAGTTGCTGCTCGGAAGTGCTGTCTGCACAGTCAACATATGCTCCTGTGTTATTGGGGTACAGTAATGTCAGCTGATCCCCAGCTGTGTATCCGGCAAGTTTTCCTGCTCTGTCCACACTCACACAAGTACAGATTTTAAACTTGTTCCAATTAGGCCTCTGCCTCCACTCTGTTTCTACTCTCATCCCTGGGCTTCAACACTACCAGTTGCTGCTCAGAAGTGCCGTCTGCAAAGTCAACATATGCTCCTGTGTTATTGGGGTTCAGTAATGTCAGCTGATCCCCAGCTGTATAGCCGGCAAGTTTTCCTGCTCTGTCCACACTCACACAAGTACAGATTTTCAACTTGTTCCAATTAGGCCTCTGCCTCCACTCTGTTTCTACTCTCATCCCTGGGCTCCAACATCGCCAGTTGCTGCTCCGAAGTGTCTTTGGCATTGGGTACTCCCTCCTGCCCAGCCTGGTTCCAGCACGCCAGCTGTTTTCAGGGTAGTGTCAATGTCACTTTGCCTCCAATATGTTGTCCTGTCGTGTTGCGGTCGGGTTAGCCAACTCTATGGTGCCTGCAGTTTAGGTGCTTCCTATGTGGGCTGCGGGATATGGAAGTAAAGGCTGTTTCCTTAGTGCCAATAGGACAAGCACCCCTTGTAGGACTCTGGGACTCGGTAACTGCGACCGGCTCGCTGCCTTGAAACTTTGGTTTTCATGGGTACCTTCTGATACCCATCCGGGTTCCAGTACCGTCAGCTGGTTCTCAGCAGTGTCTTTTGCACGGGTACTCCCTCATGCCCTGCCTGGTTACAGCACGCCAGCTGTTTCCGGGCAGTGTCAACGTCACTTTGCCTCCAATACGTTGTCCTGTCGTGTTGCGGTCGGTTAGCCGACTCTATGGTGCCTGCAGTTTAGGTGCTTCCTATGTGGGCTGCGGGATATGGAAGTAAAGGCTGATTCCATAGTGCCAATAGGACAAGCACCTCCTGTAGGACTGTGAGATTCAGTAACTGCGGCCGGCTCGCGGCCTTGCAACTTTGGTTTTCATGGGTACCTTCTGATACCCATCCGGGTTCCAGTACCATCAGCTGGTTCTCGGCAGTGCCTTTGGCCTAGGTGCCACCATCTCGGTATCCGAGTTCCAGCAACGTCTGCTGGTCCTTGGTAGTGCTTTCTAGCACAGGTACCTCCTGCTTAGTAACCGTGTTCCAGTACTGTCAGCTGGTCCTCGGTACTGCCATTGGCTCTGTTCCTTCTGCTGATCCTCCGGGTTCCAGCACAGTCAGCTGGTCCTCGTTAGTTCCATTGGCTCTTGTACCTTAAGCTACCCATCCGGGTTCCAGTACCGTCAGCTGGTTCTCGGCAGTGCCTTTGGCCTAAGTGCCTCCATCTCGGTATCGGAGTTCCAGCAACGTCTGCTGGTCCTTGGTAGTGCTTTCTAGCACAGGTACCTCCTGCTTAGTAACCGTGTCCCAGTACCGTCAGCTGGTCCTCGGTAGTGCCATTGGCTCTTGTTCCTTCTACTACCCATCTGGGTTCCAGGACAGTCAGCTGGTTATCGGCAGTTACTCAGCCTTCTTGTACCTTCTGCTACATTTCCAAGTTGAAGATTTTTGAAATGGTTTTTGGTAATCACTCTGGATCTCCCTGACGACAACCCTGAAGACGACGACCCTGAAGACCACCCGAAGAAGACGACGACCTCGAAGACGATGACTCTGAAGACGACGACCCTGAAGACCACCCCGAAGAAGACGACGACCCCAAAGACGATGACCATGAAGACGACGAGCCTGAACACCACCCCAAAGAAGACCAAAAAGATTACCCAGAAGAAGATGACCAAGAGGACAAAGAACATGAAGACAACCACCAAGATACAGAACAAGAGACAGAAGACCAAGAATCAGAAGAACAAAAAGAAGAACAAAAAGCAGAAGAACATTAAGCATAAGACAAAAAATCTGAGCAAAAGATATGCTCTAAATTATAAGCAGAAGAAGACTAAGCAGTGTATGAGGGTGAGTCCGTTCCTCCTCGTGGTGCTCCTGGAAAATGCCTGCTGCTGCAGGCCAAACTGAACGCGGACAAATCATGTTGTAAATCTTTTGTGACAGCAAGAACGGAAGGTGTAATCTTCAAACTTTTAGAGATAACAACTACAGGAATGCCTGTCACAAATAAGAATATGATGAAGAAGATGAATAGGAAGAAGATGAAGAAGTAGAATATGAAGAAGAATAATAGTTGAAGAAGAAGAATATGAAGAATGTAAAAAAAAAGAATAAGAGGAAGAAGGTGAAGAAGAAGATAAATAAGATGAAGAAGAAGTTGATGAAAAAGATGCTGCTGCTGAGGATCATGAAGGAGAAAGTGTGGGAGAAGTAAAAAAGGTGAAGAGCATTGAAGTAGTGAAACATACATATGTGCCAAAATAGAAAAAAGGTTAACAACATAGTCAATTTCTTTGTAACTCCGAACATCTTAAAAAAAATTTTTATTCCTGCTATTCCATTTGATTGGGCTAAACCTCTATGCCTTTAATGTCTCCTCCACCTCCCCCAATACATTCTACATTATTCTTAGTTGTTTTCCTTCATGTACAATTAACATACAAGGAAAGAAAGGGTTTATTTTAATTCCGATATTTCTGTCCCATTGACTTGCATTGGTTTCCGGTATTAGAATCGGCAATATCCGATACTTTTTGAGTATCGGTCCGATCTAATCCGATCCAATATTTCCCAATATCGGAAAGTATCGCTCAACACTAGTGAAAGCACATTCCCCCAGGGAAAAGCAACTAGTGGTACTATAAGCAGATATATCAATATAAGTGAAAATCTCTGAAATGGAGTGATGCAGCACAAAATGGTTAAAAGTGGCAGAATCCAGGGAGCTTAGGGATTTTTGAGCAGGTGACAGGTCCTCTTTAAAGGGGAATTTGCCACCAGTTTTTTACTACAGTACCTCTTCTGAGAGCAGCATAATATTGAGAAAGATACCTATATTCCAGCAATACATTACTTAGTTTACTGGATGCAGCAGTTGTGATATCAGAAAAACTATACATTTATAATTGGAGGTATTTGTTAATATTATTATTATTACATCTACTACATATTGGGATAGGATCTTGGAGATGGGAATAACTTCCTTAATACAGACCGAGTGCAGACCCTGAAGTTATTGACCTCAGATCAGATGGCAAATTAAAAACAAACAACATAATAAATAATGACCTAGACCAGACTCAGAACATAATACTGAGTGTGTGTCCACATGACATCTTTAAGACACTGACACAACTACTGAGGTTTTCCTAGGCAAAGCCACTACTGGGAAAAGTCAGATGTCTTCTTCCTGAAACTGCATCACTGCCACCAGGAATTTCGGGGCCTCATACTGGCAAAATGTTTGGGGCCCCCTGAGACTCTGCCCAGGCTCTACCCCAGCTCCACCTCCAACCTTCCACAGTCCCACCGCCCACTCATAGAAAAACTCCACATTTGCACCACACCCTCACCAATCACACATTATCAGTTCCCATCTAACACCATATCACATACACGGCCAGCAGCTTTTGTTTTGGCTAAACAATTTTTTTTATATAATTAAATAACATTGGCACTCATGATCAATGAACAAGAATTTATTAATCCATATCCAAATGACGTTTCGGTCATTAACGCTGACCTTCCTCAGACTGGAAATATATACAAAAAACACAAAGAATAGGATAAGCCTCATATAATACAGTCTTATAGAGGAACAAAATTGAAGGATATACTATATAATATTGAGAACCATACCATATAATATTAGAAGAAATAATCAGAATATCAGTTAATGTCTCCATAGATGATACAGATACGAAAATATCAACATTTGGTTCTTATGAAACCACTAAAATAATACAGATAAACATGCCATTTAGGAAAAGAGTTTGATAGGGGAATATCTGTGAAATAAAGCTTACGATGCTTACCGAATATTGTTGTGAAAAAATAGAAGTAGATGTAGGTGGGTTTAATATCGTTTGTATATGCACAGCTCACTTTGATGCTGCGGTGTTTAAGATGAATCTCTGAGCGAAAAATGGAAAGAGACCACTCATAACAGACATGTTATATATAGAGACTTGAAATATTTGTGAAAAGTCCATCTTACCGTTGGTGTGATCGGGGCAAAACGACGATAAGTAGCGCTGTGGAAACGTGGCGATATGGCCGGTGCGAGGTGTGCTCTCGCACCGGCCATATCGCCACGTTTCCACAGCGCTACTTATCGTCGTTTTGCCCCGATCACACCAACGGTAAGATGGACTTTTCACAAATATTTCAAGTCTCTATATATAACATGTCTGTTATGAGTGGTCTCTCTCCATTTTTCGCTCAGAGATTCATCTTAAACACCGCAGCATCAAAGTGAGCTGTGCATATACAAACGATATTAAACCCACCTACATCTACTTCTATTTTTTCACAACAATATTCGGTAAGCACCGTAAGCTTTATTTCACAGATATTCCCCTATCAAACTCTTTTCCTAAATGGCATGTTTATCTGTATTATTTTAGTGGTTTCATAAGAACCAAATGTTGATATTTTCGTATCTGTATCATCTATGGAGACATTAACTGATATTCTGATTATTTCTTCTAATATTATATGGTATGGTTCTCAATATTATATAGTATATCCTTCAATTTTGTTCCTCCATAAGACTGTATTATATGAGGCTTATCCTATTCTTTGTGTTTTTTGTATATATTTCCAGTCTGAGGAAGGTCAGAGTTAATGACCGAAACGTCATTTGGATATGGATTAATAAATTCTTGTTCATTGATCATGAGTGCCAATGTTATTTAATTATATATGATACGGGCTTGGTAACCCTAGCATCTGAGCACCATTATACTACTAAGAGGAGTGACGTGCATGTTATTTACAAACAATTTTTTTTAAGCCGCCACCATGACTAGGTAGACACTTTTGGCTGGGCACTACTCTTCTTTAACTTATTTAAATATTTGTTAAAATATTCAATACTCTTTTATGTATATTTTTTATTTATGTTTCTTTAAGGGAATGTGTCACATACAACTTTTAAAATGAACAATAAAACCACATACAAGGGACAAATACATCACACCATGACCAAACCACATATTACCACCACATAGTGACCAAATAATACCACATACAAGGGACAAATACTGCCACACCATGGCCATACCACATATTACCACCACAAAGTGACGTATAATACCACATATAAGGGACAAATACCCCCACACTCTGGCCGGATCACATATTACAACCACATAGTGACCGAATACTACAATACTGATCATTAATAAAAAAGAACACTAATTTTACCATAAGCGCCATTATACACAGGAGCTTTGTATATAGTACACAGTGTATAGTGTCAGTGTACACATAATACAGTGATCACCGGTGACATACACCGGAGTTTTGTATATAGTGTCAGTGTCCAGGTAATATACAGTGATCACCAGTGACATTATACACCGGAGCTCTGTATATAGTGTCACTGCATAGATAATACAGTGATCACCGGTGACATTATACACAGGAGCTCAGTATATAGTGTCAGTGTACAGGTAATATACAGTGATCACCAGTGTCATTATACACAAGAGCTCCGTATATAGTGTCAGTGTACAGGTAATATACAGTGATCATCAGTGACATTATACATAGCTCTGTATATAGTGTCAGCGTGCAGGTAATATACAGTGATCACCAGTGACATTATAAACTAGAGCTCTGTATTTAGTGTCAGTGTACAGGTAATATACAATGATCACCAGTGACATTATAATGACACTGACACAGGAGCTCTGTACATAGTGTATAGTGTACAGGTAATACAGTGATCACCAGTGACATTATGCCCAGGAGTTCTGTCTATAGTGTCAGTGTACAGGTAATATACAGTGATCACCAGTGACATTATACATAGCTCTGTATATAGTGTCAGCGTGCAGGTAATATACAGTGATCACCAGTGACATTATAAACTAGAGCTCTGTATTTAGTGTCAGTGTACAGGTAATATACAATGATCACCAGTGACATTATAATGACACTGACACAGGAGCTCTGTATATAGTGTAATGTGTACAGGTAATACAGTGATCACCATTGACATAATACACAGAAGCTCTGTATATAGTATACAGTGTATAGTGTCAGTGTACAGGTAACACACTGACTCACTGGTGACGTCTCATGTCCTTTATCTTTGCTTTTCATCTTCATCCAGCGCACACCGCCATCACTTCTTCCAGCCATTAATCGTCTCGGCACAAAATAATACAGTTATCTAGAGCACATTCCCCCAATTTTTTTTTAAATAGTGTCCTCAAAAATAATATTCTCTAATTAGTCCCTACAGTAATAATATCCCACATTCTGGACCCCACGTGTCCTCCCATTCTGCCTCATGTCTCTCCATACTTTCCCCATGTCTCTCCATATTGCCCCCATAGTCATCCATAATAGTATAATTTACCCCATAGTCAAATATAGCACTATAATGCACCCCATAGTAGTATAATGTACCCCATAGTCAAATACAGTTTAATGCACCCTCATAGTAGTATAATGCATCCCCAGTCATATATAATTTAATATGCAGCCCCATACCAGTATAATGCACCCTATACCAGTATAACGCTCCCCCATAGTATTATAAAGCAGCCCCATAGTATATAATGCAGTCCCATAGTAGTATAATGCAGACAATAGCAGTATAATTCAGCCCCATAGTAGTATAATGCACCACATAATAGTATAATGCACCTCCATAGCGGTATAATGCAGCCCTATAGCGGAAAATTTGCACCCCCATAGCAGTATAATGCACTCCCATGGTGGTATAATGCACTCCTATAGTAGTATAATGCACCCCATAGTCATATATAGTATAATGCACCCCATAGCAGTATAATGCACCCCATAGTATAATGCACCCCTTTGTCATATATAGTATAATGCACCCCCATAGTATAATGCACCTCCTTGTCATATATAGTATAATGCATCCCCATAGTGGTATAATGCACCCCCATAGTAGTATAATGCTGCCCCATAGCAGTATAATGCAGCCTCATAGTAGTATAATGCACCCCATAGTAGTATAATGCACCCCCTTGTCATATATAGTATAATGCACCCCCATAGCATATGGAACCCCCTTGTCATATATAGTATAATGCACCCCATAGTGGAATGTACCCCTATAGTAGTGTAATGCACCCCACAGTGTAATGCACCCTCATAGTATAATGCAGTGTGTTAAACAATGGGAGACGGGGAAGAGAAAGTCAGCGCACCACCTGTTACAGCAAAGTCCTGCTGTTCATGCACGGAAGAGCCCGGGATCCGGCTGGAGGAATGCACAACAAGAAGAAATCCAGCATGTTCACAGGTAAGTAATAAAAGTCCAGTATTTATTGAAAAATCAATTCTTAAATAACATGTTGACATGCGGCTTTGACCATGGTGTGAACAACTGACGTGTTTCAGCTCAACAGAGCCATGATTCTAACCATGAGTAAGGCTCCGTTGAGCTGAAATGCGTTGGTTGTTCACACCATACCCAAAGCCGCATGTCAACATGTTTTTTAAAAATTGATTTTTCAATAAATACTGGACTTTTATTACTTACCTGTGAACATGCTGGATTTCTTCTTCTTGTGTATAGTATAATGCACCCCTTGTCATATATAGTATAGTGCACCCCCATAGTAGTATAATGCACCCCATTAGTATTATGCACCCCATAATAGTATAATGTACCGAATAGTATAATGCACCCCCATAGCATATGCACCCCCTTGTCATATATAGTATAATGCACCCCATAGTAGTATAATGCACCCCATAGTATAATGCTCCCCATAGTACCCCTTTGTAATATATAGTATAATTCATCCCCATAGTATAATGCACCCCCTTGTCATATATAGTATAATGTATCCCATAGCAGTTTAATGCGCTCCATACTGCGGCTTTACAAAAAAAAAGTTTCTCTTCACCTGGCCAGGGTCCAGCGGTATCCTCCCCTACGATTCAGCTGAGACGTGCATCATCGTTCTGGCGTATGACAGTGACATCATACGTTGGCGACTTGCGCGCTAATGTCAACTGCAGGCTTGTGATGGCAGGCGTCTGTTAGGCTACTTTCACACATCAGTTTTTTGGAATCAGGCATAATCCGTCCTATGCCTGATAGGACGGATCCGGCGCTGATTTTAAAAAACTGATGCAACTGAACAGGTTTTTTGCCTGATCCGTCCTGACATTTTCAACCTGGAAATATAAAATTTCTATGTTGAAAATGCTGTTTTGAATGTCCGGACCGAGGAGAGAGAGAGAGAGAGAGAGAGAGAGACCTTGGATTCCGGTTGTTTTCTGATGGATTTGTCAAAAGACTGATCCGGCGCCATAGGTTTTCATTGTTTCCGCCCGCCTGATGCGCCGATTCAGGCACTGTCAGGTGGCTCCGGAAAAAAAAAAAAAACGTTGCAGCAAGCGTCTTGTCCGGCCGCCGGAATGTACAATTCCGACGGATCCGGCCAAAAACGGATGCAACGCAGTGACATCAGGCGCGATCCGGCGCTAATGTAAGTCAATGCTAAAAAAACGCTTTTTTTTTTTTTTTAAAATCACGCCGGATCGCGCCTGATTCAAAAAGCCTGAAGTGTGAAAGTAGCCTTAACCGTTGCCGTGAGGGAGGAATCTCCTGCGCGGCAACAGATTTTAAAAGATCGTGTGTCTGAGGATGCATAATCAATTACTGAATCGGCAGAATCCTGCCGCTGGGGCCTGCTGTGGGCCTCCTCTGCTCATTAGGCCCTATATGCCAGTAAAGGCAGTAATGCCCTGATGGCGGCCCTTACTAGCTGTCTTGCCATAATTGTTTGACTCTGTGCATACATAACCTTAGATGAGACCTCAAAAGACATAAAGACACTAGATCAGATTTCTGGATAAAGAAAGATCACAGACCCCAGAATCTGACTACATACAGTTGTGTGAAAAAGTGTTTGCTCCCTTCTTGATTTCCTATTCTTTTGCATGTTTGTCACACTTAAATATTTAAGATCACCAAATAAATTTAAATATTAGACAAAGATAACAGAATTAAGCACAAAGTGCAATTTTTAAATAAAGGTTTTTATTATTAAGGGAAAAATAAATCCAAACCTACAGGGCCCTGTGTGAAAAAGTGATTGCCCCCTAAACCTAATAACTTGTTGGGCCACCCTTAGCAGCAACAACTACAATCAAGCATTGGCGATAACTGGCAATGAGTCTTTTACAACGCTCTGGAGGAATTTTGGTTCACTCATCTTTGCAGAAATGTTGGAATTCAACCACAATGGAGGGTTTCCAAGCATGAACCTCCTTTTTAATGTTATGCCTCAGCATCTCAATTAAGGTCAGGATTTTGACTAGGCCACTCCAAAGTCATAATTTTGTTTTTCTTAAGCCATTCAGTGGTGGACTTGCTGGTGTGTTTTGGATCATTGTTCTGCTGCATAACCTGAGTGAGCTTGAGCTTGAGGTCGAAAACAGATGGCCGGACAGCCTACTTCAGGATTTTTAGGTAGACAGCAGAACTCATGGTTCCATTTACCACGGCAAGCCTTCTAGGTCCTGAATCAGCAAAAAAGCCCCAGAACATCATACTACCACCATCATATTTTACTGTTGGTATGATGCTCCTTTTCTGAAATGTTGTGTTACTTCTACATCAGATGTAATGGGACATACACCTTCCAAAAAGTTCAACATTTGTCTTGTCAGTCCACAGAGTATTCTCCCAAAAGTCTTGGGGATCATCAAGATGTTTCCTGGCAAAACTTAGACAAGCCTTTATGTTCTTATTACTCTGCAGTTGTTTTGATCTTGGAACTCTACAACTTCACAAAATATTTTAGGAATCAGAATACATGAGTGAACAAATAAATTCCCTTAAAAGTACTAATTTATTAGATGCATTAAAAAACACCTTCCCAGTGCAAAAATGGCAAATGCCAAAATAGAAAAAAGACCTATTCTAAGATGCTGCATAGCCTTATACTGGGCCTCATTGATCCCTGCCTATCTGCGGAGGTTGGCACCCTAAACAACGATTTTTTGGCACCCCCACTCAACGAGGACTATTCCTCGCTCCCCTAACAATCCCTATTTTAAATAGGTGGGAAAACAATATCACAATAGTGCGGAGATGAAGTAACAAAAAAGCCCTAGATACAATGCTTGCAGTCTTAGACAAATATAGTAAATGAGATAAAAATCAGATAAATCCACATCATAATAAACAGAGGCCAGATATACTGTATGTCTAATTGTAATCACATATAACATGCCCTAAACCATAAGAGGACATAGATAGAGGAACAAAAGATTAGAATATGGCCACTTATCATGAGTAGAGACACCCCGACACGTTTCCCCGCCGTAGCGGTTCATCAGGAGGTATAGAGAATGCTGTACAGTCATAGACAAAAGTTTTGAGAATGACAAAAATATTAATTTTTACAAAGTCTACTGCTTCACTTTTTCTAATGGCAATTTGCATATACTCCAGAATGTTATAAAGAGTGATCAGCTTAACAGCAATTACTTGCAAAGTCAATATTTGGCTAGAAAATGAACTTTATCCCCCAAAACACATTTCAACATCATTGCAGCCCTGCCTTAAAAGGACCAGCTAACCTCTTTTCAGTGATTGCTCCATTAACACAGGTGTGGGTGTTGATGAGGACATGGCTGGAGATCAATCTGTCATGACTAAGTAAGAATGACACCACTGGACACTTTAAAAGGAGGCTGGTGCTTGGCATCATTGTTTCTCTTCTGTTAACCATGGTTATCTCTAAAGAAATACGTGCAGTCATCATTGCAATGCACAAAAATGGCCTAACAGGGAAGAGTATCGCAGCTACAAAGATTGCACCTCAGTCAACAATCTGTCGCAACATCAAGAACTTCAAGGAGAGAGGTTCCATTGTTGCCAAAAAGGCTCCAGGGTGCCCAAGAAAGACCAGCAAGCACCAGGCCGTCTCTTAAAAGTGTTTCAGCTGCGGGATCGGGCTACCAGCAGTGCAGAGCTTGCTCAGGAATGGCAGCAGGCAGGTGTGAGTGCATCTGCACGCACTGTGAGGCGGAGACTCTTGGAGCAAGGCCTGGTCTCAAGGAGGGCAGCAAAGATGCCACTTCTCTCCAGAAAAAACATCATGGACAGACTGATATTCTGCAAAAGGTACAGGCAGTGGACTGCTGAGGACTGGGGTAAAGTTATTTTCTCTGATGAATCCCCTTTTCGATTGTTTGGGACATCAAGAAAACGCCTCATTCGGAGAAGACAAGGTGAGCGCTACCACCAGTCTTGTCTCATGCCAACTGTTAAGCATCCTGAAACCATTCATGTGTGGGGTTGCTTCTCAGCCAAGGGAATTGGCTCTCTCATAGTCTTGCCTAAAAACACAGCCATGAATAAAGAATGGTACCAGAATGTCCTCCAAGAGCAACTTCTCCCAACCCTCCAAGAGCAGTTTGGCGATCAACAATGCCTTTTCCAGCATGATGGAGCACCTTGCCATAAAGCAAAGGTGATAACTAAATGGCTCAGGGAACAAAACATAGAGATTTTGGGTCCATGGCCTGGAAACTCCCCAGATCTTAATCCCATTGAGAACTTGTGGTCAATCATCAAGAGACGGGTGGACAAACAAAAACCTAAAAATTCTGACAAAATGAAAGCATTGATTGTGCAAAAATGGACTGCTATCAGTAAGGATTTGGTCCAGAAGTTGATTGAGAGCATGCCAGGGAGAATTGCAGAGGTCCTGAAGAAGAAGGGTCAACACTGCAAATATTGACTTGCTGCATTAACTCATTCTAAAAGTCAATATAAGCTTTTGTTACTCATATGTTTGGAATTATATTTCTGTCTGTGATAAAAACATCTGTCAAACACACATAAAAACCAGAGGGCAGCAGATCATGTGAAAATATAATATTTGTGTCATTCTCAAAACTTTTGGCCATGACTGTAGATGTCCATAATGCCGGATACCATGATATTGAATGATGATACCGGCGGTCAGTAAGGCTGGATTTAAATAACCCCCCAGATAGTCCAGGTGGACTAATCACATGGAAGTTCCCGGTGGATTGCAGTCAGGACCCAGCGTGCGCTTCACCCTTGAACGCATTCACAAGCCAAGGACCTTACTGGTACTCTGACATCACTTCCGGTATGTATCGAAACCACGTGAAGGTACCCAAAAGAGAGCAGGACCCGCATGCATTCCACCCTGGAACGCATAACAGATAAGCCAGGGAACTCACGATATTCTGACATCACTTCCGGGACCGTGCGCTCCAAGTTGGAGCGCACACCGCAGAGAACACTCTTTGCAGCGATTAGTCCAGAGTATACACCATTGTAGAAATCAAATAATCATCATGACCTACATATATGATTACTAAATTAGGAGACAATTAACAGGGATACAATAATAATGGAGACAGATGATAAGCAAAAACAAAAACAAAAGATACCTAAGCATATCCAAAAAATATATAAATACTACTAAGCAATGTAGTTCATGCCATACATGCAAGTTCTGATATACCATGGAAATAAAAAAAAAACAGAAATTCATTGTAATTTTAAAAGGGAGACAGTCAATCAGGATTTTTCTTAAATATAGCAGGTATATGACATGTACTCGTTCATCCCATCAGGGGAAAGAGACTGTAACCTGAAAATCGATTCACACTCACGTCTCAAAATGATTTTATCCAAATTCCCCCCCCCCCGATTCTTGGTCTAATTGGTTCAATCATATTGAAGGTGATGTCGCTTAGACGGCCCTCATGTACAGCATTTATATGTTGTGCGACTGAGGTATCCTGCTTATTTTTTTTTTTTTTGGAACTCTGCCATGCAGACCATTTTTGCCCAGTCTCTTTCTTATGCTGAGGTCAAGAACATTGACCTTAACTGAGGCCTGCAGTTTTTCAGTGCTGTTGTAGGGTCTTTTGTGACCTCTTGGATAAGTTGTCTCTGCGCTCTTGGGGTAATTTTGGCCTAACAGTCACTCCTGGGAATGTTCACCAGTGTTCCATGTTTTTGCCATTTGTGAATAATGGCTCTCACTGTGGTTCGCTGGAGTTCCAAAGCTTTAGAAATGGTTTTGTAACCTTTCCGGACTGATAATTCTCAATTACTTTGTTCCAGAATTTCTTTGCATCGTGGCATGATGTTGAGCTTTTGAGGATCTTTTGGTCTACTTCACTTTGCCAGGAAGGTCCTATTTAAGTGATTTCTTGATTGAGAACAGGTTTGGCAATAACTAGGCTTGGGTGTGTCTAGGGAATTTGAACTCAGATTGCCAAAGATGTGATAAACCACAATTAATGTATGTTTTAAGGGGGGATCAATCACTTTTTCACACAGGGCCCTGTAGGTTTGGATTTTTCTCCTTTATTAATAAAGACCTTCATTTAAAAACTGCATTTTGTGCTTACTTGTATTATCTTTGTCTAGTATTTAAATTTGTTTAGTGATCTGAAACATTTACGTTTTTTTTCGGACCATAAGACGCACTTTTTTTCCTCCAAATTTGGGAGGAAAGTGTGGGTGCGTCTTATGGTCGGAATGTAACGTGGGGTGCAGGGGGCAGCGGTGGAGTGAGATCGCAGGAGGCAGGAAAATATCCCCTCTGCTGCAGGAATCCAGCGCTGGGGAAACCACTGGTCCCGATACTGAAGTGCAGTGAATATTCATTAGCCACTTCCCCGCCCACCTATCAGCTGAGCAGTGAGCGGGGAGCAGCAAATGACAGAGCCACATTTAAGAAGACTTGACAATCTATTCTTATCTGAAAATATGATAATGGTGACAATTGATGTGAAATCTTTATATACATCTATAAGACACAGAGACGGGTTGGCAGCCACTTCTTGGTTTCTCAGAAATAGTAATTTGGATTCTGAATTAATTGATTGATTTATTGTTGGTATTACTAGAATTTATACTTACTCACAATAGCTTCATTTTCAACAGTAAAATTTATGTCCAGAAGCAAGGCACCGCTATGGGTGCTTCTTGTGCGCCTTCTTATGCTAATTTATTTTTAGGTGCATGGGAAAGGGAAATTTTCACAAGTAATCCGGTAATTGGAATAGAGAATGTACAACAATGGATGCGCTACATTGATGATGTGTGGTTCATTTGGGAGGGTACCACACAGGAGTTAGAATCTCTTATTACTGAATTGAACAACAATGAACTTAATATTAGGTTGACATATAAGGCGGGTAGGAAATTAGATTTCCTTGACATTCAAATTGATACTCTTCCCAGTGGTAACATTTCTACAAACATTTTCAGAAAACCAACAGCAACAAATACGTTGCTTCATGCCACATCCTCTCATTTTCCCTCTGTCATACGAGGTATACCAACAGGACAGTTTCTTAGGGCCAGACGTATATGTTCAGATCAGGCATCCTTTGAACAGCAATCAAAAGAATTGAGCAGGAGGTTTAAAAATAGGGGATATAGCAGGAATAATATCCGTCAGGGATATCAAAGAGCTAGGAATGTTACTGGAAATGAACTTCTCTACAAAAATAGAATCACAGAAGAAGATACAGGGAATCAGACTCGCCTTATTGCTACATATAGTAATTAGTGGTGAGCGATACTGCTCGATATCTAAAAATATTGTATCGAAATGGTATCGCCGATATCACTAAATATCGTCGATATCCGATTCCGATACCGGAAGTCCAATGTAAGTCTATGGGAACAAAAAATCGCAACTAAAAAAACCCTTTATTTCCTTGTAAACACTAAATATACACACATAGAATACATATATATATATATATATATATATATACATGTCATTGTGACATATATATATACATATATGTATAGTTTATACACTTCTACATAGTAAAACATCCTCTGATTCAATTGCCGGGTAAAGCCGGCTTCTGTGAAAAGACAGAAGCACCCGACATGAAATGACACTTGGTGTACATAGGGTTAACCATGTCTTTTCATGTCGTTTGCAATCTGATTTGCACAAACAATTACATCAGTCTATCTGTGCAAAATTTCACACCTGTAGGGGTTAATTAAAGGTGTAAATTCGTTGTAAAAAAAACGGACTTTTTTGCTACGAATTTACACCTTTAATTAACCCCTACAGGTGTGAAATTTTGCACACATAGACTGATGTAATTGTTTGTGCAAATCAGATAGCAAAGGAGATGAAAAGACATGGTTAACCCTATGTACACCAAGTGTCATTTCATGTCGGGTTCTGCATTTTCACAAAAGCCGGCAATTGAATTAGCGGCTATTATACTATGTAGAAGTGTATGAACTATAAATATAAATATATATATATGTGTCACAAATTCAATGACATGTATATATACAGTACAGACCAAAAGTTTGGACACACCTTCACATTCAAAGATTTTTCTGTATTTTCATGGCTATGAAAATTGTAGAATCACACTGAAGGCATCAAAACTATGAATTAACACATGTGGAATTATACATTACACTTTACAAAAAAGTGTGAAACAACTGAAAATATGTCTTATATTCTAGGTTCTTCAAAGTAGCCACCTTTTGCTTTGATTACTGCTTTGCACACAGAAAAGGTGAACGGATGGACTCTACATGCCTGGTTCCCACCGTGAAGCATGGAGGAGGAGGTGTGATGGTGTGGGGGTGCTTTGCTGGTGACACTGTTGGGGATTTATTCAAAATTGAAGGCATACTGCACCAGCATGGCTACCACAGCATCTTGCAGCAGCATGCTATTCCATCTGGTTTGCGTTTAGTTGGACCATCATTTATTTTTCAACAGGACAATGACCCCAAACACACCTCCAGGCTGTGTAAGGGCTATTTGACCAAGAAGGAGAGTGTTGGGGTGCTACGCCAGATGACCTGGCCTCCACAGTCACTAGACCTGAACCCAATCGAGATGGTTTGGGGTGAGCTGGACCGCTCACCGCTTCAATTTTGAATAAATCCCCAACAGTGTCACCAGCAAAGCACCCCCACACATCACACCACCTCCTCCATGCTTCACGGTGGGAACCAGGCATGTAGAGTCCATCCGTTCACCTTTTCTGCGTGCAAAGCAGTAATCAAAGCAAAAGGTGGCTACTTTGAAGAACCTAGAATATAAGACATATTTTCAGTTGTTTCACACTTTTTTGTAAAGTGTAATGTATAATTCCACATGTGTTAATTCATAGTTTTGATGCCTTCAGTGTGAATGTACAATCTTCATAGTCATGAAAATACAGAAAAATCTTTGAATGAGAAGGTGTGTCCAAACTTTTGGTCTGTACTGTATATATATATGAGGTGTAAAATTGTTTAAAAAAAATGTGTGGGCTCCCGCCCTATTTTCGCAACCAGACAGACAAAGCCAGCGAATGGGGGCAGATAATAATAGCCCAGAGAGGGACCATTATTTTTGGCCCCCCCTGGCTACTAACATCTGCCCCCAGACACCCCAGAAAAGACAAATCTATAATTAGATTCGCCCTTTCTGGCACTTTGCCCGTCTATTCCCATTGCCCTGTAGCGGTGGCGAATGGGTTAATAAGGGGTTAAAATGACCTTGCAATTGAAAGGTCACTTTAAGCCAGGTTAATAATTGAGAGCTGTCAATTAGACAACTATCAATTATTAATCCTATTGTATGAAAGAATAATCAAACACACACACTTTAATAAAAAAGAAGTTTAATGAAATAATCACACAGTTTTTGACCATATTTTATTTACCTGCTAAAACCATTTCCTGTAATAAAAATAAAATAATAAAGCAAAATTATTCTTACCTATCCCATGCACAGTCAGGTCCCACGGTGTAATCCTTCAGAAAGGGTTAATGTTTACTGCAGGGACCGCAGCTAATGCTGCAGCCTCACAGTAAACCCCCAAATGAATGAGCTCCTCTCCTGGCTGACAGGAGAGGAAGTGGAAAGCTTAATTGATTGCTTTCCACTTTCACTTCAGGTCAGCCAGGGACACCATCAGTGACGTCAGAGGGAACTGATTAACAAAAATAGGGGTTCCCTTCGAAAAAAAAATGGCGTGGGGTCCCCCCTATTTTTGTTAACCAGCCAGATGAAGCAGACCGCTGAGGCCTGGATTTTCAGGCTGTTAAGGAGCCAAGATCCATGGACCTTGCCAGCCTGATAATACCAGGCCACAGCAGTCTGCATATCTTGGCTGATTAACAAAAATAGGGGATCCCCTCGAAAAAAATTGGCGTGGGGTCCCCCCTATTTTTGTTAACCAGCCAGATGAAGCAGACCGCTGAGGCCTGGATTTTCAGGCTGTTAAGGAGCCAAGATCCATGGACCTTGCCAGCCTGATAATACCAGGCCACAGCAGTCTGCATATCTTTGCTGATTAACAAAAATAGGGGATCCCCTCGAAAAAAATTGGCGTGGGGTCCCCCCTATTTTTGTTAACCAGCCAGATGAAGCAGACCGCTGAGGCCTGGTTTTCAGGCTGGTAAGGATCCAATATCCATGGACCTTGCAAGCCTGATAATACCAGGCCACAGCAGTCTGCTTAGCTTGGCTGGTTAACAAAAATAGGGGATCCCCTCAAAAAAAAAACGGCGTAGGGGTCCCCCTATTTTTGTTAACCAGCCAAGTAAAATGCAGACTGCTGCGGCCTGGTATTAAAAGACTGTCAAGGCCCATGGATTTTGGCCCTCTACAGCCTGATAATACCAGGCTACAGCAGCCCCACATTTGGCGCATCAAAAGATGTGCCAATTGTGGCACTTTACCCGGCTCTTCCCACTGCCCTGTAGCGGTGGCAAGTGGGGTAATAAGGGGTTAATGTCACCGTTGATTGCACGGTGACAATAAGCCCGGTTAATAATGGAGAGGTGTCAATAAGACACCGATCCATTATTAATCCCAAAGTTATTAAATGTTTAAAAAAAAGACACAGCAAGAAAAAAGTCTTTTAATGAAATAAAAGAGACAACACAGTTTTCATTTCTTTTATTGTACTCTCATTCCTGCGACGCCATCGATCTCCTGTAAAAAAAGAAAAAAAAAAAACCAACAGTATACCACCTGTCCGACGCAGTCCATAGTAACGACAGTCCCACGACGATCCAGCTCTGCTACATCGCAATGACAGGCAGAGCCTGTCATCGCGACGCAGCACAGCTGATTACCTGCTTCCCCGGCGGTGACGTCATCGGACTGACTGCTTTACGGCCGGGATTACCCAGCAGTCACTGCAGTTATCGCGAGAAACTGCATGTGACCGCCGGGGAGAACAGGATGGCGGCCATGAAGCAGTCCAGGCCGTGACCGCCGGAGATCTTCTGCCAGGTAAGTGCCGCTGACTCCTGACAGACCCGACCGACGGACACTGACAGTGACAGACCCGACTGACGGACACTGACAATGACAGTGACAATCCCGATTCCGGTATTCGATATGACGAAAATATCGGTATTCGGAATCGAAAGGCCGATACAGCTAATATCGGCCGATATCCGATATTTGCAGTATCGTATCGCTCAACACTAATAGTAATCAATGGCCTCAATTTTGTTCAATTATTCAAAAACATTGGCAAGTGCTTCTGACGGATCCCATCCTCAAAAAATGTCTTCCATCTTCTCCATTAATCACTGCTAGGAGATCCAAGAATCTCAAAGATATGTTAGTTCATAGCCATTATGAACCAGATAAAAAAACAAGAGATACTTGGCTTGATTTGAAAGTATTTTTTCCTTGCGGACATTGTAAGGGATGTGGAAATATGACTAAAAGTAAAACCTTTTCCAATGCCCTAGGAAATCGTACATACACAATTAAACAGCACATTACGTGCTCCACGAAAGGTGTTGTCTACTGTGCAGAGTGCCCATGTGGGAAGATATATATTGGACTCACAACACGAGAATTAAGGGTTCGAGCTAGAGAACATGTACGAGACATTGAAAAGAGTCAAGATGCAGAAAATGTTTCTACATTAAAAACTATTCCTAGACATTTTTTGAGAAACATAATAGCAACTCCAGTTTACTTAAGATTAAAGGCATAGATGTAGTACGTATGGGATCTAGAGGAGGTGACTTGGCCAAAAGTTTAGCCAAATTAGAAAGTTAATGGATCTATAGATTGGGTAGCATAGCCCCACAAGGGCTTAATGAAAATTTTGGTTTTAGTGCTTTTTATAAAAAGAAAAAAATTGTGGGTATTTTAATTATTTATGTTTTTAGGGGTAGAGGTATGTTATATTTGTATATTAATTTATATTTTAATTTTTTAGCCTTTGGATGACTGTCAATTGTTAATATACATCTATATTTAGTTCATACAATTGAAGATGAAGAAAAGATCGTCAGGAAGATCCATATATTTTATGAAGTTCAATTATGTAAATATCATGATTGTAGGTTGTATAATTAGTATTAATATAAATATATATATTTTATTTAATTATTTTTGCACATAAAAAAATTGTTTTCTTTTCATTCCTCTTTTTTTCTTTTTTCTTCACTTTTTTGATGAATCTACTATATAATTGTCTTATCTTGTCTGTCTGTCTGTCGGTCTGTCTGTGTGTCCAGGAAATCCCACGTCGCTCATTGGTCCGGCAGCGGCCAATCAGCGCCGCGGGATTTCACAAAAAAATGGCGCGGCCGAAGGTAGCGGCGAGGCAGCGGGGAGATGACCGGCGCAAGGCGCTCATCTCCCGGCCGCTAGCAGGAGAAGGACCTCCAGGCAGAAGGGAGGACCGGGATACTCTGCTGCGAGCACCCGCTCATGTCCCGGGTTCTCGCAGCGGAAGTACCCGCACAGGCAGCGGCGCTGACATCCATGCGGCTAGGATGTCAAGTGTTGTGAATGGGCTTGAGATGAGTTCTGAGCAGAGGCTCCCTCTGGTGGTTACAAGCTGTACTGGTCTGCCCAGTGAAGATTGTGGGGATTGGGAATCAGGTGTTACTGACTGGTCTTATATAAGGGTTTGTCTTCCCATCAGGGTTGCCGGTGATCAATTGCTCTGGTCTCAATCCTTGATTCCTGTTTCCTTTGTAGCCTGCTGTGTCGAGTCTGCATCTCCTGCTAACAGATAAGACATTTTCTTCTTTTTGTTTTTGTGCTTGATTTTTGCATTTTGTCCTGCACTTCTGTGGGGGCCTTCAGGGTCCCCTCCGGGGGCTTTTGTTACACCAGAGAACTAATTTAGGTGGTAGAGGTTGTGTGATCTCAGGTGATTTTGAAATTAGTAGAGTTGGTGCTTTTCAGGGTTTTTTGGGATTGCAGTAAGTACCCTTCCTATCCTTTCCTATTTAGATAGTTTGGGCCCCAACGTTTGCTCATTCTATTTTCTGTCTGTGTCAGTATTTCTTCTTGTCTAACCGCCATTACATGTTTGGGGGCTTTCTATGTCTTTGGGGATCTGCTCCGGGCAGATAGCTTTCCTCTTTCTATCTTTAGGTGTAGCTAGTTTCTTAGGCTGTGACGAGGCGTCTAGGACCAACGTAGGAACGCTCCACGGCTGCCTCTAGTTGTGGTGGTTAGTCAGGGTACTGCAATCTCATAGATTCCAACTGCTCTGGTGTATTGCCTTTTTTACCTGCACTCCTCAGCTACCGAAACATAACAGTATCACCGGCCCAAAAATTGAATGGTACTCACAGAAGGGAAAAATATTGTGAAAGAAAAAACGGTTGTCAGAGTTGTCAGAGATATTTTTCTGTTTATTGCTTTCTTTTTTTTTTTTTTTCCCTCTGTATCTCTGGGTGCTGGGGAGGATTTTTTCTCTAATGGAGTTTGCACAGTTGTCTGGCCGTGTGGATCAGCTTGCCACTGAGGTTCGGAGTATTGCTGCATATCTTACTAGGTTGCCTGTGGTGGAACCTAGGATTCCATGCCAGATTTGTTTTTAGGGGATCGAGCTAAGTTTCAAATTTCAAAAATAACTGTAAATTATTTTTTGCTTTAAAATCTAAGTCCTCAGGGAACGCAGCGCAGCAGGTTCAAATTGTCATCTCTCTCCTGCGCGGCGATCCTCAGGATTAGGCTTTTTCCCTGACACCTGGGGATCCTGTCTTGAGTGATGTTGATGCATTTTTTCAGGCTTTGGGATTATTGTACGATGAGCCTAATGTCACTGATCAAGCTGAAAAAGCCTTGTTGGCATTAAATCAGGGGCTTGATGACGCTGAGTTATACTGTCAGAGATTCCGTAAGTGGGCAGTCCTGACCAAATGGAATGACGACGCTTTGGCAGCCCTTTTTCGGAAGAGTCTGTCAGATAATGTAAAGGATGTTATGGTGGGATTCCCTGTCCCCTCTGGTCTCAATGATTCTATGTCATTAGCAATTCAAATTGACAGACGTTTGCGTGAGCGGAGAAGTATGCGTGGGATAGTGTTGCCTTGTGAACCTGCTTCTGAATCCATGCATTGTGATAGAGTGGTTTCTGGGACACAGCGTCATGAGTTTCGGAAGCACAATGGGTTATGTTTCTACTGTGGTGATGCCTCTCATGCTATTTCGGTCTGCCCTAAGCGGGGAAGACGTTTTGCACGCTCAGTTGTCTTGGGTAGTGTTCAGACTAAGTTTTTATTAACTGTTACTCTGATATGCTCTCAGTCCACATTTTCTGCTCAGGCTTTCGTTGATTCGGGAGCAGCTATTAACCTGATGGATTATAATTTTGCTAAACGTTGTGGGTTTCCCTTGATACCCCTACGGAAGTCTATTCCCCTTCTGGGGATCGATTCTACCCCTTTGGCTGAGAATAAACCTCAGTTCTCTACTCAGGTGATAATGAGGGTTGAACCTGATCATCAGGAGAGCTGCAAATTTTTGGTTCTGTATAATCTGCATGACATTATCGTACTGGGTTTTCCTTGGTTACAATCTCATAATCCTGTTTTGGATTGGAAATCTGTGTCTGTAACCAGTTGGGGCTGCCAATGTGTTAATACCAATACTCCTGTTTTTTCTGCCTCCCCCCAGGCTCAGGATGTTCCTGACTTTTTGATTGATTTTTCTGATGTGTTTAGCGAAAGTAAATCTGCATCCTTCCCTCCCCATAGGAGCTATGACTGCGCTATTGAATTAGTGCCTGGTAGTAAATTCCCTAAAGGTCGCCTTTTTAACTTGTCTGTACCTGAACATGACGCTATGCGGTCTTATATCAAGGAGTCATTGGAGAAGGGTCATATGAGACCATCCTCTTCACCCTTGGGTGCCGGTTTTTTCTTTGTGGCCAAAAAGGATGGTTCATTGAGGCCGTGTATTGATTATCATCTTTTGAACAATATTACTGTGAAATATCAATATCCGTTACCCTTGATTTCTGACCTGTTTTCCAGGGTGAAAAATGCTACTTGGTTTACCAAGCTTGACCTCAGGGGGCATATAACCTTATTCGCATTAAGCACGGGGATGAATGGAAGACGGCATTTAATACCCCTGAGGGGCATTTTGAGTACCTTGTGATGCCCTTTGGGCTCACTAATGCTCCTTCTGTCTTCCAGTCCTTCATGAATGACATTTTCAGGGATTTTGTGGATAAATTTCTGATTGTTTATTTGGATGATATCTTGATTTTTTCCAATGACTGGGAATCTCATGTGAAACATGTTCAAACTGTATTCCAGATTTTGAGAGAGAATGCTCTGTATGTGAAGGGATCAAAGTGTCTTTTTGGCGTACAGAGGATCTCATTTCTGGGATTCATTTTGTCCCCATCTGTTATTGAAATGGACCCGGTCAAGGTTCAGGCCATCTGTGATTGGGTCCAACCTACTTCATTAAAGGCTCTTCAAAGATTCTTGGGTTTTGCCAATTTTTATCGTAAATTTATTGGTAATTTCTCGGTTATTGTTAAACCATTAACTGATTTGACCAAAAAAGGTTCTGATGTGGTAAATTGGCCTCCTGAGGCAGTCTCTGCATTTCAGGAACTTAAACAGAGATTCACTTCTGCTCCTGTTCTACGGCAGCCTGATGTTTCTCTGCCATTTCAGGTGGAGGTTGATGCCTCTGAAATTGGGGCAGGTGCCGTTTTGTCCCAAAGAGATCCTGAGACCTCTAAAAGTAACCCTTGTGCCTTTTTCTCTCGAAAATTTTCTCCTACTGAACGTAATTATGACGTGGGTAATCGGGAGTTATTGGCCATGAAGTGGGCTTTTGAAGAGTGGAGACATTGGCTGGAGGGAGCCAAACATCAGGTGGTGGTCCTTACGGACCATAAGAATCTGGTTTATCTGGAATCTGCCAAGCGACTTAATCCTAGACAGGCCAGGTGGGCCTTGTTTTTCACACGTTTTAATTTTGTGGTTTCCTTTCTTCCCGACACTAAGAATGTTAAGGCGGATGCCCTCTCAAGGAGTTTCCTTGCGGACTCTCCTGAGTTATCTGATCCTTCTGTTATTTTGAAAGAGGGTGTAGTTCTTTCCGCCATCTCACCCAATTTGAGACTTGCTCTGGAGGGGTGTCAGGAGGATAGGCCCGAGCGCTGCCCTGTTGGAAAATTGTTTGTCCCGGACCAGTGGAAAAGGAGTGTGATGTCTGAGATTCATTGTTCCGCGTTGGCTGGTCATCCCGGAATTTTTGGTACCAGAGACTTGGTTAGTCGGTCCTTTTGGTGGCCTACCTTGTCTCGTGATGTCAGGGAATTTGTGCAGTCCTGCGGGACTTGCTCTCGCTCCAAGCCTTGCTCTCGCTCTAGTGGTTTGTTGATGCCATTGCCTGTGCCCAAGAGACCATGGACCCATATCTCTATGGATTTCATTTCCGACCTCTCTGTTTCTCAGAGAATGACCGCCATCTGGGTGATTTGTGATAGGTTTTCCAAGATGATACATCTTGTGCCATTACCTAAGTTGCCTTCCTCCTCTGAATTGGTGCCGTTGTTCCTTCAGCACGTGGTTCGTTTACATGGCATTCCTGAGAACATTGTGTCTGACAGAGGAGTCCAGTTTGTTTCCAGATTTTGGAGGACCTTTTGTTCTAAACTGGGTGTTCAATTGTCTTTCTCCTCGGCGTTTCACCCTCAGACCAATGGTCAAACTGAGAGAACAAACCAGACATTGGAGACTTATCTAAGATGCTTTGTGTCTGCTGATCAGGATGACTGGGTCTCTTTTTTGCCTTTGGCTGAGTTTGCTCTTAATAATAGGGCTAGCTCTGCCACTTTGATGTCTCCGTTTTTCTGTAATTCTGGGTTTCACCCTCGATTTTCTTCAGGACAGACGGAGGCTTCTGTCTGTCCAGGTGTTGACTCTGTTGTGGAGCGTATGCAACAGATTTGGGACCAGGTAGTGGAGAGGTTGTCCCTCTCTCAGGAGAGGGCCCAGCGGTTTGCTAACCGGCATAGGACTGATGGTCCTCGGTTTAGAGTAGGGGACTTGGTCTGGTTGTCCTCAAAAAATATTCCTATGAGAGTAGCATCTCCTAAATTTAAGCCTAGGTTCATTGGACCTTATAAGATCATGGATTCTTAATCCTGTTTCTTTTCGTTTGCTTCTTCCAGGGACATTTAAGATCCATAACGTGTTCCACAAGTCCTTGTTGAAGAGGTTTGTTGAGCCAGTGGTTCCTACTGCTGTGCCTCCTGACCCTGTTTTGGTTGAGGGCAATCTGGAGTATGTGGTTGAGAAAATATTAGATTCTCGTTTTTCTAGACGGAAACTCCAGTATTTGGTTAAGTGGAGAGGTTATGGTCAGGAAGACAATTCTTGGGTGTTTGCTTCGGACATCCATGCTAGGAGACTCATCCGTGCGTATCATAGAACTCATCCTGACCGACCTGGTTGCTCAAATGGGGTTCGGTGACCCCTCCTCAAGGGGGGGTACTGTTGTGAATGGGCTTGAGATGAGTTCTGAGCAGAGGCTCCCTCTGGTGGTTACAAGCGGTACTGGTCTGCCCAGTGAAGATTGTGGGGATTGGGAATCAGGTGTTACTGACTGGTCTTATATAAGGGAGTTGCCTTCCCATCAGGGTTGCCGGTGATCAATTGCTCTGGTCTCAATCCTTGATTCCTGTTTCCTTTGTAGCCTGCTGTGTCGAGTCTGCATCTCCTGCTAACAGATAAGACATTTTCTTCTTTTTGTTTTTGTGCTTGATTTTTGCATTTTGTCCTGCACTTCTGTGGGGGCCTTCTGGGTCCCCTACGGGGGCTTTTGCCCTCTCAGTTTTGTTCAGCCACTGATGTTTGTACATTTTGCTTTTTCCAGTTTTTTCAGTGGCTGTTGTTTTGATTTTGTTACACCAGAGAGCTAATTTAGGTGGTAGAGGTCGTGTGATCTCAGGTTTTTTTTGAAATTAGTAGAGTTGGTGCTTTTCAGGGTTTTTTGAGATTGCAGTAAGTACCCTTCTTATCCTTTCCTATTTAGATAGTTTGGGCCCCAAAGTTTGCTCATTCTATTTTCTCTCTGTGTCAGTATTTCTTCTTGTCTAACCGCCATTACATGTTTGGGGGCTTTCTATGTCTTTGGGGATCTGCTCCGGGGCAGATAGCTTTCCTCTTTCTATCTTTAGGTGTAGCTAGTTTCTCAGGCTGTGACGAGGCGTCTAGGACCAACGTAGGAACGCTCCACGGCTGCCTCTAGTTGTGGTGGTTAGTCAGGGTACTGCAATCTCATAGATTCCAACTGCTCTGGTGTATTGCCTTTTTTACCTGCACTCCTCAGCTACTGGGAGTCTGGATCTGAAGACACGCTGTGGAAGGAAGAGAAGCAGGAGTCTGCTGCCATCCTTATTTATTTAGGGATATTTGTTTCTCATCCAGCTACCTTTTGGAGATTGCATTCTATTGTGTCCAGTGTTCCTTTGAAAAGTATTCTGACGAAGGTCCAATAGTTGGACCGAAAACGTTCAATTGTTTCGTGTCTGGATGCACCTTTATTAAACAAATTCTCGTGTAACACATTTGAGTGCCAAGTTATTTTTTACATGCTGAGAGTTATAGTTCTCCCATGGGATCTTAAAGCAGCACTCCAGTGTTGTTTTTCAGTGCTGGAGTGGTGCTTTAAATATAAGCCCCGTGCCCCCATTCATATACTCACCCTCCAGCGTCTTCACATAGGACTTTACAGACACCACACTGGTCCCGCAGCACCATCTCCTACCCGTAGCTTCCAACATAATAACATACTATTATATATAATAACACCACATATAATAGTATGTTATTTAGTTATTAAATATTTTACATTTTTTGCTTCAAATATATTTTTCCCTATTTTCCACCTCTAAAACCTGGGTGCGTCTTATAGTCCGAATAAATACGGTAAGTGTGACAAACATGCAAAAGAATACAAAATCAGGAAGGGGACAAACACTTTTTCACACAGCTGTATTTTTAATTAACAACTGGCTCTATAATAAAACTGTATTAGAAAAAAGATCCAAGAGTAAATACACACCCACAATACATACAGTGGTGGCCAAAAGTATTGGCACCCCTGCAATTCTCTCAGATAATACTCAGTTTCTTCCTGAAAATGATTGCAATCACAAATTATTTGCTATTTTTATCTTCATTTAAAATTTGCTTGCAAAAAAAAACACAAAAAATGAAAAAAATCAAACCTTGATTTTCACAAAAAAACCCAAAAAGGGGGCCAAACCCAAAAGTATGGAAACCCTCACAATTTTTGGGTTTCAAAACCTTTAGCCAAAATAACTGCAACAACAGTTTAGAATTGTAACCTTTTTTTTTTGGGAAAAACGCTCCATGTCCCTGTTTTTTTAAGGGGGTGCCTTCCCCAAACTGCCATTTTAGATCCTCCACATGTTCTAGGGGGTTCATTGCTGGCCACCTTAAATTCCGGGGCTTTTTCTCAAAACCATTTTAAGTGCTTTGGAAGTGTTTTTTGGGGTATTGCCCCCGAAACCCTGGCCAGACCTCTGGGGAAACCCCGCTTTCTCACACTGGCCCTACTTTTGCGAAAAATTTTTTTGGGGATCTTCAACTTCAAATGCCGCACACGGTAAAACACCGGGCCCCGGGGGAGCAAAGAAACCCCCAAAAAATCGGGGGAAACCCCCGCCCGGGTTTTACTGAGGGACCGTTTCTTTTTTTTTAATCCCTTTTTTTTTTTTCCGACACTCTATGTTAAAGTTTTTTTTCCCCCAAAAAAACTGATTTTTGTCTCATCTACCAGAGAAATTTTTTCCCCAAAACTTCGGGCTTTCCAGAAATTTTTGGAAAACCCAGGGGGGCTTTTTATGTCTCTTAAGGGGGGGGTTTTCCCCCAAAAAACCTACCATATTTCCCTTTTCATTCACCCCGGGGGGGATAGGGGGGTTGACACGTTGAAAACCCTCTTTTTGCAGGGCAGCTTAAAATTTTTTTGGGGAGGTTTTTCAGGTTCTTTATCCACCCCCCTGTTATTTACGTGCTAGGATGCAAAAAAAAAGGGGAAAACCCCCCAAAATTGGGAAAATCTATGGATTGCAGTACCCTGACAACCACCACAAAAAAGCACCCAAACTTCCCCTACGGGGGTCCAAGACCCCTTTACACCCTAGAAACAAACTACACCAAAAATAGAAAAGGAAAGCATCCCCCCGGACAGATCCCAAAAACATAGAACCCAAAAAAAACATGTAATGGGGTTTAAAACCCAAGGGGAAATATGACACAGAAAAAAAATAGTTAGAAAATTTTTGGGGGGCCCAAACTACCTAAAAAAAGGATAGGGGGGCACTTACGCAATCCCAAAAAACCCTAAAAACCCCAAAACTCAAAACTAATTTCAAAATCACCTAGACCCAAAAGACCTCTACCACCTAAATTTTTTTCTGGTGTAACAAAACAAAAAACCCGCCACGAAAAAATGGAAAAAGCAAAAGAAAAACATCGGGTAACTAACTAGAGGGCAAAACCCCCGGGGGACCCTAAAGGGCCCCCCCAGAAGGCGGGGCAAAATGAAAAAAATTCAACAAAAAACAAAAAAAAAAATGTCTTTCGTTAGCGGGAAACAGACACACACACACTAAAAAAGGAAAAACAGAACCAAGTTTTAGCCCCGAACAATTTACACCGGCACCCTGAGGAAAGGGGGATTTCCCTTATATAAAAACCATAAAAACCTGATTCCCACTCCCCCAATTTTCACTGGACAGTCCATACCGCTTTAACCACCAAGGAGCCTCTGCTCAAACCCCATTTCAAGTCCATTCACAACAGTCCCCCCCCCTTTTGGGGGGGGGGCCCCAAAAAAACCCCCACTTAGCAACCGGGCGGTCGGGATGATTCTATGATCGCACGGAGATCTCCTGAGGTTTTCAAAAAAAACCCCCCAAAATTTTTGTCTTCCTGACCAAACCTCCCCACAAACCCAAAAAATACTGGATTTTTCCCGGCTAAAAAAACGAGAATTCAATTTTTTTCCACCAAAAACCCCCATACCCCCCCAAAACCCCAAAACCCCGGGGGGAAAAGTTTAGAACCACTGGTTTCAACAAACCTTTTTCAACAAGGCCCTTGGGGGAAAAACCGTTAGGATCTTAAATATCCCTGGAAGAAAAAACAAAAAGAAAAATTAAGAACCCCCATGATTTTAGAGGCCCCGAACCTAGCAAATTTTTGGGAAAGCCACTCCATAGGAATTTTTTCTTGGGAAAACCCAAAACAATCCCCCACTTTAAAACCGAGGCCCGCCAAACCTTAAAAACCCCGGGGGCCCCCCCCCAAAAGGGGGCAACCTCTCCCTACCTGGTCCCAAATCCCGTTTTTTCGCCCACAACGAGCAAAAACCGACAACAGAAGCCCCGCTGCCTGAAGAAAACGAGGGGGAAAACCCAAATACAGAAAAATGGAGACACAAAGTGGGAGCACCCCCCTTTTTAAAGAAAAAAAACCAAAGGCAAAAAAAACCCCTACCGATCAGCAACCAAAAAAGCATTTATTTAAACCCAAAGCCCCTTTTTTTTCCTCATTGACCATTGCTGAGGAAAAGCCGAGGAAAAGACAATTGAACACCAAGTTTAGAAAAAAAGGCCTCCAAAATCTGGGGAAAAAAAATGGCCCTCTTCAGACCAATGTTTTTAAATGCCGGTAAACAACCACTGCGAAGGAAAAAAAGGGACCAATTCAAGGGGGAAAAGGGGGCTTTGGGGGTGGCCAAGATTATCATTTTGGAAAAAACCCTTTTTAAAAAACCCAGATGGGCGGGCCCCTCTGAGAAAAAGGGGGGCGGGGAAAAAAAAAACCAAAGAATAGGGTCCATGGGCTCTTGGCACAGGGCCAAAAAAAGGCTCAACAAACCACAGAGCAGAGCAAGCTTGGGGGCGAAGCAAGTCCCCAGGGCGCACAAACCCCGACACAGAACAAAAGCCACCAAAAGGGGGGACTAACCAAAAACTGGACCAAAAAAACCGGGGCCCCCCAAAAAAGAACAAGAAACTCAGAATTTACACTCTTTTTCCACTGGCCGGACAAACTTTTTTCCCAAAAAGGGAGCGCCGGGGGGCCATCCTCCTACCCCCCCAAGCAAGGGTCAAATGGGGGGAAAGGGGAAAAACTAAAAACCCCCTTTCAAAAAAAAGAAATCAAAAAACCAGGATCCCAAGGAAACTCCTCGAGGGGCATCCGCCTTAACATTTTTATCCAGAAAAAAGGGAAAACCCCAAAATTAAAACGGTGAAAAAAAAGGCCCACCTGGCCTGGGCAGGATTGTCGCTTGGGAGATTCCAAAAAATCCAATTCTTTGGGCCGTAAACCCCACCGATGTTTTCTCCCCCACCAAAATTTTCCACTCTTTTAAAAGCCCCTTTATCCATAACTCCCATACCACTCATAATTTTCTTCAGTAGGGGAAAATTTTCGAAAAAAGGCACAAGGGTATTTTTTAAAAGGGCCTGGATTTTTTTTTGGGCAAAACGCACCTCCCCAATTTCAGGGGGATCAACCCCACCTAAAGGGCAGAAAACATAAAGGGGCCTAAACGAGCAAATGAATCCTGTTTTAATTCCGAAAGCAAACTCCCAGGGGGCCAAAATTCCCACAAAAACCCCCCTTTTGGTCAAATCATTAATGGTTTTTTAAAAAATTAACCAGAAATTACCAAAAAATTTTTAAAAAAAAATTTTCCCAAAACCCAAAAATCCAAAGGCCTTTAATAAATTTGGTTCCCCCCAAAATCACAGATCCCCAAAAACCCTTTTGGGGGAAAAAAAAAATCAAAAACCCCCAAAAATCCTGACAACTCTCCCCAACCCTTTTTTTTTTTTCACAATATTTTTCCCTTCTTATACCAAAAAATTTTTTAAATTTTTGGGCCCCGGTTATTTTTTATGTTTCGTAGCTGGGGAGTGCAAAAAAAAAAGCAAAAAAACCAGAGTTTTTGGGGAAAACTTAAATTATACCCAAAAACCCCCCAAAAGACACCTTTGGGGGGTTCCACTTGCCCCTAGACGCCTCGTCACACCGAGAAACAAACTACCCCTAAAAAAGAAAGAGAAAGCATCCCCCCGGGGGGAATCCCCAAAAAAAAAACCCCCCCAAAAACATTAATGGGGGTTAGACAAAAGAAAAACTGACACAGACAAAAAAGTAGGGAAAAACGTTGGGCCCAAACTACCAAAATAAAAAAAGGGGGGGAAAAGGGCACTTACGCAATCCCAAAAAACCCTGAAAAGCCCCAACCTACTAATTCAAAAACACCTAGTTTCACACGACCTCTACCCCCCAAATTTAATTTTCCCCGGTTAAAAAAAACAAAACACAGCCCTGAAAAAACTGGAAAAACAAACGTAAAAACCCCCTCACTGAACTAAACAAGGCAAAAGCCCCCGGGGGGGACCCTGAAGGCCCCCCCAGAAGTGCGGCAAAATCAAAAAAAAAGCACAAAAACAAAAAGAAGAAAATGTCTTTTCTTTAGCAAAATCAGACACACACAGCAGGCTAAAAAGGGGAAACGGGGAAAAAGGGGTTAGACCAGAAAAATTTTATCACCGCAACCCGGGGGAAAAACTCCCTTTTAAAAGGACCATAAAAAAAACCTTTGTTTTCCCAACCTCACAATTTTTAACGGGACATCCAGTCCCCCCTTTAAAACCCCCCAGGAGCCCCTCAAAACCCTTTCAATCCATCCCCAAAACTAAAGGGGTACAATCCATCTCCAAAGCCCCGAATTTTTCCTGTGTCTCCGTGCCCCGGGTTCCCCCTCAGAAGTTTAAATTCATGGCACTGGCAAACCCACTTTTTGGGGAAGAAAAAAAAATTGACAAAATTTCAACGCAAGATTGTGCGGATGTTTTAATGGACTTGAAATAGTTCACAGGCTCCCCGGTGGTTTTAAGCGTACTGAAGTCCATAAGATTGTGAGGAGTGGAACAGGTTTACTGACTGGCCTTTTAAAAAAGGGGGCCCCCCCCCCCACGGGGGTTCCGGTGATAAAAATTTTTTGGGGCTCAAACCCTTTTGGGTTTTTTTCCTTTGGCCTGCGTGTCGTGTCGGGATCTCCTCTAACGAAAAAACTTTCTTCTTTTGTTTTTGTGCTTTTTTTTTTGCTTTTTTTTTCCTGCACTTCTGTGGGGCCCTTTGGGGGCCCCCCCGGGGGGTTTTGCCCTCTCATTTTTTTCACCACGATTTTGTACTTTTGCTTTTTCCTTTTTTTTTTTAGTGCTTTCCGTTTTTATTTTGGGTTTTTTCCCCCAAAATAATTTTTTTTGGGAAAAGGGGTTTTGGGGGTCTAGGTGATTTGAAATTAGTAAGTTGGTGCTTTTCAGGGTTTTTTGGGGTTGCAAAGGGGCCCCCCCATCCCCTTTTTTTTTAGTAGTTTGGGCCCCCCAAAAATTTTTTTTAACATTTTCTGTCTTGTCATATTTCATCTTGTCTAACCCCCATTTTAAAAATTTTGGGGGTTCCTATGTTCTTTTTGGGGGGTGCTCCGGGGGGGATAGCTTTCCCTTTCTAAAATTTTTGGGGGTTTTTTTCTCAGCCGGAGAGGGGGTAGGACCAACGTAGGGGAAACCCCACGGGTTTCCCTATTTTGGTGGGGTTTTTCCCGGGCTGCAAACCCCCGATTCCAAATTCTCGGGGATTGCCTTTTTACCCCACCCTCAGCTAAACCCTAACAAACAGTATCACCGCCTTAAAAAAAAAAATGTATGGGACCACAGAAGGGGGAAAAAAAAATTTTTAAAGAAAAAAGGTTTTTAGGTTTTTTCAGAATTTTTCGTTTGTTTCATTTTTTTTCCCCGTATTCTGGTGCTGGGGGGAAATTTTTTTTTTTTTTTCTCAATTGGGGTTTTCACTTTTTTCTGGCCCGTGGGTCACTTTTCCCCCTGGTTCGGGGTATTCTGCCTATCTTTCAAAGGGTTTCCTGTTTGGAACCTAGGATTCCCCCCCCGATTTTGTTTTAGGGGGGGAGCCCTTTGGGTTTAGAATTTTCAAAAAAAATTGTAAATTTTTTTTGCCTTAAAAAAAAAGTCCCAGGGAAAGGGGCCAGCAGGTTTTTTTTGGGCACTTCTTTCCCTCGGCGACCCCAGGATTGGCTTTTTTCCCCCACACCTGGGATCCGTTTTGAGTGTGTTATGCATTTTTCAGGCTTTGGGGGTTTTTGTACATAGCCAAGCACTGATCAAGGGTAAAAAGCCCTTTTTGGGGATTAAATAGGGTCCCCTTTAGACCTGAGTTATACTGTCGAGATCCCCTTTGTTGGGGGAGTCCTACCAAAAAGGGAAAAACCCCTTTTTGGGGGGCCCTTTTTTGGGAAAGGGGCCCTCAATAAAAAAAAGGAAAGTTATGTGGGGTCTCTGCCCCTCGGGCTCAAAAGATTCTATGGGCATTACGATTCAAAAATTTTTAGACTTTGCGTGAGCGAGAAAATGCTGAAAAATTTTTTTCCTTGGAACCCGCCCTTTTTAACCCTCCCGTGTGATAAGGGGGTGGGGCACAGCTCCTATTTCCCAAAGCGAATGGGTTTTGTTTTTTACGTGGTATGCCTCTCACATTTTGTCTCCCTAAGGGGGGGAAAATTTTTTCACGCTCATTTCCCCTTTGGGAGTGTTCAACAATTTTTTTTTAATGTCACCTTTTTATGCCTCTGTCCTCTTTTTTGCTCGGGGTTTCTTTATTCGACCCCTTTTAACCTGATGGATTAATTTGCAAAAAATTTTTGGGGGGTTTCCCCTTTTTTACCCCTAGATCTATTCCCCTACGGGGGGGTTTGTTTTCCCCCCCTTTGGGGTGAAAAACCTCGTTCTCTATCAGTAAAAGGGGGTTAAACCCATCATCTGATGCTGAAAATTTTTTTTTTTTGTATAATCTCATGAATTACTTTTGGGCTTCCTGGGTTTCAGCCCCAAACCCCGTTTGGATTGGAAATCGGGGTTTTTGAACCAGGGGGTCCAATTTTTAAAAAAAAACACCCCTTTTTTTTTGCCTCCCCCCGGGGTCGGGGGTTTTTTCCCGACTTTTTGAATTTTTTTTTTGATTTTTACGAAAGTAAAAACTCACCTTCCCCCCCCATGGGGGGCATACTGCCTTTTGATTAGTGCCTGTAAAAATTTCCCCCAAAGTCGCCTTTTTAAAATTTTCAAACCCGAACTTTACCATGCGGGGGTTTTACAAGGGGAAAAAAATTTAAAGGGGGGTACAACCCTCCTCTTCACCCTTATTTCCCCCGGTTTTTTTTTTTTGTGGGGCCAAAAAAAGGGTGGGGGTTTATTAAGGGGCCCTTATTGATTACGTCTTTTGAACAATATTAAGGGAAAAATCAATCCCGTTACCTTTGATTTCGACCTTTTTTCCAGGGGGGAAAAGCTACTTGGGTTTTCCAACTTTTTTCCCCAAAAGGGGGCCCTATAACCTATTTTCCTTAACACGGGGATGAATGGAAAAACGGCATTCAAAAACCCCTAGGGGATTTTTAAAAAAACCCTTTTTTGCCCTTTGGGGGCCCCCAATGCTCCTTCGTCTTTTTCCCCCTTCATGAAACTTTTTTGGGGGGTTTTTGGTAAATTTTTGATTGTTTTTTTATTTATAAACTTATTTTTTTTTAATGACTGGGACTCTCATGTAAACAATTTTTGGGGGAGTTTATGCCTCTTAAAATTGGGGGGGGGGGCCGGTTTTTGGGGGCCCAAAAAAAACCAAAACCTCCAAAAAAACCCTTTTCCTTTTCTCTCGAAAAATTTTTTCCACTTTAAAGTAATTTTTAAAAATTTGGGTAACGGGAGTTATTGGCCATGAAAAGGGGGGTTTTAAAGGGAGCATTGGGGAGGAGCCAAACTCAGGTGGGGTCCTTCGGACCAAAGAATCTGGTCTACTGAATCTGCCCAAAAAAACCCAAACCTAGACAGGCCAGGGGGGCCTTGTTTTTTTTAAAAAATTTTTAAATTTTTTTTGGGGGTTTTCCCTTTTTTCCCGGGGACTAAAATTTAAAGGCAAAACCCTCTAGGAATTTTCCCTTCGACTCCCCTGATTTTTCTACCCCTTTTTTTATTTTGAAAGGTTTATTTTTCCGCCCTTCGCCCTTTTGAGTTTTGCTCGGGGGGCTCGGGGGGATACCCACGCGCCCTTTTTGGGAAAATTTTTTTTTTTCCCGGGCCAGGGGGAAAAAAAGTGGGGATTCCCGAATTCATTTTTTCCGGGAGGGGGGGGCACCCCGGGAAATTTTTTGGGACCAGGATTTGGGGTTTTCGGTCCCCTTTTTTGGGGCCCCACCTTTTTCTCCATGTCGGGGAAAATTTTGGGATCCGGGGGAATTTTCCCCCTTGCTCCAACCTTTTCTCTCGCTCTAGTTTTTTGTTGACCCTTTTTTTGTCCCAAAGACCAGGGGCCCAATCTCTATGGATTTTATTTCCGACTTCCTGTTTTTCCCCAAAAGACCACCATCCCGGGTTTAAAATTTTTTATTTGGTTTTCCCCCAAAAAAAAAACATCTTGGCCATTACCTAAGTTCCTTCCCTCTGAATTGGGGGCCGTTGTTCCTTCACCCCCGGGGTTTTTTACAAAGCATTCCTGGAACATTTTGCTGACAGAGGGAGTCCTTTGTTTTTCCCGATTTTTGGGGGACTTTTTTTTTTTTAAACGGGGGGTTTTTTTTGTCTTTCCCCCCGGGATTTTATCCTCAACCAATGGCAAACTGAGAGAAAAAACCAACATTGGGGACTTATCAAATGCTTTTTGTCTGCTGATCAGGGGGCGGGGCTCTTTTTTTTGGGTGAAAATTTTTTCCCTTTAAAAATGGGGTTTGCTTGCCACTTTTATGTCTCCGGGGTTTTTTAATTCTGGGGTTTTTTCCCCGATTTTTTTCAGGACAGCGGAAAATTCTGTCGCCAGGTTTGACTCTGTTGTTACTATGTAACAATTTGGACCAGGTATTTGGGGTATCCTCTCTCAAGAAGGGCCCCCGGGGTTTTTTTTAAACCGGGATAGACTGATGGGCCCGGGGTTTTAAAATTTTGGGGCTTGTCTGGTTTTCCTCAAAGATTTCCTAGAATTCTCCCTTAATTTTTAAACCTAGTTCATTGGACCTTATAAACCCGGGGATTTTAATCCTGTTTCCCCCTTTTTTTGCTTTTTCCAG
>JARQOD010000005.1:377159788-377227174 GCA_033576555.1 Oophaga sylvatica
TATTGAATTAATGCCTGGTAGTAAATTCCCTAAAGGTCGCCTTTTTAACTTGTCTGTACCTGAACATGACGCTATGCGGTCTTATATCAAGGAGTCATTGGAGAAGGTTCATATCAGACCATCCTCTTCACCCTTAGGTGCCGGTTTTTTCTTTGTGGCCAAAAAGGATGGTTCATTAAGGCCGTGTATTGATTATCGTCTTTTGAACAATATTACTGTGAAATATCAATATCCGTTACCCTTGATTTCTGACCTGTTTTCCAGGGTGAAAAACGCTACTTGGTTTACCAAGCTTGACCTCAGGGGGGCATATAACCTTATTCGCATTAAGCACGGGGATGAATGGAAGACGGCATTTAATACCGCTGAGGGGCATTTTGAGTATCTTGTGATGCCCTTTGGGCTCACTAATGCTCCTTCTGTCTTCCAGTCCTTCATGAATGACATTTTCAGGGATTTTGTGGATAAATTTCTGATTGTTTATTTGGATGATATCTTGATTTTTTCCAATGACTGGGACTCTCATGTGAAACATGTTCGAACTGTATTCCAGATATTGAGAGAGAATGCTCTGTATGTGAAGGGATCAAAGTGTCTTTTTGGCGTACAGAGGATCTCATTTTTGGGATTCATTTTGTCCCCATCTGTTATTGAAATGGATCCGGTCAAGGTTCAGGCCATCTGTGATTGGGTCCCACCTACTTCATTAAAGGCTCTTCAGAGATTTTTGGGTTTTGCCAATTTTTATCGTAAATTTATTGGTAATTTCTCGGTTATTGTTAAACCATTAACTGAATTGACCAAAAAGGGTTCTGATGTGGTGAATTGGCCTCCTGAGGCAGTATCTGCATTTCAGGAACTTAAGCAGAGATTCACTTCTGCTCCTGTTTTACGGCAGCCTGATGTTTCTCTGCCATTTCAGGTGGAGGTTGATGCCTCTGAAATTGGGGCAGGTGCCGTTTTGTCCCAAGAGATCCTGAGACCTCTAAAAGTAACCATTGTGCCTTTTTCTCTCGAAAATTTTCTCCTACTGAACGTAATCGGGAGTTATTGGCCATGAAGTGGGCTTTTGAAGAGTGGAGACATTGGCTGGAGGGAGCCAAACATCAGGTGGTGGTCCTTACGGACCATAAGAATCTGGTTTATCTGGAATCTGCCAAGCGACTTAATCCTAGACAGGCCAGGTGGGCCTTGTTTTTCACACGTTTTAATTTTGTGGTTTCCTTTCTTCCTGGCACTAAGAATGTTAAGGCGGATGCCCTCTCGAGGAGTTTCCTTGCGGACTCTCCTGAGTTATCTGATCCTTCTGTTATTTTGAAAGAAGGTGTAGTTCTTTCTGCCATCTCGCCCAATTTGAGACTGGCTCTGGAGGGGTGTCAGGAGGATAGGCCCGAGCGCTGCCCTGTTGGGAAATTGTTTGTCCCGGACCAGTGGAAAAAGAGTGTGATGTCTGAGATTCATTGTTCCGCGTTGGCCGGTCATCCCGGAATTTTTGGTACTAGAGACTTGGTTAGTCGGTCCTTTTGGTGGCCTACCTTGTCTCGTGATGTCAGGGAATTTGTGCAGTCCTGCGGGACTTGCTCTCGCTCCAAGCCTTGCTCTCGCTCTAGTGGTTTGTTGATGCCATTGCCTGTGCCCAAGAGACCATGGACCCATATCTCTATGGATTTCATTTCCGACCTCCCTGATTCTCAGAGAATGACCGTCATCTGGGTGATGTGTGATAGGTTTTCCAAGATGATACATCTTGTGCCATTACCTAAGTTGCCTTCCTCCTCTGAATTGGTGCCTTTGTTCCTTCAGCACGTGGTTCATTTACACGGCATTCCTGAGAACATTGTGTCTGACAGAGGAGTCCAGTTTGTTTCCAGATTTTGGAGGACCTTTTGTTCTAAACTTGGTGTTCAATTGTCTTTCTCCTCGGCGTTTCATCCTCAGACCAATGGTCAAACTGAGAGAACAAACCAGACATTGGAGACTTATCTAAGATGCTTTGTGTCTGCTGATCAGGATGACTGGGTCTCTTTTTTGCCTTTAGTAGTATAGGAACTGTATTACTCATCAAACTCAAATCTGACAGGTCGACACGCCCCCTATCATTTAATCCGTCTCCCTGGGACTTGATCTGTCTGAACTTTGCTGTGGGTGGGAAATCTGAGCTGCTGGATTTGTGAATTTCAATCAAAGTGATTTATTCATCTCTATTTATATTTTATTCAGTGACTTTGATTAGTCTGTGGAGTATTAGTGTATTAAAGAGGAGAGAAACTTTTAAGGACCCAGTAAATGTATAAGGAGTTCTAGTGAAATACAGACTTTTGTTACAGATCGGTAAGCTATTACCAAGCTGTGTATCTAAGGCTTGTGTTGTGTTGAGAGGAGCATATTTTTCTATTTACTAACTAACATGGTACATAGATATACATCTTTACTGGCACATAGAAATGTAGTACAACAGTGTTGACATGAATTGTCAGAATGAGTGAACGTCGATGCTACGGTAATTCAGGCAAACAGTAAATAGTATTGCATTGTGTATAGTCAGTGGGATCTCACATTTGGAATTACGACGCTCATCTTATAGTTTTATTCAGTATATATATTTTTGAAGAGTGAATCTTGATCTTTGTGGTGGAATTTGGAATTATGACGCTCATCTTATAGTTTTATTCAATATATATATTTTTAGCTTGGCAGTGTATCTACACTTATATCAGTACTGGGAAGAATGTACTTTTGTTACAGATCGGTAAGCTATTACCAAGCTGTGTATCTAAGGCTTGTGTTGTGTTGAGAGGAGCATATTTTTCTATTTACTAACTAACATGGTACATAGATATACATCTTTACTGGCACATAGAAATGTAGTACAACAGTGTTGACATGAATATTAAGGATTTTTAGTGAATTAAAGAGTGAATCTTGATCTTTTTTGTGGTGAGAAACTTTTAGGGACCCAGTAAATGCATGTAAAACACTATTGTGGTGGAATTTGGAATTATGACGCTCATCTTATAGTTTTATTCAGTATATATATTTTTAGCTTGGCAGTGTATCTACACTTATATCAGTACTGGGAAGAATGTGCTTTTGTAGACAAATGCAGACAGGTATGAACTACATTCAAATCAATATATAATAGTGCCCATCTCCATATCTTATATGTTATAGCAATAATAGACTAATCCGGGGCTAAACAATAATAACCTCCATATATTTGTCCATATATATGCAATCTATGTAACTCACAATATCCCCCAATAGGCAGACATATATGCACTATATATAGGATTATAAGTATCTCAATGAAGCAGGTATATCAATAAAGTAACTTCCCCATCACAGCTGCTAATATAATGATGTTAGCATGCAAGTGCAGGGCTCACAATACATACTGTGCGTGCATATGAAGTCAATTAGCACATCCATATGAGGAGCTATATTAAAAAAGCAGCACCATAGATGGGAGATCATACCTGAATGCTGCTTGGCACCCCTTGTGTATAGCCCTCATTTCTAGCAGTGTTTGCTACAGATAGCTCACTTATTAAGCCAGGAATAAACATAGTGACTGTTTCATGTCCCTATACAATCCAAGCCTTGTACACAAAGCTTGGTAATAGGTTACCGAGCTGTAACAAAGTATTTTCTATCTAGTGGTTAACATGGTACAAATTAGCCAAATGCAGACAGGTATGAACTACATTCAAATCAATATATAATAGTGCACATCTCCATATCTTATATGCTATAGCGATAATAGATTAATCCGGGGCTAAACAATAATAACCTCCATATAATTGTACCTAAACAGGTCCTTCTCAAAAAATTAGCATATAGTGCTAAATTTCATTATTTTCCATAATGTAATGATTAAAATTAAACTTTCATATATTTTAGATTCATTACACACCAACTGAAATTTTTCAGGTCTTTTATTGTTTTAATACTGATGATCACAATACATACTGTGCATGCATATGAAGTCAATTAGCACATCCATATGAGGAGCTATATTAAAAAAGCAACGATTATTCTATAGTACCATACAGTATAAAACACCTTATAACACATTTGGAATTAGGACTCTCATCTTATAGTTTTTATTCAGTGTTTGTATATATATTTTTAGCCTGCCATTGTATCTACACTTATATCAGGACTGGGAAGAATGTAATGACATGGGGTTAGGAATCTCCAACCTAGTTTCTGGTTTGCTACAGATAGCTAATTTATTACCATTGAGAGAATGCGTGAAGGTCGATGCTAATATGTTTCCAAAGTTTAGTGACAGGAACTAGTTAGTGATGACAAATTCACAGGACTATTTTTTAACTGTTCCATGTGAGAATACAGGCATAGGATGGGGACCATTACTTAGAATTTGTTATTTTGGGGCTATTTTTAACTGTTTCATGTGAGAATACAGGCATAGGATGGGAGTCATTACTTAGAATTTGTTATTTTGGGGCTATTTTTAACTGGTTCATGTGAGAATACAGACATAAGATGGGCCCATTACTTAGTGTATACTATTTATGTACAAAGATGATACGGAAAATATATGTTTCCAAAGTTTAATTGTAGCAAATCAAGGTGTATTAAATTGATTACTAGCACAATTATGGCAACTTTATAACAATTTCACAACAAATTCGTTATTTTGTGACTATTTTTAACTGTTTCATGTGAGAATACAGGCAGAGGATGGGGCCAATACTTGGTGTATACTATTTATGTACAAAGATGATACGGAAAATATATGTTTCCAAAGTTTACTGACAGGGAGTACATAGTGGGGAGAGCCCTCTTGCAGTGCTAACCTGATTACAAGCCCTCATTGCTACTTTTTCTCTTGTCTAACATCACAATACAACCAAGTGGTTCTTCAAAACTATTTGTAAGTCTTCCGGCACAAAGCACATGTGAACAGTTGATGGTAATATTTTGCCACATGACAAATGTTTCTGACTCTCAGTTGCTAATACTGATAGACATATTGTGAACTGACATATAGGGTCCATGTGAGACACCATATTTTTCAACATTTTTGCTCCTTCACAGATTTATTTTGCATTATATTTTTTTATTTTGCTTAAGGATCATGTACAGAGGTGTTTTTATGGTTTAATACTGATAGACATATTGTCCCAGGCAAGTCCTGGTCACGTGACAACCGTGGAAAAACAAGCCTGAAATTCAAAAACTATGCGCTATCCGTTAACAACGCTTAGTCATCTAGAAAATATTGAGCGAGTCGCTTCACAAACCATCTCAAGGCATGCTGAATGTCAACGTTCCCGCTATGAGCTACACACATGACCAACTGTATAGTCTGGGACGCGTAGCGTTCTTGTTGCACAGGCCTATTTTTAAAGATGCTATGCCCCTCAGATATAAAAGACAGGCATGTTGGAACGTGTCCCGGCCTATTTTGGCAAATGCCCACTCCTATGCATCGATTTTGATCAGCATTCAACAATTTATTTTGCTCATGTGAGACACCATATTTTTCAACATTTTAGCTACTTCACAGAATTATTTTGCATTATATATTTTTTTATTTTGCTTAAGGATCGTGTACAGAGGAGTTTTTATGTTTTAATACTGATAGACATATTGTGAACTGACATATAGGGTCCATGTGAGACACCATATTTTTCAACATTTTAGCTCCTTCACAGAATTATTTTGCATTATATATTTTTTTTATTTTGCTCATGTGGGACACCATATTTTTCAACATTTTAGCTACTTCACAGAATTATTTTGCATTATATATTTTTTTATTTTGCTTAAGGATCGTGTACAGAGGAGTTTTTATGTTTTAATACTGATAGACATATTGTGAACTGACATATAGGGTCCATGTGAGACACCATATTTTTCAACATTTTAGTTCCTTCACAGAATTATTTTGCATTATATATTTTTTATTTTGCTTAAGGATCGTGTACAGAGGAGTTTTTATGTTTTAATACTGATAGACATATTGTGAACTGACATATAGGGTCCATGTGAGACATGTCTGGACAAGTCCGGGCATGTCCGGACATGCCTGGACAAGTCCTGGTCACGGGACAGCCGTGGAAAAAACAATACTGAAATTCAAAAACTATGGGCTGGCCGTTAACACACGCATAGTCATCTAGAAAATATTGAGCGAGTTGCTTCACAAACCACACAAGGCGTGGTGATTGCCAATGTTCTCGGTATGCGCTACATACATGACCCTCTGTATAGCCTGGGATGAGCAGCGTTCTTGTTGCACAGGCCTGTTTTTAAAGACGCTAAGCCCCATCAGATATAAAAGACAGGCATGTTGGGACGTGTCCCGGACTATTTTGGCACAGAACCACACCTATGCAACGATTTTGATCAGCATTCAACAAAAAATTGCGTGCAAACTTTTTAGCATACGCGTCACACACAAGGCGACACACCTCGGGATAGCACATTTACCGGTAGTTTTCAAAAACCACTGCCTTAACAATAAAGTAAGAATCGTGGTGACCTGCATTGTGGTCTATAAATGTATAGTGAAAATTTACCGTTGCTAAAGAACAGTAAAAAGTCGTGCGTACAACTATCATCCTCAAACTCCCAGAGCTATCACAAACACTATTGCCTACAGAGGCGGCCCCGCGAGAATTTCTGGATGTGCGTGTCAAGAGGCTCCATGCCTTGACCGATTGTTTGCGCGTGAATGCTGACATTTCCAGGGTCATTATAGTTGTGTAAATGCGCTGTGGGGGCTCGTGTATCGGCCCCTAGGTTGTAATGCGTGATCATTTTAATTAATTTTCAATTCATAACCACACGTTCTCAGGCAGACAGGTTTATTTCACAGAAGTTGACTGTACAGTTGCATAATTTTTGTTTAAAATCATACATTTGCATAATTTTGTTTAAAATCGCACAGTTCTGCGATAATGTCGGGTGTTGGACACGCACTTATCAGTCTCTCATACGTGTCGCAGAAAGATTTTAGTCTGTTCTGCGAGAGTTTATTATGCACGTACTGTGCAGACATGTCAAGAAACATTTTGGTGTGTTCACCAGTCCATACGGTTGTTGGCGTGTAAGGTGAGCGACCATCATCCTTCTGCTTCTTACTTACACGACGGCGCGATACCGCGCGTTTCTTTGACGGTAATGCATCGGCTGAATTGGCAGATGTTGGTTCCGCGTTGTTATTTGCAGATTCTGTAGCTTGACACAGACGTATATTCTTACGCCTACCACTCTCTGTATTCCCGGGGTGTGCGATTGGCGCGTCGCTTTCTCCACGATACGCGACACACCTGGGTGAACGTGGTTCAGTTCTCATCTCCGCTCTGTTCTCAAATCCATAATTGGATTGTTGCAAAACTCGCGAATGACGCTCCTCCGTAACTAAAGAAAAGACACGTGGTGTAGTTAACCGCTAAGCGGGCGAGATATAGGAAAAGCTACAGGCCCCACTTTACTCTGATTCAACGCGACATTTGTAAAGCTACCAGCACCGATTATCTGTGAAACCGATGCATAATTGTTTGTATAAGTACAGTATAGAGAGGCCTAGACATATATACTTACAAGTATCCCCCGGGTGCTGATCTACAGAGAATGCTGAATTAACAGACATCACGCTGCTCGTTCGCGCCCGTATGGGGCTGATTTCTCCATCAAACTGCAACCTCGTGGGCGATACTTTAGCCGCTAAAATAAAATATAACATACATGAATGCGCAAAGCACTCACAAAGCTAACTTGACACAGGTAAATAAAACTAGTTACCGCAGAAATTTTTATCTGCGTGTATAACTACACTATAGAGTTGCGTAGACATATATGCTTACAAGTCTGAGACGTGTAGTGTACTTCAGAGATTGGTGAATTAAACGGTGTGGAGTTGTTCGGTAGTTGTCGTATGGGGGTGTTTTCTTTTTCAACCTGCATACTCCTGCACGCTAGTTTAACAGCTGTAAATAAAATATAACTACCTCAGAAATGATATCTACAAGGCCCACACGCATAAAGCTAAATTCGCAAAGCTAGCGTAACAAGCGTAAATAAAATATATCCGCTAGTTAAGGGTGGGGACGCCGGGTACAGAGGATACAGACACATAACAGATGTGTTTCAAGCACTGTACAGACAACGCAGCGTATATAACTACAGATTTATATTATTAAAACATGTCTAGCTAAAGTTCCTGTCAGCTAAAATAAAATTAACTGCATGGATTTTAGCGTCAATCTAGATTAATTATTAATATTAATAGTAGATGTTATAAATTTACAGTTACAGGGTAATGATGGTGGTGCTTCGGGTGTGAAATATTGTTTGAACGCGTTTAGCCGGCATGATCCCTCTGTAAAACATTAATAGATTTTTTTTTCTGTCTCGCAGTTCATGGTATTGACAGAGGGCGTGTTCTCGCTGTTACCACTAATAAATACAGCCCAGCTCCCAAGCGATACACAGCTCACCTGTAAGGCTTCGCACCTCGCAGAACACACGCCATATCTGAACAGGAATAAAGTGAGTATTTTTATGGATTTCGTTTCAGTTATATTTAAGTTAGTATAGTTTAAGTATTTATTTGCATGAACAGATTAGTCGCGTTTTCATACTTGATCTTTATTTGCTTTAATTCAATAGAGAACCCTTTTTATTCAAGATGGAGTCCAGGCATTCTCGTGGTCAATATTCTGCTATGCTTTCACCAGAACAATCGGGTAAGTTTTACACAGTATATAGTGTACGCCGTATTGTCTTGGGTTGTCTGAGTCTGCGCTTTGTATATATAAATTATATATTTCATTCTTTCTTATTTAAGAAGCGGGAGTCCATTCAGACTACTCTATGAGAATCGGTTCATTACGCAGAACCTGTTAAAGGATAGCAACTCTGCTAGCGGGCGACGAGCCTCCAGCTCTCAGCAGTCTGTCACAGGCAAGAAACCTATAGATATATCAGATGTTTTAAGCCTATGTATCTAGTCTGCTAATTAAATATAATTTCTCATACAGATACACCTGTAGCGGACTGGGCGGTTGAAAACACCGTGGCGGCTGAGGCGCTCTAGCATCGCGATTCCGATGTTGAGATCGTGGAGGATCCCCTGGATTCCGGTGTTGAGTTCGTAGAACAGGACTATAATCCTCTAACTCGCGCGATACCCTACGCTTCTAAAAGATGGAGTGATTCGCTAAGCACACGGCGCTGGAACAGAAAAGGTAGCGGGTCCTTGAAACACGACTGTTATGTGTCTGTATCCTCTGTACCCTGCGTACCCACCCTTAACTATCGGATATATTTTATTTACGCGTGTTACGGTATCTTTGTGAATTTAGCTTTATGCGCGTGGGCCTTGTAGATATCATTTCTGAGGCAGTCATATTTTATTTACAGCTGTTAAACTAGCGTGCAGGAGTATGCAGCTTGAAAAAGAAAAAAACCCCATACGACAACTACCGAACAACTCAACACCGTTTAATTCACCAATCTCTGAAGTACACTACACGTCTCAGGCTTGTAAGCATATATGTCTACGCAACTCTATAGTGTAGTTATACACGCAGATAAAAATTTTTGCGGTAACTAGTTTTATTTACCTGTGTCAAGTTAGCTTTGTGAGTGCTCTGCGCATTCATGTATGTTATATTTTATTTTAGCGGCTAAAGTATCGCCCACGAGGTTGCAGTTTGATGGAGAAATCAGCCCCATACGGGCGCGAACGAGCAGCGTGATGTCTGTTAATTCAGCATTCTCTGTAGATCAGCACCCGGGGGATACTTGTAAGTATATATGTCTAGGCCTCTCTATACTGTACTTATACAAACAATTATGCATCGGTTTCACAGATAATCGGTGCTGGTAGCTTTACAAATGTCGCTTGAATCAGAGTAAAGTGGGGCCTGTAGCTTTTCCTATATCTCGCCCGCTTAGCGGTTAACTACACCACGTGTCTTTTCTTTAGTTACGGAGGAGCGTCATTCGCGAGTTTTGCAACAATCCAATTATGGATTTGAGAACAGAGCGGAGATGAGAACTGAACCACGTTCACCCAGGTGTGTCGCGTATCGTGGAGAAAGCGACGCCCAATCGCACACCCCGGGAATACGGAGAGTGGTAGGCGTAAGAATATACGTCTGTGTCAAGCTACAGAATCTGCAAATAACAACGCGGAACCAACATCTGTCAATTCAGCCGATGCATTACCGTCAAAGAAACGCGCGGTATCGCGCCGTCGTGTAAGTAAGAAGCAGAAGGATGATGGTCGCTCACCTTACACGCCAACACCCGTATGGACTGGTGAACACACCAAAATGTTTCTTGACATGTCTGCACAGTACGTGCATAATAAACTCTCGCAGAACAGACTAAAATCTTTCTGCGACACGTATGAGAGACTGATAAGTGCGTGTCCAACACCCGACATTATCGCAGAACTGTGCGATTTTAAACAAAATTATGCAAATGTATGATTTTAAACAAAAATTATGCAACTGTACAGTCAACTTCTGTGAAATAAACCTGTCTGCCTGAGAACGTGTGGTTATGAATTGAAAATTAATTAAAATGATCACGCATTACAACCTAGGGGCCGATACACGAGCCCCCACAGCGCATTTACACAACTATAATGACCCTGGAAATGTCAGCATTCACGCGCAAACAATCGGTCAAGGCATGGAGCCTCTTGACACGCACATCCAGAAATTCTCGCGGGGCCGCCTCTGTAGGCAATAGTGTTTGTGATAGCTCTGGGAGTTTGAGGATGATAGTTGTACGCACGACTTTTTACTGTTCTTTAGCAACGGTAAATTTTCAGACTATACATTTATAGACCACAATGCAGGTCACCACGATTCTTACTTTATTGTTAAGGCAGTGGTTTTTGAAAACTACCGGTAAATGTGCTAGCCCGAGGTGTCGTCGCCTTGTGTGTGACGCGTATGCTAAAAAGTTTGCACGCAATTTTTTGTTGAATGCTGATCAAAATCGTTGCATAGGTGTGGTTCTGTGCCAAAATAGTCCGGGACACGGCCCAACATGCCTGTCTTTTATATCTGATGGGGCTTAGCGTCTTTAAAAACAGGCCTGTGCAACAAGAACGCTGCTCATCCCAGGCTATACAGAGGGTCATGTATGTAGCGCATACCGAGAACATTGGCAATCACCACGCCTTGTGTGGTTTGTGAAGCAACTCGCTCAATATTTTCTAGATGACTATGCGTGTGTTAACGGCCAGCCCATAGTTTTTGAATTTCAGTATTGTTTTTTCCACGGCTGTCCCGTGACCAGGACTTGTCCAGGCATGCCCGGACATGCCCGGACTTGTCCAGGCATGTCTCACACGGACCCTATATGTCAGTTCACAATATGTCTATCAGTATTAAAACATAAAAACTCCTCTGTACACGATCCTTAAGCAAAATAAAAAAATATATAATGCAAAATAATTCTGTGAAGTAGCTAAAATGTTGAAATATATGGTGTCTCACATGAGCAAAATAAAAAAAAAATATATATAATGCAAAATAATTCTGTGAAGGAGCTAAAATGTTGAAAAATATGGTGTCTCACATGGACCCTATATGTCCGTTCACAATATGTCTATCAGTATTAAAACATAAAAACTCCTCTGTACATGATCCTTAAGCAAAATAAAAAAATAATGTAAAATAAATCTGTGAAGGAGCAAAATGTTGAATATATGGTGTTCACATGAGCAAATAAAAAAAATATATAATGCAAAATAATTCTGTGAAGGAGCTAAAATGTTGAAAAATATGGTGTCTCACATGGACCCTATATGTCAGTTCACAATATGTCTATCAGTATTAAAACATAAAAACTCCTCTGTACACGATCCTTAAGCAAAATTAAAAAATAATGTAAAAAAATCTGTGAAAGAAAATGTTGAAAAATAAAAATATAATGCAAATAAATCTGTGAAGGAGCAAAAAATGATGAAAAATATGGTGTCTCACATGGACACTATATGTTAGTTCACAATATGTCTATCAGTATTAAACATAAAACTCCTCTGTACATTATTGTGAAGGGCTTAAAAGAGGCTTCATGGTTGATATGATAAGCTGATCAGAATAGCTAGCATCATGGAGCCTGATATGGCGAAAGTGGTAGCGAACGCATAACTAATATTGAAAAATATGGTGTCTCACATGGACCTATATGTCAGTTACACGATATGTCTACAGTATTAAATCTAAAAAATCCTCTGTACATGATCCTTAAGCAAAATAAAAAAAATATATAATGCAAAATAATTCTGTGAAGGAGCTAAAATGTTGAAAAATATGGTGTCTCACATGGACCCTATATGTCAGTTCACAATATGTCTATCAGTATTAGCAACTGAGAGTCAGAAACATTTGTCATGTGGCAAAATATTACCATCAACTGTTCACATGTGCTTTGTGCCGGAAGACTTACAAATAGTTTTGAAGAACCACTTGGTTGTATTGTGATGTTAGACAAGAGCAATGAGGGCTTGTAAGACCTGACAAATTTCAGTTGGTGTGTAATGAATCTAAAATATACGAAAGTTTAATTTTAATCATTACATTATGGAAAATAATGAAATTTAGCACTATATGCTAATTTTTTGAGAAGGACCTGTTTAGGTACAAATATATGGAGGTTATTATTGTTTAGCCCCGGATTAATCTATTATCGCTATAACATATAAGATATGGAGATGGGCACTATTATATATTGATTTGAATGTAGTTCATACCTGTCTGCATTTGGCTAATTTGTACCATGTTAACCACTAGATAGAAAATACTTTGTTACAGATCGGTAACCTATTACCAAGCTTTGTGTACAAGGCTTGGATTGTATAGGGATTTAATGACAGGCTAGAAAAAAGACTAGTAATTAGTAAATAGAAAAATATGCTCCTCTCAATACAACCCAAGCCTTAGATACACTGCCCCTATAAGTTGAGCGTCATAATTCCAAATGTGTTATAAGGTGATACTTCAAATTAATGGATAATACTAAAAATAAACACATTTTAGCAGCTTGATACATCTATCCACCACAGTAGTGCTTTACATGCATTTCATCTCATAATGTGACCTCGCCTTGACTTTCCCCACACAATAGAGTGGTCATAGGATACATTTACTGGTTGACTTAAAAGAGCTCAGTATCAGACACACAGATAAAACAACTTTACACACATTTACAGGTAAATAGAGACAAATGAATTCATGAATGCATGCGACCTTCTCTCATTGTACTTACAGGTCATGACACAATACAGGGCTATTTAGTATATGTGATTTCTAGCAATTGAATTACCGTAGCATCGACCTTCACTCATTCTGACAATTCATGTCAACACTGTTGTACTACATTTCTATGTGCCCGTAAAGATGTATATCTATGTACCATGTTAGTTAGTAAATAGAAAAATATGCTCCTCTCAATACAACCCAAGCCTTGTACACAGCCATTGGTAACAAGTTAGCAATCTCTAACAGAGAGTGCTAGAAATCACCTTTACATACAGACATATCAGCTCCAAACTTTTACACATTTACTGGGGGACATTTATACAAACCTGCTAGAAATGAGCTTTACATACATTTACTGATGGATTCTAATACAGACATTTACTGGGTGCTTCTAATACAAACCCTTTACAGTTCATGTCAGGGCACTCTCTGCTAGAAAATAGCTTTACATCTACGGATAGAGTTAAAACAACCCTTTAATACAGTAAAACTCCACAGACTAATCAAAGTCACTGAATAAAATATCAATAGAGACGAATAAATCACTTTGATTGAAATTCACAAATCCAGCAGCTCAGATTTCCCAGCCTGAGTATACAATGAATTGCTGAGATAAGTGTAGATACACTGCCAAGCTAAAAATATATATACTGATTAAAACTATAAGTTGAGCGTCATAATTCCAAATGTGTTATAAGGTGTTTTATACTGGATTGTACTATAGAATAATATCCTTTTAGTCTGTACAATACCTTTCCAGCAAGTGAACGCAGACACTCACATATGGATTTAATGGCAGACTAGAAAAAAGACTAAGTAAAACTTCTTATATATTTACTGCTGTAGTTAAAAGTTTCTCTCCTCTTTAATACACTAATACTCCACAGACTAATCAAATCCAGTGGATAAAATATCAATAGAGACGAATAAATCACTTTGATTGAAATTCACAAATCCAGCAGACCACATTTGTACCATGTTAGTTAGTAAATAGAAAAATATGCTCCTCTCAACACAACACAAGCCTTAGATACACAGCTTGGTAATAGCTTACCGATCTGTAACAAAAGTCTGTATTTCACTAAAACTCCTTATACATTTACAGGGTCCTTAAAAGTTTCTCACCACAAAAAAGATCAAGATTCACTCTTTAATTCACTAATACTCCACAGACTAATCAAAGTCACTGAATAAAATATCAATAGAGACGAATAAATCACTTTGATTGAAATTCACAAATCCAGCAGCTCAGATTTCCCAGCCTGAGCAAAGTTCAGCCAGGGGGCGTGACGACCTGGATCAAGTCCCAGGGAGACGGATTAAATGATAGGGGGCGTGTCGACCTGTCAGATTTGAGTTTGATGAGTAATACAGTTCCTATACTACTACTGCCTTTGGCTGAGTTTGCTCTTAATAATAGGGCTAGCTCTGCCACTTTGATGTCTCCATTTTTCTGTAATTCTGGGTTTCATCCTCGATTTTCTTCAGGACAGACGGAGGCTTCTGTCTGTCCAGGTGTTGACTCTGTTGGGGAGCGTATGCAACAGATTTGGGACCAGGTAGTGGAGAGGTTGTCCCTCTCTCAGGAGAGGGCCCAGCGGTTTGCTAACCGGCATAGGACTGATGGTCCTCGGTTTAAAGTGGGGGACTTGGTCTGGTTGTCCTCAAAAAATATTCCTATGAGAGTGGCTTCTCCTAAATTTAAGCCTAGGTTCATTGGACCTTATAAGATCATGGAGATTCTTAATCCTGGTTCTTTTCGTTTGCTTCTTCCAGGGACATTTAAGATCCATAACGTGTTCCACAAGTCCTTGTTGAAGAGGTTTGTTGAGCCAGTGGTTCCTACTGCTTTGCCTCCTGACCCTGTTCTGGTTGAGGGCAATATGGAGTTTGTGGTTGAGAAAATATTGAATTCTCGTTTTTCTAGACGGAAACTCCAGTATTTGGTTAAGTGGAGAGGTTATGGTCAGGAAGACAATTCTTGGGTGTTTGCTTCGGACATCCATGCTAGGAGACTCATCCGTGCGTATCATAGAACTCATCCTGACCGACCTGGTTGCTCAAGTGAGGGTTCGGTGACCCCTCCTCAAGGGGGGGGTACTGTTGTGAATGGACTTGAAATGAGTTCTGAGCAGAGGCTCCCTCTGGTGGTTACAAGCGGTACTGGACTGTCCAGTGAAGATTGTGAGGATTGGGAATCAGGTGTTACTGACTGGTCTTATATAAGGGAATCGCCTTCCCATCAGGGTTGCCGGTGATCAATTGTTCTGGTCTCAATCCTTGATTCTTGTTTCCTTTGTAGCCTGCTGTGTCGTGTCTGCATCTCCTGCTAACAGATAAGACATTTTCTTCTTTTTGTTTTTGTGCTTTATTTTTGCATTTTGTCCTGCACTTCTGTGGGGGCCTTCAGGGTCCCCTCCGGGGGCTTTTGCCCTCTCAGTTTAGTTCAGCCACTGATATTTGTACATTTGCTTTTTCCAGTTTTTTCAGTGGCTGCTGTTTTGATTTTGTTACACCAGAGAACTAATTTAGGTGGTAGAGGTCGTGTGATCTCAGGTGTTTTTGAAATTAGTAGAGTTGGTGCTTTCAGGGTTTTTTGGGATTGCAGTAAGTGCCCTTCCTATCCTTTTCTATTTAGGTAGTTTGGGCCCCAACGTTTGCTCATACTATTTTCTGTCTGTGGCAGTATTTCTTCTTGTCTAACCGCCATTACATGTTTGGGGGCTTTCTATGTTCTTTGGGGATCTGCTCCGGGGCAGATAGCTTTCCTCTTTCTATCTTTAGGTGTAGTTAGTTTCTCAGGCTGTGACGAGGCGTCTAGGACCAACGAAGGAACGCTCCACGGCTGCCTCTAGTTGTGGTGGTTAGTCAGGGTACTGCAATCTCATAGATTCCAACTGCTCTGGTGTATTGCCTTTTTTACCTGCACTCCTCAGCTACCGAAACATAACACTTGAGATTGCTCATGCTTCCTCACAATTTGGTTTCTCAAGTTCTCAGACAGTTCTTTGGTCTTCTTTCTTTTCTCCATGCTCAATGTGGTACACACAAGGACACAGGACAGAGGTTGAGTCAACTTTAATCCATGTTAACTGGCTGCAAGTGTCATTTACTTATTGCCAACACCTGTTAGGTGCCACAGGTAAGTTACAGGTGCTGGTGATTACACGAATTAGAGAAGCATCACATGATTTTTCAAACAGTGCCAATACTTTTGTCCACCCCCTTTTTTAGGTTTGGTGTGGAATTATATCCAATTTGGCTTTAGGTCAATTCTTTTTGTGTTTTTTTCATTGAAGACAAATTAAATGAAGATAATAATACCAAAGAATTTGTGTTTGCAATCATTTTCAGGAAGAAACTGAGTATTATCTGACAGAATTGCAGGGGTGCCAATATTTTTGGCCGCCACTGTATATAGACCACACTGAATAAGCACAGACCTAAAATACAGAGCTTGGATCAGACCTTATAATAGGCCCTTAAAATAATTGCAGATCGTAGGCCAGTCCCCATAAATAGATAAAATTTAATTCAAAATGATCAAGACAAACCCTCAAAATCTGTACAAATCGCCTAAATTAATACAAGCCCCTGGTATCTTACCAGAAAAGCCAACTTTTCTCTGTGGACCTTTGCTGCTCCATTTTCTGGCCTACTCACAGTTGGGGTTTTTGCACATTGTAGTTTCAACTCAACTCATTATATATTGCAATTCAAGGAAAAACTGCAACAAAAATGCAATGTGCAATAAATCTCTGCTGGTGCCACCATCTTTGTTTTGACATAGCACACTCTGTGGTAGCCAACTCTTGTCTCGTGCTTGCCTTGAGTGACTATTCATTTACTTTTATTTTTTTCACAGAATTGCATGATTATTACTTTTCCTAACTATAAAGTGCTGGTTAATACGTTGGTACAATGGAAATAGAGCTTATTATTATCACTACTTATGCAGCTTACAATGCAGACTTACTTTCCTCATGTGATGCTTGGTTTTCGTTAATTTCACATTCATTTTCATAACGTTCCCTGCAGACAAGAAAAAAAGATATGCAGGCAATGTATTAGCCTAACCATGTTTTAATTAGAGATAATTACTATTTGTTTGGTTTTTTTTTTGCTCTAATAAAGTGAAGGTCCACATAAAGGCGATGTCCTCTACTGGACAACCCCTTCTTATCAGCTCCACTGCCCATCATAGAATAAAAAAAACTGCACAGGAGCCATTCCTAAAATCACAGCATTGCGGTAATGTGCAGGTTTTTTTTTAGCTTAGAATGGACAGTGAAATTGTGAAGGAGTTGTTTAGTATTGGACAACTTCTTTAAGCAGTTTGAGCATTGTGCTATCATAAAAAATACCTACATTATATCTACAACCATAATCCCCTCTGTGCCCATAGCCAATCTAGGTCAGGAGGCAAGGTACCCACAATAAAATTTGCCAAACTTGCCATCAATGTTTGGCCTCATTCAGACATTTGTGAATCATGTATGTGTTCTATACACATTTTCCATGGCTAGAATTAATTATAGTCCATGTGGTTGTTCACATGTTCGTGGTTTCTTGTGGGAGTGTTTCTTGAGTGGTCCCCCAAAAAAAGTGGAGACATCTCTGTTTTTTTTTTCTGTGTCACAGATCCAAAATAGTCATACAAGTCTATGAGTCCTTAAAAAATCACTGATAGAAGACATTGTCGCATGTGTGCTGTCCGTTATAGAGATTTAATAGATTGGAGAAGGTTATTTATTTTTCCATATATGAAAATCGCAGACGAAAGACTGATGAAAATCAGATCCAAAACACTGAACAAAATTGCCCCTTTTTTTGCGTAACAAAATGTCACTGATGTCTGAATGAGACCTGTTATCTGCAAAAAAAAGTAAGACTTGATAACCGCGACTATTCATTCCGTTTTCCTCTATAACTTGTAGGCAATACTTGTCACTAGGGTTAATCACATGTTACTATGTTAATATTCCTGCCTAGAAAATGTATGATTTGAAACACATCATGTTCCTTCAGATACTGTATCTCACACTGAGTTTTTCCTAGAATTCAATAACTGTAATGGAAAAGTCATTGTTGGTGCTTTTTGCCTGTTTTCATTTGTGCTTAATTCTTTTTTTAATCTGCTAATGTTTTAAAAGTCTATTTTTTAGCTAATTTAGTTACTTATATTGTGCCATCAAATTCCACAGAGCTTTGCTGACATCATCATTTTATATACAGTGTGACGTAGCGATCACTAAGTGGGTTGGGGTACACTCACATGGCAGCGATATTGAAAAATGCACAGCAGCCGTTTCTTCATTTAAACAAGTCCAGTCCTGGTTTATTATTCAATTATAAACCACTGTAGGCCATGTAATATATCACAGACCTAACATACAATCCATTCTCAACTGCGGTTATGTCTGCACGGTTCATAAACTGACCCTCGTCAGTGTACACCTGATGCCTGTCAGGTCACAGTTCCCCAGGCTCTGGGTTACCTGCTTACAGATCCTCAGGTTTCCCAGCTTGGATTCATATAGGTCCTGTCAGTAGTTCCGACCCTCAGTGCTCCCTGGACTCTCAGGAGCTCCAGCCAGCTCCAGTCTCACACATGGTCATCCCCCTATGTGATCCAACCAACCAGGAAAACATATAGGACCTTCCAGGCATCACAGGAGCACATGGAGGTATGTGGTTAATCAGTTCCACCAATCACTTTCTGGTTAACCCTTAAATCCAGCCCTTTACTAAAATACAGGTTTGTGGGACTACAAGACCCAGCAACCTGTCCTGGATTCAGATCGCTGCAGACCTCTGTCTGTGTGATACATACCTGTCTCTCAGAAGATCACTAGTTGGTACATCACATACCCTACCCCTCTGTTCAAACCAGTGGGGATGAACACATGACCACAGTCCAGGGCTCCGAGAAAAGACGTCCCTGTCATCTCGAGCAACCACTCGAGGTGACCCTCTCCATCTACTATGAGTGTTGGCTCCTGGAACCTGATCCCTTATCGTCACCTGATTCTTTAGAGAGCTACCGTCCATCACTGTCACCAACTTCCTTTTCATGACAAATGTGGTACCAGATTTTGTCATCTCACAATCCAGAGTCGTGACTTAGTTAGACCTCCCCCGGCCCCAGCGGTCATAGCAGCAGTCTGATTCACTTCCCTCTGTATCTACAGTGAGGACCGACTTGGTATTGTCATATACACTATTGGGTCTCTTGTCTAAGACCCTCAGCATTGATTTAACAGGGGATTCACTACCCCTCAAGCTATTATGCCCACTAACCTCAGGACGTCACCGGAAAGCTCTCAGATGGCGTTTTCCTCCATCGCCTAGAGACTAGTTGCACCACCTGTCTCTAGCTTCTGCTGTGGCCCATCTATTACTGGGAGGACCTCCACTTTGTTGGGTACCATGCTTTAGAGATGGCTTCCATCTTTGGAAGTGACGCTGTCTCTCGATCCTTGTTCTTTCCAGCCTTAACTACTGTACTTCTTAGAGGTGGGCCACCCTATACGTGAGGAGAATCCGCATATGGCCAAGACTCTCACCTGTCCCGACCATGAGAAACGGAACCATACCCACTTCCCTGGATATTTTGTCTTCATTATTATTGGGAATTCTCACTCTCGTCACTCCAGACTTATCTACCATTTCCTGCATTTCCAGTTGTCCGTTTGTCCCGATAACTTCTCTCAGCAGAGTACTAGGCACCTGGACAACCTCTTCCAGTAGATTCTGAGCTTTCCTCATAAGATGCAGCCATTTAGCGGCTTCCACGTTCTTCCACCGGATCAACCGCTTCATAAGAACACACCTCAAGTGCATGTCCCTCCGGATAGCCACTCTATCCACCGTGATTTCAGATGTGGACAGAACTGCCAGCTGTTTAGCTTCTGGGAACCAGTACACCTTACAAGCTCCCACGGCCTTCTTAAAGTCGTCATACACCGACTCTCTGGCACACTCTTCCCTCAGGTCTTCCGGAACCTCTACAAGGCACTTGAACAAGGGCGTCTCATCCTTCTCCACTGCACCGAGATGATTGCCGGGCTCCCTGGACTCTCAGGAGCTCCAGCCAGCTCCAGTCTCACACATGGTCATCCCCCATGTGGTGCAAACAGGAAAACATTCCTGATGTCACAGGAGCACACCCCCCTGGGAGGTGTGTGGTTAACCAGTCCCACCCATCACTTTCTGGTTAACCCTTAAATCCAGCCCTTTAATAAAATACAGGTTTGTGGGACTACAGGACCCAGCAACCTGTCCTGGATTCAGATCACCGCAGACCTCTGTCTGTGTGATACATACCTGTCCCTCAGTAGATCACTAGTTGGTACATCACAACAGGGTGACTCATTGGATACTTTGCTGAAAAATTGCTGTAACTTCTAAAAAATCCGGTCGACCATGCTGGAATTTGCACTGTACATACTTTGGTTCATGAGAAGTGGTCTTGCCAACTTGTTGCCCTGCCGGTCATCTCCACTACGAGATAGATTTGCCTTTCTGTGCATCAGTAGTTTATGATGGTGCTTGCATTTCACTCCAATTCCTTATTTATTTGTTAACAATGTACAGATACAGTTTGGAGGAGCATGTTTTCATTGTGAAAACTTATTGGAAAGCTGAGTCCTTAAGAGGTGCCAAAGTGAGTTTCTAAAGAAGTTTGGAGCTCAAAATCCACCGTCCATACCGTGTATTCTGTCATTAGTGAATAAGCTGGAACTTAACAGAATATTACTGGGTGGGCATGATGGAGGATATCTGAAAACGTCTGAGAAAAAAATTCAAGATGTGAAACAGCGACTTTTGGCATCTCCATGTAAATCGTTGCACAAGATTTCCTAGGAGACAGGCATTTCGTATTCCACATGTCAATGAGCGACCAAGAAAGGTCGTGTTCACTGTTAAAAAGTCACTGTTGTTCAGGAATTGAAAGGGTCCAATCAAGAGAAAAGAATTCGTTATTGCTAGAGTTTTTCTTTGGAGCCATGTGTACAGTTACAATTCACGAACATTACAGGCACTCCGTGAGAACCTAGAGCAACAAATTCAGGCTATGACCTCAGACATCCTGTGGAATACGTTCAACGATATGGAACGGTGCGTGCAGGCATGCTTGGATGTGAATGGACATTTTCAACACCTGCTTTAAAATTCAGTTTCTTTTGAACCAAAGTATGTACAGTCCAAATTTCAGTATGATAGATCGGCTCTTTTAGAAGTTACAGTAACTTTTTTGGGTAAAGTTGTGAGTGAATCAACCAGTATATTCACCTGTTTTTTATGCTCACCCTTGTCGAAATGTTTTTTCACAAATTTTGCGACAATTTTGTGACACGTGTAACTTTTTGAGTTTAAACGTAACACACAAAAAAATATTGACAAAAATAAAGCGCATTTTTACATATTGAGCAGAAGTCATTAATCACATGCAATTTGAAGACTTTCTCGCAATAATAAGGCATTGAATACAAAAAGACAAAAAAATTAAAGTGACTTCACTTCACTTCAGCAAATGATGAATTGGGTCCTAAATGCATGCGGCTTTATTTGATTGCTGTATTATCTGAAATGTTGCTACTTCTTAAACGGCCAATGCTGGTAAAAGATATGTATTGGCTCTAAACTGGAGTTTTATGTAAGTTTTATGTAAGATCACATTCTCAATTTCATCCTTTTTAATTCAGTGATGGAAATACTAAACAAGATTTAAGATGTCTTCTGCTTCACGTTACCTTTTTGCTTCCATGCTGTCAATTTGATCTTCTAATATAGCTGATTTTTTCTCTTGGTCACCACATTTTGAGTCATAGACCTGTACATCGATATGCCAACAGAAGCATTTACAGTTTTTTTGGCATTTGACTTTTTTTGTTTTTTGTTTTGTTTTGTCTTTAGGTGCCACTGTCTCTCGAGTTCCCCAGGACACTATGTGCATATTAACTAATGAGTAAATTGTTAGTAGAAGATAACCACTTGGAACACATATAATGTATAAAAGTCCATAGATTAGTAGAAAAAACTCCTGAGGGTGAAGTAAGGCTGTTATGACATATATTATGCTCATGGAGATAAGAAATAGGCCTGTGGGTGTCATGAAGGTTTGTTGCTTGATTATGTCACCTACAAAAAAAACAAAATAAATTTTTCAAAAATGAAAGAACACGGGCAAATATTAGGCAATTTGTGAATACAATCCATGCTCATGAAAATTACTTTGTGAAATTAGGAATAATAGTTGTAATGCAAAGGCATCAGCTATTTCAAATACACAAAATACCCAAGATAAACCAATGTGGAAGTCCCCAATAACAGGAGCGCCTCCGTGCAGGCTTCATACTGCTCCCATCACGCTGTACATACAGCACCCATATAGCGATTTGGTGAAGTTACTGATGCATGAGGAGCAGCTCAGCCAAAGCGCAGTTCAGTGTAGAAGGAGCCGCTCTCTGTAGTGATGAGCAAGCATACTCGTCACTACTCAGTGCTCGCCCAAGCATCGCAGTGCTCGCGATGCTCCGAGCTCGCTGAGTATTTCCGGGGTTGCTCGGCGGGAGCTCAAGTCCCCGCCCTGCATGTTTGGCACTATTTATAGAGCCAATGAACATGCAGGGATTGTCTGCAAAACACTGTAATGCCGCAGCCATGTTGGTTGTGGAATTAAAGTGATTGGCTGACCACACAGCATCATCAGGTCTATAGCAGAGCAGGTGGCGCCATGCTCGTCACAGTCTGCTCTGAACTCAGGCAGTGTAGGGAGAGTTGCTGCTGAGTTAGGGAGAGATTAGGTTGTTTTTTAGTTAGTGTGGGTATACCATCTCTATTACACAAATCCATCTCAACCAACAGTCCTTCTGAGGACTAATAAAGGTGCATAGAGATCAGTGGTAGGCAGGCAGGCAGTGTATGTGGCAGACTTCATTACATATAGAAACCACCACACAAAAACAGCCTTGTAGTCACAACAAAAAATACACTCTTTATTAATCACAAATTGGATAAAAAAATTCACATAAATACAAGGACAATGGTAGGGGGGAAAGAAAGGATGTAGCAACAAAATGTATCCATACACATGTAGTAAAGCCTGATAGCTAACCTGCTCCTGCAGTATACATATTATATCATATCAAAAGGACAATTGTCCACAAAATGTCTAGAAAAAATACCACTCAGGATATAAACATAGACACATAGTATGATACTGGGGGATATAGTCAAAAGAAACCACCACTCATGCAGTCTATACGTACCATGTTAAATAATGAATCCCCACAACATATCTCAGGTAAGTACCAAGAAAATAAGAGTAAATACATGGTACAGAACAACGTGCATGACTGCTGGGAGGTGTAGTGCAACACCACCAAGTAAATCTCATAAGAAAATTCCCCAATTGTGCACTATGTTATACCTGAAAAGAGCAGGAACAGGAGACCATCAGGGAACCCGACGCGCTTTTCGGAGCCACACACGGGCTCCTTCCTCAGGGGGCGTCAGAGGAGACAGAGACTCCATCGGTTTTAATATGCTGGCTACCGGATGTGACATGCCTCCATGAGTCACTTCAGTACCAAGAGACAGGCACCGCCCCGCACGTCACCGCTCAGAGCGCATGGAGAACCACGCGATCCAGCGGTAGACGCCGGGGTAGGAACAGTCACCAAGCAATCGAGGTAACATGCGCAGTAGCGCCATAGAGCTGTGGTCCACCATTTTATATAAGGGCAAATAGCCCAAATGAAATTATTATATGAAATGGCATACGAAGTCCCAACCTCCAGACCGCAAAACATCCGATACAGATACATAGAGAAAAACATGTGGGGCCCCACATATTTCCACAGTGACCAGGAAGGATGTAAGTCGGCTGGAGGGGGTAACTGTATCTCTGGTAAATAATAGTATAAAAATAAAAAAAAAATAAAAAAATAAATTCATACAATGTAACAATGACAAACAAAATACAGCCACATATATGGAAACATTAGTAGATGGAAGACAAAATACAAAAGAACATATATATATATATATATATATATATATTTACACATACAGATTCAGGTTCATCAGAAAGATGTATAAATGTAAATCAGAGAGAAAAGACATTGTGCCACACAGCACCTACAGCTTAAGAATATATATATATATATATATATATATATATATATACAAATACAAGATTATTCATGAGTGCATCAGTATATATCAAAATTATTGTGCTGCACAGCACCCACAGATAGGAAATACAATCTAAATACATTAATGAAACAGAATTAAATCTGTAAATACATTCTCTCATGGATGAAAGAACAGCCATAAAAAACTATATAATGAATAATAATAAAGCAAAAAGGAAGATGGAGATGGATGAATCGTCTCCTCGAAACGATGAATAGCTGTAGAAAAAGGTGAAGATATATCCATATCCGAGAACTGGAAGAATAAAAAATATATAAAAAAATAAAATATTAATACAATGTACAGGAATACACCTCCACTACAAGGGAAGATCACAGAAACGGGACAAAAGATAAATTCTCATTTAGTCCTTCTGGATGGATGGTACGCAAAGTCCAGATCCATCTAGTTTCAAGTTGGGCCAATCTTTTAGATAAATTGCCCCCTCTAATATTGATGTTTAAAGAGTCGATACCACGTACTCTCAACAGCGCCCCATCACATTGATGGTACTCTTTAAAGTGTCGTGGTAAGGTTTTGAGGGTGGAAGTGTCCGTGCAGGCAGAAGCCGCCTGAATACCCAGGACATGCTCTCTAGTGCGGACCTTAAGTTGTCTAGTTGTAAGGCCCACATAAATAAGACCACAGGGGCAAGTAGCGTAGTATATGACAAACCGTGATGTACAGGTAATCCGTTGTTTAATGTCAAATACCACGCTGCCCTCAGAGTTCACAAAGGAAGCACATCGTTCGATATTAGGACAGGCAATGCATCTGCCACATGGTACGCATCCACCCCAGCCGGCGCATTGTCAAGGAAGGTAGACCTTACAGAGGGAACATAATGACTCTGGGTCAAGCGATCCCGCAAATTTTTGGTCCTCCTACAGTATAAGTGATGGATGGATGATCTGGGAGAAATTTTTTAATCACGGTATCAGCTTTCAAAATGGGCCAGGCCTTCTCAATGGCAGATTTCATAAGTTGGAACTGTGAATGGAAGGCTGTAATAAATCTAGGCATATTAGCATTACTCTGGTTGCGGGGAGTTTTATTATATAATAGATTATTGCGCCGAGAATGCTTTGCCCTATGATAGGCCTTGTTGATGGCTCGTCTACTATAGCCCCGAGATAAAAATCTAGACCGAAGCTCACCCGCACGGACTTCAAAATCATGATCTGTGGAGCAGATACGACGCAGCCGTAAAAACTGCCTCACAGGAATGGCCCTAATAATATGTCGTGGGTGGCAGTAGGAGTGTTATGTTTTGATAGCTGAGGAGAGTAAGCAAAAACGGCAATACACCAGAGAAGCTGGAACCTATTGGATTGCAGTAACCTGAACTAACCACACAACTAGAGGTAGCCGTGGAGCATTCCTACATTGATCCTAGACGCCTCGTCACAGCTTGAGAGATAACTACACCTAAAGGCAGAAAGATGAAAGCTATCTGCCCCAGAGCAGATCCCCAAAGAAAATAGGAAGCCCCCAAACATGTAATGGCGGTTAGACAAGAAGAAACACGGACACAGACAGAAAATAGAATGAGCAAACGCTGGGGCCCAATCTGTCTAGACAGAAAAGTACAGGAAAGGATACTCACTGCAATCCAAAAAAAACCCTAAAAAATACCAACTCTACTGATTGCAAAAACACCTGAGATCACACGACCTCTACCACCTAAATCAGTTCTCTGGTGTAACAAAACTAAGCCGCAGCCACTGAAAAAACAGGAAAAAGCAAATGAACAAACAACAGTGGCTCCAGATAAACTGAGAGGAGCACAAGCCCCCCATGAGGGACCTGGCTGACTTCCACAGAAGTGCAGGGAACAATGAAAAAAGCAAGCACAAAAATAAAAGCAGAAAATATCTTATCTGATAGCAGAAGATGCAGGCAAGACTCAGCAAGCTTCCAAATGAACCAGGAACCACAATTGAGACAAGAACAATTGATCACCGGCAACCATCATGGGAGGGAACCTCCCTTATATCAGACCAGTCCATGATCCCAGATTGCCACTCCTCGCTGAAAGGTTCAGTACTGTCAGTAACCACCAGAGGGAGCGTCTGCTCAGAAACCATTTTTAGCACATTCATAACAAAGGAGGCATGCAAAAGAGTGTTAGTTGAAGTCTTTTTCAGAAAAATATCCGTTTGAATAATACCATGCTGGCCTTTTTTAATGGTAACATCAAGAAAATCAATTGACTGAGTATCCCACACAGGGGAAAGATAGATGTTAAGATCATTGTTGTTCAGTGAGGAAACAAACTGCTCAAGGTCCACGGATGTGCCCTGCCAGACAAAGAAGATGTCGTTGATATAATGTGCCCTAAATAGGACACGATCAATCGTCCCCTGTTTGCCCGACAGGAATAGATCCCTCTCCCACAACCCCAGGAAAAGGCAGGCATAGGCGGGTGCAAAGGCCGCGCCCATCGCAGTCCCCTGGAGCTGTAGGTAGAAGGATCCCTTGAATACAAAAAAATTGTGAGTGAGAGTGAACTCTAATAGCTCCAGGATGAGATCCCTCAAACCCACTGGAATGTTAGAAGTAGCCAGAAAGAACCGAGAGGCTCTAAGGCCATCAGCATGCCTGATGTTTGTATACAGGGATTCAACATCAACTGAGGCCAATAGAGTATCACTCTCTAAGCACATACCATCGACCCTGCGCAGTAGGTCCCCCGTATCTTGGAGGAAGGAAGGGAGGCTAGTCACCAATGGCTGTAAATAATAATCAACCCACTGGTTGACTTTCTCCAAAAAATTCCCTCTCCCAGAGATGATAGGTCTGCCGGGCGGTGATCCCTTGTTCTTATGTATTTTTGGCAGGAGGTACAATGTCGAAATAGTAGGTTCTTTCACGGTGAGCGCCGAGACCAGTTCTTTGGTGACAATGCCGGTGTCAATGGCCTTCTTAAGAATGGAATCAAGTTGCGCGCAATATGTAGAGAGGGGGTTATATGTAAGTTTTCTATAACATTTAGAGTTGTTTAATTGCCGAAAGGCCTCCCTCTCATACATATGCTTGGGCCACACCACGACATTGCCACCTTTATCCGCCGGCTTCAACACTACATCCGGAAGCTCTTGTAGAACCTTGAGACAGATTCTTTCTTCTTTCGTAAGATTGTCACTCCTGCCAAATTGAGGTATTTTTAAGAAATCCTCTTCTATCTACTAATGTTTCCATATATGTGGCTGTATTTTGTTTGTCATTGTTACATTATATGAATTTATTTATTTATTTTTTATACTATTATTTACCAGAGATACAGCTACCCCCTCCAGCCGACTTACACCCTTCCTGGTCACTGTGGAAATATGTGGGGCCCCACATGTTTTTCTCTATGTACCTGTATCGGATGTTTTGCGGTCTGGAGGTTGGGACTTCGTATGCCATTTCATATAATCATTTCATTTGGGCTATTTGCCCTTATATAAAAATGGTGGACCACAGCTCTATGGCGCTACTGCGCATGTTACCTCGGTTGCTTTGTGACTGTTCCTTCCCCGGCGTCTACCGCTGGATCGCGTGGTTCTCCATGCGCTCTGAGCGGTGACATGCGGGGCGGTGCCTGTCTCTTGGTACTGAGTTGACTCATGGAGGCATGTCACATCCGGTAGCCAGCATATTAAAACCGATGGAGTCTCTGTCTCCTCTGACGCCCCCTGAGGAAGGAGCCCATGTGTGGCTCCGAAACGCACGTCGGGGTTCCCTGATGGTCTCCTGTTCCTGCTCTTTTCAGGTATAACATAGTGCACAATTGGGAATTTTCTTATGGGATTTACTTGGTGGTGTCGCACTACACCTCCCAGCAGTCATGCACGTTGTTCTGTACCATGTGTTTACTCTTATTTTCTTGGTACTTACCTGAGATATGTTGTGGGGATTCATTATTTAACATGGTACGTATAGACTGCATGAGTGGTGGTTTCTTTTGACTATATCCCCCAGTACTATGTGTCTATGTTTATATCCTGAGTGGTATTTTTTCTAGACATTTTGTGGACAATTGTCCTTTTGATATGATATAACATGTATACTGCAGGAGCAGGTTAGCTATCAGGCTTTACTACATGTGTATGGATACATTTTGTTGCTACATCCTTTCTTTCCCCCCTACCATTGTCCTTGTATTTATGTGAATTTTTTTATGCAATGTGTGATTAATAAAGAGTGTATTTTTTATTGTGACTACAAGGCTGTTTTTGTGTGGTGGTTTCTGTATTATGCACAGCTAGTCTTCCATGGTCCTTGTCTAATATGCATGCTATTAGTCTTTATATACCTATATTTATTTAATACTTTATGCATGCATTATGATGTCTGCACCTCTATTGTATTGTTCATTACATATAGCAAGAGGGTCCATTCCAGTCCTGTCTGCTGCTGCCTATAACAGATATTTATAGACATAGCCCCAGGTATCAGGGGCCAGGAATTTTTTTTGGGATCTTAATCCTGATTATTTGCTTTAAAAGCAATCCAGAGAACACAGTTTTTCTGCTCCATTTGCATGTTGGCACTGCAGAATACAGCCAGATCCTTTCCATATTAGAGCGTAAAAAGCCACCTATTTTAAATAGGGACTTGTCCTTCCCACCGATCACATCTCAGTGCGCTAAAAATTGTGCCATTTCAGGCCTCAATTTAATTTTTTTTTCAGTATTTTAAGCTAGTTATTGAGACCAGTTTTCTGAAAAAAAAAATAGTTACCTACAGGCCAGATAATTCAAACTGTGGTTTGTCTGTCAAATGGATCAGAAAATGCATTCAAAATTGTGCCATTTCAGGCCTCAATTTAATTTTTTTTGGCAAGTTATTGAGACCAGTTTTCTGAAAAAAATAATAGTTACCTACAGGACAGATATTTCAAAACTGTGCTTTGTCGTCACACGGATCACACATAAGATCGCTCCAAATTCAGCCATTTGTAGTGAGCGTGGAAAATATTGTCCTCCATTTAAAATGTGCAAGGTGCGTGGCAAGGGACGGGGAACTAGATGTGATGGTGATGGTAAATGCAGAGGCTGAGGCCGTGGGCAAGCTGAAATTGTGCCACAACAAACACCCACGTCTTCTCACCCGACCTTCCTGACCCAATTACTAGGGCACTGCACCGGCACACCACTATTGATCCCAGAGTAGTGTCAATAGGTTGTTGGCTGGATAGTGGATAATGCTTCCAGACAGTTTGCCACCAACACCACCACCCTGTCTTCCACATGGTCAAGTCTCAGTAGCCATGAGTCTGGACCGATATTCCTCACCCTGATCCTTCTTTCTCCCACTTGGACACTCTGAAGAGCTGGTCACTTTTCCATTTATAGATTCAAGCCTCTCGCCCTGTCCACTTGAAGTGGGGCAAGAAGAGATGGCATGTAGCGATTCCCAAACATTTGAGCAGCCACGGTCCCGAAGGCAATGGTGGGAACATGGCACAAGAGGTGGACAATGATGAGACACAATTGCCAGAAAGTCAGGAGGAGGACCAGGGTGTGGAAGTGAAAGACGAGGTGGTGGATGATATAGTAACTGACCCAAGCTGGCAGGAGGACATGCAGAGCGAGGACACCAGCACACAGGGGGAAGGAGGTGTAGCACCCCAACAGGCAGGAAGAAGCAGAGTGGTGGCAGCAGACAGAAGGCGGGCAACCGTCCCTGTAACACCAACACGACGGAAGTTGCCAGTCCAACTGTTAGGTCTTCCCGAGTCTGTTTTTTTTTTTAAAGACTGCCGATAACCCCAAAAAGACCATTTGCACCACCTGCCAGGCCAGCATCAGCAGGGTTAGTAAACTACCAGCCTGACCACCACCAGCATGATCAGGCACATGGCAGCAAAGCACCCGACTTTGTGGGCCGAACCCAAGGGTCAAGGAACACTGTCTGCGGGTGACACCACTGCATCTTCTGCTGTTGTGCGTGCAAGCCAATCCCCTGTCCATGGTGCATACAAAGATGACTCCATCATCAAGCATCATCCTTGTCCCAGCGCAGTGTTCAGTTGTCCATACCCCAGTCCTTGGAACGCAAGCACAAAAACGCAGCCAAAGCCCCACATGCCACGCTACTAAATTCACACATTTCGCAAATGCTTGTGCTCGAAAGGTTGCCATTTAGGCTCGTGGAGACGGAAGCTTTCCGCAACCTGATGGCAGCGGCAGCCCCTCGGTACTCGGTCCCCAGCCACCATTATTTCTCCCGGTGTGCCATCCCCGCATTACACAAGCACGTGTCCCCCAACATTAGCTGTGCCCTCAACAATCTCAACAATGCAGTTACTGGGAAAGTCCACCTAAACACGGACACGTGGACAAGTGCTTGTGCGCAGGGACGCTACATCTCGTTGACGGGACACTGGGTTAACATAATGGAAGCCAGAACCCAGTCGGACCTTGGGATGGAACACGTCCTCCTGACGCCAAGGATTGCGGGCCCTAGGTCAATCAAGGTTGCCCCTACAGTCTACAGCTCCTGCACCTCATACAACACCTCCTCTTCAGCCTCCATCTCCGAAATGACCACATCAGTCACAAGCTGGAAGAACTGCAGCACTGTGTCTGTCAAGCGGCAACAGGCTGTGCTGAAGCTAATAAACCACACAATGTTGAAGAGTTGTGGACAGCTCTGAAAGAGCAGGCAGATCTGTGGCTGACACTGCTAAACCTACAGCCAGACATTGTCTGTGTGACAATGGCCAGAACCTGGTGGTGGCTCTGAGGCAAGGCGAGCTCACACACGTATCATGCCTGGCCCATGTGCTTAACCTCGTGGTTCAGCGGTTTCTCAAAACCTACCCGGAGCTTCCGGATCTGCTTGTCAAAGTATGCCGCCTGTGTGCCCATTTTAGAAAGTCAGCTGCAGCTTCTGCCACCATTGCAGTGTTTCAGCAGTGTTTGCAGCTTACGGCTCATCGACTGCTGTGTGATGTCCCCACGCATGGAACTCTACAGTGCAGATGTTGGGAAGGATTTGTGAGCAGAAGAGGGCAGTTGTTGACTACCAGCATCAACAAGGCCATCGGTATTCAGTTCAGACTCCACACATAACACCTCAGGAGTGGACATGGATGTCAGACATATGTACTATCCTCCAAAACTTTGAGGAATCCACCAAGATGGTGAGCGTTGATGATGCCATAATTATCACCATCCCGCTTCTCTGTCTTCTGAAACACTCTCTGCTCACAATCAAAGAGGATGCATTGCAGGCGGAGCACGATGAGTTGGAGCAAGGAATAATACAGGGTGATTACACACAGCCCAACGTGTCATCCCAACGTGGATTGGGTGAAAATGAGGAAGAGGAGGAGGAGGAGGAAGAAGAGGAGCTAGTTTCATGCACTTTAGACGGTACTACCTGCACAACTGTAATACCGTCTGTTCAGCGTAGATGGCCTGAGGACAGGGAGGAGGAGGAGAGCATAGCTAGTCATCCTCTTGGTGCGGACACGGAAGTCTTGCCTGTTAGCAGTTTGGCACGCATGGCTGAGTTTATGTTACACTGCCTTGAACGTGACCCTCGCGTTATCAAAATTTTGGATGACAGTCATTAATGGATGGTAACACTTCTAGACCCATGCTAGAAGGAGAACTTTCTTTCACTTATTCCTGAGGTGGACAGGTCTACTAAAATGGGGCAGTACCAAAAGGTCCTTGTTGCGGAATTATTAAAAAAATTCCCATCTGAAAATGCTGGCAGCAGAGGTCACAGTTTTTTGGACAATCAAGGGGTACAGGCGAGAGAGACACAACTCCAATCCAGTAGAGGCCGGGCAACACTGGCAAAGTTCTGGGAGAGTTTTCTCAGACCCTCCCATCGTACAGGCCTTGAGGCACGGGGTACCCTTACAAGGAGTGCAAAGTTTGGGAAGATCCTGAGGGAGTACCTTGCTGACCGTACCAACGTCCTCCGTGATTTCTCTGTGCCTTATAATTATTGGTATCCAAGCTGGACACGTGGCATGAACTGGCTCTTTATGCCTTGGAGGTCCTGGCCTGCCCTGCCACTAGCATTTTGTCAGAGCGGGTTTTTAGTGCCGCTGGTGGAATTATAACTGATAAGCCCATCCGCCTGTCAACTGAAAATGTTGACAAGCTGACTCTTATAAAAATGATCAAGGGCTGGATTGGGCAAGACTTCTCTACACCACCGAATGATAGCAACGTAACTGTTATGTTCTGCTACAAGCACTAAGGAAAGAAGGGATATCTGTCCCTACGATAGAACTAAGCTAGTTCTCCTACGATGTAACGGGGAACCTGATCCTGCGATCAGACCCGCTAAAGTCCTCAGCTAGTCTGTACGAAGACCTATAGATGCGAGGAAGGGATCCCTTCAAGAACTAGGGACTGGGAGAAAAGATGGACACCTCCTAACAGAAGTTGTAGCAGTAACAGACAAACAAACAACATAGAACACAGAGGTCCAAAGACCAAGCAAAACTAATTGAGTAAGTTAACAAAGCACCTGGCTAGCTTAAGAGTAGAAATTACAATGAAGTCCAGCAAAGCCAGAAGGGCGGAGCAGGATTAAATAGGCAAAAAAGGTCATGTGACCAGCAAGATAGAAAAAAACCTAACAGGAGAGTTCTAACAGTACCCCCCCTTCTAAGAGGATCCTTCGGATCCCCTAGGCCCAGGCTTACCCGGAAACCTCTTGTGAAACGCTCTGACAAGTCTGGACGCAGAAACATCATCCCATGAGTTATCCTTGGGTCCAAAACCTTTCCAAGCGACGAGATACTGCAATCTCCCTCTATACCGTCTAGAATTTAGGATGCGGGAAATTTCATATTCCCCGTCCTCCACCACCGGAGGAACAGTGGAAGAGGCGTCTCCATCCGACACATCAGCTCTTTTCAACAGAGAAACATGAAACACCGGATTAATCTTCCAGGAGGTAGGAACCTCCAACCTAACAGCCGATTGGTTAACAACCTGAAGCACCTTAAAGGGCCCTACAAACTTGGGACCCAATTTTTTAGAAGGAATCCTCAACCGCAGATTCTTAGAGGACAACCAAACCATGTCACCAATAGCAAACAAAACCTCTTGCCGTTTCCTATCAAAGTACCTTTTAGATTTTCTGTTAGCCTCCTGAAGATTACCACGCACATCCGTCCAAACTCTCTCCAAATCACCGGAAAAATTCTCCTCTTCAGCCACGGCCGATACCAATTTAGAGAATGACCCAAACGACAGATGTCTCCCAGTACAACAAAAAAAAATCGAACAACCAGCAGAAGAGGATGTATGGTTGTTAAGAGCAAATTCAGCAAGTGGCAGAAACTCAGACCACCCCTCTTGATTGTGTGCCACAAAACAATGCAAAAGCCTCTCACACAGCCAAACCAGATCTCCGCTTTGCACTGACGAGGGGCTGAACCCCGAAACACAGTGTCTGCAAATTGAGATTCTGGTTTGGCTATTATCCTAGGTCATGTGATAAGGCTCGTTAAAGGGTCGACATTGACTTATAGGATTGCTACCTTCCAAAAGGTGGCACTAGAGTTCTAGCTCTCTTCCTCTCTGAAGAGACAATTTGCATAATTAGCATATTTCCCAGAGGAGCATTGCGGCTTTAAGTCTCCTCATCTCGGCATGCTTAGCATGTTGATCTCCGCAAGGAGTGACAATATTTCTTGGACAAAACAATGCAAGAACTGCTCAACATCCTGGTTTTTCCTTTCTGTCTGGCCATTAGACTCAGGATTATATCCGGATGAAAACGACAAATGAACTCCCAACCTGTCACAAAAGGCGCGCCAAAAACGAGTCACGAACTGAGGTCCCCTATCAGAAACAATGTCAGTAGGAACGCCATGTAGTCTGACAATTTCCTTGACAAAGGCCTTAGCGAGAGTCTTAGCGCAGGGCAGTTTGATGAAAGGAACCAAGTTACACATCTTGCTAAAATGGTCCACGACCACCCAGATGACAGTGAAACCCTCAGAGGGGGGAAGGTCAGTAATAAAGTCCATAGCCAAATGTGTCCAAGGTGCACTAGGGATCTCCAGAGGGCAAAGCAACCCCGCAGCAGGAGTATGTGAAGACTTAGATCTAGCACACACAATGCATTGACGCACCCGCTTAATGACTTCCTTCTGCCATCCAGGCCACCAAAAATAGCGACCCACAAGTCTCTTGGTCTCAAAGATTCCAGGATGACCTGCCAACCGAGACTCATGACACTCAACAAACAAATCTCTCCTAAAGGTCCCAGGCACAAACAACCTCCCATGGGGAGTGTTAGATGGGCATTCTCCTGTGCTTTAAGAATCTCATCTTCCAACACAGAGTCCAAAGCAGCAATCACAACCCCTTCTTGTAAAATGTTCTCCTGCTCCTCAGCACCAACCATGGGAAAAAAGCTGCGAGACAAAGCATCGGTTTTAACATTCTTAGTACCTGGGATGTAAGTAACGGAAAAATTAAACCGCGAGAAAAACAGTGCCCACCTAGCCTGACAGCATTCAAGCGTTTGGCAGCATCAAGATAGATCAGATTTTTATGATCAGTGAAAACCTGAACGGGAAATTCAGCACCTTCCAAGAGATGACGCCAGTGTTCAAATGCGAGTTTAATAGCCAACAATTCCCTATTACCAATATCGTAATTCAGTTCAGTCTCTGAAAATTATTTTTAAAAAAAGGCACAGGGATGTACTCCATCCCTGTTTTCCTGAGACAACACCGTGCCGACCCCCACAGAAGAAGCATCAACCTCAACCAAAAACGGTTTAGTCACATCAGGCTGCATAAGGATGGGAGCAGAGCTGAACCTCTCCTTTAGAAACACAAAAGCTTCAATGGCCTCAGTAGTCCACTGAACCACATTAGCACCTTTCCTGGTGAGATCGGTCAGTGGTTTGACAATAATAGAAACATTTTTAATACATTTTCTATAATAATTGGCGAAACCCAAAAACCTCTGTAACGATTTCAAACCAATAGGCCTAGGCCATTCCTGCACAGCTTGAACTTTCACCGGGTCCATCTCAAAACCTTCGCTGGAGATAATGTAGCCCAAAAAACTAATTCTCTGTACAGCGAACTCACATCTCTCCAGCTTAGCAAAAAGCGAATTGTCAGTCAATAACTCTAATACCTCACGAACGCTCCGCCAATGAGACTCCAGATCCGGCGAATAAATCAAAATGTCATCCAAATACACAACCACATTTTTGCCGATCAAAGGTCTAAGGATGTCATTAATAAGATTCTGAAAAAATGCAGGAGCATTGGTAAGACCAAAAGGCATAACCAGATTCTCAAAATGACCCACAGGAGTGTTAAAAGCAGTCTTCCATTCGTCACCCTCCTTCATGCGCAACAAATTGTATGCCCCCCGAAGATCAATTTTAGAGAACCACTTGGCCCCCGCTAACTGGTTAAACAAATCAGGAATCAATGGCAGTGGGTAAGGATTGCATACAGTAATTTTATTAATCTCACGAAAGTCCAGACAAGGACGTAAACCACCGTCCTTTTTTTTAACAAAAAAAATCCAACAGCCACAGGAGACTTGGAAGGCCTAATGTGACCGGCGGCCAAGCTTGTCTGTATGTATTCCTCCAAAGCCTTTCTCTCAGGAATAGTAAGATTAAATAAACGACTTTTAGGAAGAGTCGCTCCAGGGACAAATTCAATAGTATAATCATAGTCTCTATGGGGAGGTAAAATCTGCGATTCCTTCTCAGAAAAAACTTTCCAAAAATCCTGAATAGGTACAGGTAGTTCCCCTTTATCCACAGCAGCAATACGCCCGTTACAACACTTGTCATAACACTTAGGGCTCCAGGACTTAATTTCAGTGGTAGACCAATCTAGTACAGGATTGTGCAATTTTAACCAGGGTAACTCCAAAACCACCGGAGAAGGCAAATTATTCAATACTACCAAATCCAAATTCTCTTGGTGAACACCATTAATAGTGAGGGGAAATTCACAGACCTTGTGAGTAACATTCTTCAAGGGAGAGCCATCAACAGAAACCACGGCAATAGGGGATGACAAAGGTTTGGGTTTTAATTTAAGTTTTTCCAAGAATCCCCCATCAATCACATTCAGAGTAGAACCACAATCGACAAATACCCGAAATTCCTTTAATTCTTCCTGAGCAGCAGTAGAGGCAGAAAGAAAGACACCCTTAGTGTTTAAACAGGCTATACGGGCAGAACTGACCTCTTTTTTTTTTCTTTGTTCATACGAAGCACACAGTTCTTAATGAAATGGTCAGATTTGCCGCAATAAAAGCACAAACCTTCAGAAAACCTGCAGTCTTTTTCCTGAGAGCGGGGTGCCATCGCTCCAATCTCCATCGGCTCTCCAATGTCAGTACAGACCCTCTCAAGACTTGGAGCTGACATGGCAGAGGATTTACTCTCATTAACCCTTGCACGCAGTCTCCTATCCACCCGTATAGCTAATTGCATAGCCTCCTGCAAGTTACCAGGTATGGGATAAGCAATCAGCAAATCTTTAACCCTTTCACCTAGCCTTGCAAGAAACAAACTTTTCAAAGCTGAATCGTTCCACCCCACCTGAGTAGACCACCGTCGGAAGTGAGTACAATATTTTTCCACATTACCTGATCCCTGCCTCAAACGTCTCAATTCTGTCTCAGCTGATGAGACACGATCAGGATCATCATACAATAACCCCAAAGCAGAAAAAAAACTATCCACTGATCTAAAGCATGGATCACTAGGTTGCAGAGAAAAGACCCATTCCTGAGGTTATTTGCGCAAAAGTGACATTATGAACCCTATGCACTGCGATTCATCACCAGAGGATCTGTGTCTCAAACGAAAATACAACAAGCAAGCATTTCTAAAAGAAAAAAATCTTGTTGTTCACCAAAAAATAAATCAGGCAAACGTACCTTTGGCTCCACGAAATGTGCTCCAGAACAGCTACTCACGTGTTGCTGGAGCTCGGCCACCTCCAGAGAGAGTCCCTGCAGCCGTTGAGCCAAGTTCTGAACCGACACCATGATGGAAACCAGAAATCTTTCCTTAGAGATTTTTTTTTTAGGCTGGACTTACTGTTTTGTTCTGCTACAAGCACTAAGGAATGAAGGGATATCTGTCCCTACGATAGAACTAAGCAAGATCCCTACGAAGTACGGGGAACCTGATCCTGCGATCAGACCCGCTAAAGTCCTCAGCTAGTCTGTACGAAGACCTATAGATGCGAGGAAGGGATCCCTACAAGAACTAGGGACTGGGAGAAAAGATGGACACCTCCTAACAGAAGTTGTAGTAGTAACAGACAAACAAACAACATAGAACACAGAGGTCCGATAACAAAGCAAAACTAATTGAGTAAGGTAACAAAGCACCTGGCTAGCTTAAGAGTACAAATTACAATGAAGTCCAGCAAAGCCAGAAGGGCGGAGCAGGAATAAATAGGCAAAAAAGGTCATGTGACCATCAAGATAGAAAAAACCTAACAGGAGAGTTCTAACAGTAACATAAACTCAAATCCAGCGTCTTTTTTTGGGAGGTCTATTCCCATGCACCTCTTCACACCCACACATGGGTATACGCTTCCTGATTTTGGCTATTTGCTGTTGTCCGCCTACTTCTCCTCATCCTCATCATGCACCACCACTATATCACCAGGGTGACCGTGGTCCGTGATGAACACCCACACACTTTTTTTAAAGGGTGTTTATGATGCCCATAACCAAAATTTTTAGACAGTATGTTCATGTATACCCCCCAGGGGTAAATGTTTGTCAGCCCATACACTTAGTGTATGGGCATTACAAGTATAGGAGACCCGCTCCTTTTCAATGGAAACATTTTTTAATGAGGCCCTCCTCCATGTCTCTAACAAGGGTCATTGTAGTGCCTCCAAATTTTTGGCAGCCCTTGCATTCACTGCATAGGCAAACACTATGGGAGACCCGCACCTTTCTAATGGGAACATTTTGTTATGATACCCTCCTTCACGTCTCTACCAAGGGGCATTGTAGTGCCTCCAAATTTTTGGCAGCTCTTGCATTCACTGCATAGGCAAACAATATGGGAGTACCAAATTCCTAATAATGGGAATATTGCTTTCAGGTGGCCCTTCTGTACGTCTCAACAAAGGGGTACTGGGATGCGTCCAAATTTTGGGCTGCCCTGCCACTCACTGCATATGCAACAACAGTATAGGAGACCCGCTGTTTTATAATGGGAACAACAAAGCATAGCCGGCTGATGGCTCTCTAAGAATAGTGAGGGCCGACTGCTGGCCCTTTAAGAATAGTAAAGGCAGCCTGATGACTCTATAAAAATAGGCTTTGTGACATTCAGAGTCCCTCCTTCATAAATGAAGCAGGATGTGTCTGATGATGTATCACACACACCACATGGCCAGATAAGGTTATAAAATGTTAAAACGACATTTCCCAGTGAATACATTTGTCTTGGTTGAGAGCAATGTTAAAGTTCAAAAACGCTACGTGTGAACATAGCCCAAGGTGTGGAGGAGCATTTTTGTTTTTGGTTATTTATTTTGCCTTATATACAGTACAGACCAAAAGTTTGGACACATCTTCTCATTCAAAGATATTTCTGTATTTTCATGACTATGAAAATTATACATTCACACTGAAGGCATCAAAACTATGAATTAACACATGTGGAATTATATACTTAACAAAAAAGTGTGAAACAACTGAAAATATGTCTTATATTCTAGGTTCTTCAAAGTAGCCACCTTTTGCTTTGATTACTGCTTTGCACACTCTTGGCATTCTCTTGATGAGCTTCAAGAGGTAGTCACCGGAAATGGTTTTCACTTCACAGGTGTGCCCTGTCAGGTTTAATAAGTGGGATTTCTTGCCTTATAAATGGGGTTGGGACCATCAGTTGTGTTGTGCAGAAGTCTGGTAGATACACAGCTGATAGTCCTACTGAATAGACTGTTAGAATGTGTATTATGGCAAGAAAAAAGCAGCTAAGTAAAGAAAAACGAGTGGCCATCATTACTTTAAGAAATGAAGGTCAGTGAGTCCGAAAAATTGGGAAAACTTTGAAAGTGTCCCCAAGTGCAGTTGCAAAAACCATCAAGCGCTACAAAGAAACTGGCTCACATGAGGACTGCCCCAGGAAAGGAAGACCAATAGTCACCTCTGCTTCTGAGGATACGTTTATCTGAGTCACCAGCCTCAGAAATCGCAGGTTTATAGCAGCTCAGGTTAGAGACCCGGTCAATGCTACACAGAGTTCTAGCAGCAGACACATCTCTACAACAACTGTTAAGAAGAGACTTTGTGCAGCAGGCCTTCATGGTAAAATAGCTGCTAGGAAACCACTGCTAAGGACAGGCAACAAGCAGAAGAGACTTGTTTGGGCTAAAGAACACAAGGAATGGACATTAGACCAGTGGAAATCTGTGCTTTGGTCTGATGAGTCCAAATTTGAGATCTTTGGTTCCAACCATCGTGTCTTTGTGCGATGCAGAAAAGGTGAACGATGGACTCTACATGCCTGATTCCCACCATGAAGCATGGAGGAGGAGGTGTGATGGTGTGGGAATGGTGACACTGTTCGGGATTTATTCAAAATTGAAGGCATACTGAACCAGCATGGCTTCCACAGCATCTTGCAGCGGCATGCTATTCCATCCGGTTTGCATTTAGTTGGACCATCATTTTTTTTTTTCAACAAGACAATGACCCCAAACACACCTCCAGGCTGTGTAAGGGTTATTTGACCAAGAAGGAGAGTGATGGGGTGCTACGCCAGATGACCTGGCCTCCACAGTCACCAGACCTGAACCCAATCGAGATGGTTTGGTGTGAGCTAGACCGCAGAGTGAAGGCAAAAGGGCCAACAAGTGCTAAGCATCTCTGGGAACTCCGTCAAGACTGTTGGAAGACCATTTCCGGTGACTACCTCTTGAAGTTCATCAAGAGAATGCCAAGAATGTGCAAAGCAGTAATCAAAACAAAAGTTGGCTACTTTGAAGAACCTAGAATATAAGACATATTTTCAGTTGTTTCACACTTTTTTGTTAAGTATATAATTCCACATGTGTTAATTCAAAGTTTTGATACCTTCAGTGTGAATGAACATGTGACGATAACCTGAAGTGAAAGCTCCATTTCCCTATACTTTTCCAGAACTACTAACCCCAATGTCCTTGTGCCTGCAGATTTCTCTCCCCCACTGTCTGAATGTACAGCTTGCTCCTTCCTCTTGCCCCCACCTCAGGAATGTCTTTGTCTTCAAACCATACTGGACTGTCTATAGCATATAATGGGAATTCATTAATTCGGTCATAACTCGCCGAGAGTGTATGACAGAGCCACGAAAGTTACAGTTCTGCAACCTGCTTCTATCAGGCTTCGCTACAGTGGTTCTGGTTCCGTTCTAGCCCCAACAGAACCATAGAAATGGATTTCTCTGGCGCAGAGTGAAATAACTAGTCCGAGTTTGAACTCATTAGAACCCTAATTTCAGAATAAGGCGAATGATGGTTCTGCCAAGGTTCTGCTAGGTTCTCCAGCCAAGTTATTTAGCCGAGAAGGTTTCTGGGCCCAAAGTTACAACTTGGAGCAAGGGGAGGACCCCGGTATCTCCGCCCTTTTCATGATGTCATGACCCAGGATTATAGAGTATAACCACTGGGTCAGGGCTCAGATTCTGCAAGAGAGCCGAGATAGACAGCCACACTGTCATGCATGGTGATGTGTGGCTCCTCCTTCTTTTCCCCCCAGCCTGATTCGCCAGATTGATCTAAGTGCCATGTAAGTTCTTTCTTATTTAATCCTGTTTTATTTGTAATTGCGTGTACATATTTTAATTGTCTCCTTTTTTGTAAAACCTTGCTTTAAAACTTTATAAACACTGTCAAACTTTTTGGAGTAAAGATATAAAATTACTAGTTCGTTCCCTGTGCTTTGTAACGAATTTTCACGTGCCTGAAGTATACTACGCTACTAAATTGGGGTGGCCTCTGCCCCACATTCTAGACCCAGAGGCTGGTGGCAGCGAGCTAGTGTGAGGGTGCTGAGCTTTCTGGTATCGCTGACAGTGACGGAGCGGGTTTTATAAGTGTATTGCCTGGCTGCGGCTAGGAGTAGCTATAATTCCCTCAGTGTAGCGTACTCAATAGCTAGTACACGTTCAAGCGGCCCGTCCGGCGACTAATTATCCTAGGTGCAGTTCCCTGACTGACCTGAGGGTAAGGGGGGTGCCGGAGAGCTGCAAGTTCCTAAGCGGAATGGGAAGTGGGATAAGTATAAATCCCTGCAGTCAACATATTGGTGGCATCGTGAAATACAGAAAAATCTTTGAATGAGAAGGTGTGTCCAAACCTTTGGTCTGTACTGTACAAGTCATTACCCTGGAAAGTTCACAGCAGTGACCTGGGAGTCTGAAATGCTTCCAGGGGTCTTCCCCATGCTGTTCCCATGTCATTTCAGCACTGTTCCCATTCATTTCTGCAATTTTTAGTCCACCTACAGACTGCGACCGCCGCTCGCGTTTCCCAAAGACTTACATTGGGCTCGTTGCTCAGGTCGAGCACCCGAGCATTCCAATTTGCTCGACCCGAGCAACGAGCACCTGAGCATTTTAGTGCTCGCTCATCACTATTTCTCTGTTACACTGCTGCGTGCCGGGAACAGTGCAGTGCGATTGGATGACTTGGCCTTCTGTTACACCCTTCACCCAAGCACTTCTATATATCAGCTGAATGCAGCCACTGGGCCCAGGATCCACTGATCCGAGATGTAAGCATCCTGAACCTTCCCATTCTTGTACAGCATTTCGATATGGAAGTTGCATGGAGCAAGGACCGGTGTGTACAGAAGTCAGTGACCACTGTCCCACCCTGGCTTGGTACCACTAACATTAGAGTGTACATCCCTGTACAGCACTTTAGATATAGAGTGGGCACAGAAAGTATTCCCTTTCACTCTTTGCTTCATTACAGCCATTTGGTAAATTCAAAAAAGTTATTTTTTTTCTCATTAAAGTACACTCTGCACCCCATCTTGACTAAAAAAAAGCAGAAATGTAGAAATGTTTGCAAATGTATTAAAAAAGAAAAACTGAAATATCACATGGTCATAAGTATTCAGACTCTTTGCTCAGACACTCATATTTCAGTCACATGCTGTCCATTTCCTTGTGATCCTCCTTGAGATGGTTCTGCTCCTTCATTGGAGTACAGCTGTGTTTAATTAAACTGATAGGACTTGACTTGTAAAGGCACACACCTGTCTATATAAGACTTCACAGCTCACAGTGCATGTCAGACCATGAGAATCATGAGGTCAAAGGAACTGGCCAAGTAGCTCATAGACAGCATTGTGGCAAGGCACAGATCTGGCCAAGGTTACAAAAGAATTTCTGTAGTGCTCAAGGTTCCTAAGAGCACAGTGGCCTTCATAATCCTTAAATAGAAGAAGTTTGGGACCACCAGAAGTCTTCCTAGACCTGGTCATCCAGCCAAACTGAGCAATCATGGGAGAAGAACCTTGGTGAGAGAAGTAAAGAAGAACCCCTAGATCATTGAGGCTGAGCTCCACAGATGCAGTAGGGAGATGGGAGAAAGTTCCACAAAGTCAACTATCACTGCAGCCCTCCACCAGTAGGGCCTTTATGGCAGAGTGGCCCAACGGAAGCCTCTCCTCAGTGCAAGACATGTGAAAGCCTGTATAGAGTTTGCTAAAAAACACATGAAGGACTCCCAGACTATGAGAAATAAGATTCTCTGGTCTGATGAGATGAAGATAAAAATACAAAAATGTTGGTGATAATTCAAAGCGGTATGTGTCGAGAAAACCAGACACTGCTCATCACCTGCCCAATGCAATCCCAACAGTGAAACGTGGTGGTGGCAGCATCATGCTATAGGGGTGTTTTTCAGCTGCAGGGACAGGACGACTGGTTACAATTGAAGGAAACATGAATGCGGTGAAGTACAGAGATATCCTGGATGAAAACCTCTTCCAGAGTGCTCTGGACCTCAGACTTGGCCGAAGGTTCACCTTCCAACAAGACAATGACCCTAAGCACACAGCAAAAATAACAAAGGAGTGGTTTCAGAACAACTCTGTGACCTTTGTTGACTGGCCCAGCCAAAGCCCTGACCTAAACCCAATTGAGCATCTCTGGAGAGACCTGAAAATGACTGTCCATTAACATTCACCATACAACCTGACGGAACTGGAGAGGATCTGCAAGGAAGAATGGCAGAGAATCCCAAATCCAGGTGTGAAAAAACTTGTAGCATCATTCCCAAGAAGACTCATGGCTGTGCTAACTAGTGTTGAGCGATACGATACCGCAAGTATCGGGTATCGGCCGATATTAGCTCTATCGGACTTTCGATACTTAGTTCCGATATTTTCGTCTTATCGGATACCGGAATCGGATTTGTCACTGTCACTGTCAGTGTCCGTCGGTCGGGTCTGTCAGGAGTCAGCGGCACTTACCTGGCAGAAGATCTCCGGCGGTCACGGGCTGGACTGCTTGATGGCCGCCATCATCTTTCCCCGGCGGTCACATGCAGTTTCTCGCGATAACTGCAGTGACTGCTGGGTAATCCCGGCCGTAAAGCAGTCAGTCCGATGACGTCACCGCCGGGGAAGCAGGTAATCAGCTGTGCTGCGTCGAGATGACAGGCTCTGCCTGTCATTGCGATGTAGCAGAGCTGGATCGTCGTGGGACCCTCGTTACTATGGACTGCGTCGGACAGGTGGTATACTGTTCGTTTGTTTTTTTTCTTTTTTTACAGGAGATCGATGGCGTCACAGGAATGAGAGTATAATAAAAGAAATGAAAACTGTATGTTTTTTATTTCAGTAAAATACTTTTTCTTGCTGTGTCTTTTTTTTTATACATTTAAAAACTTTGGGATTAATAATGGATCGGTGTCTTATTGACACCTCTCCATTATTAACCGGGCTTATTCTCACCGTGCAATCAACGGTGACATTAACCCCTTATTACCCCGCTTGCCACCGCTACAGGGCAGTGGGAAGAGCCGGGTAAAGTGCCACAATTGGCACATCTTTTGATGCGCCAAATGTGGGGCTGCTGTAGCCTGGTATTATCAGGCTGTTGAGGGCCAAAATCCATGGGCCTTGACAGTCTTTTAATACCAGGCCGCAGCAGTCTGCATTTTACTTGGCTGGTTAACAAAAATAGGGGGACCCCTACGCCGTTTTTTTTTCGAGGGGATCCCCTATTTTTGTTAACCAGCCAAGATATGCAGACTGCTGTGGCCTGGTATTATCAGGCTGGCAAGGTCCATGGATATTGGATCCTTACCAGCCTGAAAAACCAGGCCTCAGCAGTCTGCTTCATCTGGCTGGTTAACAAAAATAGGGGGGACCCCACGCCAAATTTTTTTCGAGGGGATCCCCTATTTTTGTTAACCAGCCAAGATATGCAGACTGCTGTGGCCTGGTATTATCAGGCTGGCAAGCAGGGTCGGACTGAGGCACCGGGACACCGGAGAAACCTACGGTGGGCCCCAGCTCCTGCGTGGTGGGCCCTGATTTCAAAGGATAGGTCGCGGGGCAGAGGGGGTGGTGGCCCCGGGGCCCGCGCTCTGAGGGGCCCACCCGGAGCTACGATACAGTTACATTCTGCGGCAGAGCAGGAGAATCGCTCTCCCTGCTCTGCCGCCCGAAGCTATGGGGTCTGAACAGGCGTTGGGGGGCCCGGTGCCAGCAGTGGGCCCCCCACCCGTCATCGGAGGATCAGCTGTATCGGCATCCAGCCGATAAAGCTGACCGCATGGAGAGAGAAGGAGCGAGCGCTCCTACTCTCCCATAATCCCCCTCTCAGCGTATGACAGTGGGCGCAATAACATCACCTGCCGGCGCCCGCTGTCAGACGCTGAGAGGGAGAACAGTGAGCAGCACAGGAGCCGGGAGGTGATTTTTTTTAATTTTTTTTTTTAATGGGGGTGCAGTCGAGTCCTGGCTGGAGAAGTCGTCATGTCGGTGTGGGCCAGATGGAAAAGACATGAAAAGTGAACAATTCCATTAGAAAGAACATCAGCGGTAAGTCATTATCTGTACCTGTGCTGTAATCTATTATATGTTCTGTAGGACTGGTATTATTTAACACAGACCATATGGCGGTAATATCAATATTGGTCTTTTTATATAGAGATTATTTTGGCCAACAGCGCGGTCATTTGCTGAGGTTCTCTGATGATGGGCCCACTCAGAAGTTTTGCCCCCACTAAACCAAAACCCTAGCTACGCCTATGGCTCTCTCTCTAGTCTTTCTTTCTCGCTCTCTGTTCTTTCCTTCTCGCTCTCTGTTCTTTTTTCTCTCTGTTCTTTCTTTCTCTCTTTTCTTTCTTTCCTCTCTTTCTTTCTCTGTTTGTTCTTTCTCTCTCGCTGCTCTTTCTTTCTTTTCCTCAGTACCAGCCACTGTGCCCTCATTACCAGTCAGTGTGATCAGCAGTGCTAAATGGTTACGCTTGGGACGAGGATATGGGTGTGATTAGCTGTGAAATGGGTGTTGTCGGGGCGTGGCCTAAAATTTTCAGCGGCGCGCAACACGCGCCGCAGCCTTTAATCCTCTTTCCTGTCTTCCAAATTTGGGAGGTATGCTGTATGACCTCCCTACAACTTCTGGCCATGCTCCTGATGGTCTCGTGAGGGATCTCCTCCCACACCTGGACTAAAGCATCCACCAACTCCTGGACAGTCTGTGGTGCAATGTGGCATGGCCTAAAATTTTCTGCAGCATGCACAGCGTGCCACAGCCTTTGTCCCTCTTTCCCTTATTCAAAGGTTGGGAAGTATGATGTTGGGCCGCAAGAATATATTTTCTCTGGTGGGCCCAAGGTACTCCAGTCCGACGCTGCTGGCAAGGTCCATGTATGTTGGCTCCTTAACAGCCTTAAATACCATGCCTCAGCAGCAGTGGCGTACATATAAATCATGGGGCCCCATAGCAAAAGTCTGAATGTTCCCCACCCCCCCAAAAAAAAAACCCAGAGGCATTGTAAATGTAAAGTGCCAGCACAGTGAGGGAAGTTGAGTCACACAGAGACAGGGGTTTTGGGGGTACTCGGCACCGATCACGTCGACTTCTATGGGGGATGTCACGAGTAGCACAGCTCGGTCCGTGACCTGGGCGATCACTGGAATGTGGGATATTTCCAGGGGATGATAGAATGTTTGTGTAGTTTGTCGTGACGCCACCTGTAGTACCTGGTCAGGGTGTCCAGCGCTGCTGTGCAGGTCCTCTGGAAGGGATGGTGTAGTGCAGGTAGGTGAAAAGTCTTCTACAGGTAACACGCTATCCTTCCAGGGCAGATAGATGTGAGATAGAGCAATGGTGCAAAGTGATGTAGCAGAGTGGACTATGCGACGTAGTAAGAAAGCAGGAAACACTTCAAGTTAAACGTTGCATAATAAAATTTTTAATAATAACATTACAAAAGTGCAAATGGCTTATATTATGTGACATGTTTTGTTACTGTTCATACCCTTGATATGTGTTATACATGTGTGTTAATAAATACATATTCAACAAAAGTGCAAATAGCATTAGTGCCGAAGTTCGTGGAGACTTCTTAGGACTACAACCCCACCGGGGTAACTTCACAGTGTCCTTTACTTGTGCTTGTGGAGGACCCGCTCCAAACCTCCAACTGTGGTCTTGGGTGGGCTGCAAGACTTTCCTTGAGCAGACCTCACTTTCGGCCACACCAAACGGGTTTTTAGTTTCTGAGGTAGTTGAAAATAGTGCACAGTAAAGTTTTTTGTAAAACCAAGATGGAGCACCGAAGTGCCAACTATTTACAGAAAAATTTGTGAGCCAGTATAGTTCATGGCTTCAAAGTTCAACATTTTCATTACAGTGAAACACCATTACCCAACCTGGGTATATTAAGGCAACAATAAACTTGTTCTTCTGAACATTCACCCGTCCGGGTACATCAAACCATTACCCAACCTGGGTATATTAAGGCAATAAACTTCTTTTTATGAACATTCACCCGTCCGGGTACATCAATAATTTAACTATTTACATACAGAGACCCTGTCTGGGTTATTTAGACTTCTTTGGCTGGCCTCTTCCAGGTACCACCTGGTACTCTTCTGGAGCTTGCCAAACATCCGTGACAGGAGGGTCCACCCAGACCTGATGACGTCGTGTGGCCTGTACAGTGACGTCGTGACCCGCTATCTGGGTCTGTGTGGCCACCTCTTTCATCTCCCTCCGGGTCTGGACCCCTATGTCCCGGACTGAATGAACCCCAGGGGGCCTAACAGGCGCCGGGTACGGGCCAGCTATCATTATCATGTCCATAGCTGGGGCTGCTGAGGAGACCACTGAGGGAGGCTGGGGAGATTTACGGCGTGGGGTGGGCACTTGTGCAGAGGCCTGGTTGGGGGAGGCTGAAGGCTCGTAGGGTCTGTCAGTTTCCTGACACTCTGGGGAGTAGGGGTCGCACCTGGTAACATTTAGGGCGTACCATCCATTGTAACCCCAGTGTCGGGTGTAAGTCACCAAGTCTCCTAGCAACAGGTCCCTCCCCGGGTGTCCTTCTGGGAGGTGAGCCTCCACGTCCCGCCGGGTTACAAAAACTTCTAAACAAAGTCCAGGCTCCTGGATGAAGGCCCAACCACCTTTTAACTTAAAGTTCCGTACTGCACCCTTACGCCGCGGCTCCCTCACCGTACTTTTATCCTTTCTCATACATGCCTTCTCTGCCAGGTCCTTCTCCAGGTGACGTTGCCGAAGCTTTTGGGATTCTCGCTGCTCCCTTTGTCGCTCTGCTTCCCGCTCCCGACGTCTCCACTCTTCCTCCTGACGCCGGTTGTAATTCTCCTCCACCAGCATCTCCATGTCTCCACCATCAAACGCCAGCTTACGATGTACGGTTTGCGGCAGCTCTCCTGGCGCCCGCCAGTCCTGGCGGCGCTCACCTGCGGCGGAAGCAGCCGGCTCTGGAACAGATGACGGTCGGGGCTCCGGTACAGGCAGGTAAGCTCTGGTGCCTGCGCGGCCTCCTCCATGAGGACGGGTGTCGCTTCTTCTGCCTCAGCGACGGGGGCAGACAGCGGGATCTGGGGTGCTGGTGCGGCGTTTTCTGCAGGAACGGGTGCCTCCACTGTGATACTGGCAACCGGTTCAGATTGCAAGGGCTGGGATGCCCGCACGGCGTCCTGTACTGGAACGGGTGCCTCCACTGAGATACTGGCAACCGGTTCAGATTGCAAGGGCTGGGATGCCCGCACGGCCTCCTGTACTGGAACGGGTGCCTCACCTTCCGGTACAGACACTTCAGGGGGTAAGAGGGATTGGCGCCGCTCCAATTGTAGTTTTAGGGCCCGCCAGCTCGCTTCCATCCTGGCGACCTCCTCCCGGTGCCGGGCCAGGTCTCTCAGGGTATCCTCCGCTTCTTCCAGCGTAGGAGGGTTTCCAGGCCGGGTGCCAAACGGTGACTCCGTGGCGATCGGGTCGCTTCCGTGGGGGAGAGCTCTGACTCCTCCATCCCTTCCCACTTCTGCTCACGTCCATTCGCCATCTCAGCAAAGTCACATGTGTCATTAGCATCAGGAGAGGCGACATCTTTTGTAGGGAGGCGGGACCTTCGCGTTCGTTTACGCCCACTGAGGAGGATGAGGAGGCGGAACTCCAGAGCTGTGGGGCACGATCTTACATTGCAGTAACATCTAGAGTGTGCGGACATCGTTTTCGCGCCACGGAGTGAGTGTACGCCCACGAGAGCACCCCCTTATTCTTCACCTGTGCCTCGTGGCGCAGATATGACGGAAAAATGGCAAATACAGTCTATGATGATTTTTGCAATTCTCAAGCAAAAAAACAGTTCAATTAAGGCACACAGGACTCGCTTATAGCGAGCTTCTGAATCCTGTTCGCTGGGTGCGATGCAACATCTCTGTGGCGACTGGACCCTCGGTGCTTCTGTCTTTTCACAAATGCCGGCTTTACCCGGCAATTGAATCAGAGGCTATTTTACTATGTAGAAGTGAATAAACTATAAATATATGTATATATATATACAGGTCCTTCTCAAAAAATTAGCATATAGTGCTAAATTTCATTATTTTCCATAATGTAATGATTAAAATTAAACTTTCATATATTTTAGATTCATTACACACCAACTGAAATTTGTCAGGTCTTTTATTGTTTTAATACTGATGATTTTGGCATACAGCTCATGAAAACCCAAAAATCCTGTCTCAAAAAATTAGCATATTTCATCTGTCCAATAAAATAAAAGTGTTTAAAACAAAATAAAAAAAAAACCATGAAATAATAAAGTTCAGTTCTGCATTCAATACTTGGTCAGGAATCCTTTGGCAGAAATGACTGCTTCAATGCGGCGTGGCATGGAGGCAATCAGCCTGTGACACTGCTGAGGTGTTATGGAGGCCCAGGATGCTTCGATAGCGGCCTTAAGCTCATCCAGAGTGTTGGGTCTTGCGTCTCTCAACTTTCTCTTCACAATATCCCACAGATTCTCTATGGGGTTCAGGTCAGGAGAGTTGGCAGGCCAATTGAGCACAGTAATACCATGGTCAGTAAACCATTTACCAGTGGTTTTGGCACTGTGAGCAGGTGCCAGGTCGTGCTGAAAAATGAAATCTTCATCTCCATAAAGCATTTCAGCCGATGGAAGCATGAAGTGCTCCAAAATCTCCTGATAGCTAGCTGCATTGACCCTGCCCTTGATGAAACACAGTGGACCAACACCAGCAGCTGACATGGCACCCCACACCATCACTGACTGTGGGTACTTGACAATGGACTTCAGGCATTTTGGCATTTCCTTCTCCCCAGTCTTCCTCCAGACTCTGGCACCTTGATTTCTGAATGACATGCAAAATTTGCTTTCATCAGAAAAAAGTACTTGGGACCACTTAGCAACAGTCCAGTGCTGCTTCTCTGTAGCCCAGGTCAGGCGCTTCTGCCGCTGTTTATGGTTCAAAAGTGGCTTTACCTGGGGAATGCGGCACCTGTAGCCCATTTCCTGCACACGCCTGTGCACGGTGGCTCTGGATGTTTCTACTCCAGACTCAGTCCACTGCTTCCGCAGGTCCCCCAAGGTCTGGAATCGGTCCTTCTCCACAATCTTCCTCAGGGTCCGGTCACCTCTTCTCGTTGTACAGCGTTTTCTGCCACATTGTTTCCTTCCAACAGACTTCCCATTGAGGTGCCTTGATACAGCACTCTGGGAACAGCCTAATTGTTCAGAAATTTCTTTCTGGGTCTTACCCTCTTGCTTGAGGGTGTCAATGATGGCCTTCTGGACATCAGTCAGGTCGGCAGTCTTACCCATGATGGCGGATTTGAGTAATGAACCAGGCAGGGAGTTTTTAAAAGCCTCAGGAATCTTTTGCATGTGTTTAGAGTTAATTAGTTGATTCAGAAGATTAGGGTAATAGCTCGTTTAGAGAACCTTTTCTTGATATGCTAATTTTTTGAGACAGGTTTTTTGGGTTATCAGGAGTTGTATGCCAAAATCATCAGTATTAAAACAATAAAAGACCTGACAAATTTCAGTTGGTGTGTAATGAATCTAAAATATATGAAAGTTTAATTTTAATCATTACATTATGGAAAATAATGAAATTTAGCACTATATGCTAATTTTTTGAGAAGGACCTGTATATGTCACAATGACATGTAATATATATATATATATTATATTTATATATATATATATGTATTCTAAGTGTGTATATTTTGTGTTTACAAGGAAAGAAAGTGTTTTTTTAGTTGCGATATTTTGTTCCCATAGACTTACATGGGACTTCCGGTATCGGAATCGGATATCGCCGATAGTTAGTGATATCGGCGATACCATTCCGATCCGATATTTTTAGATATCGAGCAGTATCGCTCAACACTAGTGCTAACTCAAAAGTGTGCTTCTACTTAATAGTTTTAATACTTAAAACTATGTGATATTTCAGTTTTTCTTTTTTTAATAAATTTGCAAAAATTTCTACATTTATGTTTTTTTACAGTCAAGATGGGGTGCAGAATGTACATTAATGAGAAAAAAATGAACTTTTTTGAATTTACTAAATGGCTGCAATGAAACAAAGAGTGAAAAATTTAAAGGGGTCTGAATACTTTCCGTACCCACTGTATTAGATTGTTATTTTATTATATAAGTTCATGTCTCTGTGCACACTGATTAGTGTCAATTACTTACTTTTGTCTGCAACCATAGAAACAAATTGTTAGGATGATTCTAATCAATATATTATAATTCTTTCATAAAGAATTTTGACTTATATTTGTTTTTTATTTTCAGAAAAATATAAATCAGATTTTACTTTAAAGTATACAGGTCCTTCTCAAAAAATTAGCATATAGTGCTAAATTTCATTATTTTCCATAATGTAATGATTACAATTAAACTTTCATATATTTTAGATTCATTACACACCAACTGAAATTTGTCAGGTCTTTTATTGTTTTAATACTGATGATTTTGGCATACAACTCCTGATAACCCAAAAAACCTGTCTCAAAAAATTAGCATATCAAGAAAAGGTTCTCTAAACGACCTATTACCCTAATCTTCTGAATCAACTAATTAACTCTAAACACATGCAAAAGATTCCTGAGGCTTTTAAAAACTCCCTGCCTGGTTCATTACTCAAAACCCCCATCATGGGTAAGACTAGCGACCTGACTGATGTCAAGAAGGCCATCATTGACACCCTCAAGCAAGAGGGTAAGACCCAGAAAGAAATTTCTCAACAAATAGGCTGTTCCCAGAGTGCTGTATCAAGGCACCTCAATGGGAAGTCTGTTGGAAGGAAACAATGTGGCAGAAAACGCTGTACAACGAGAAGAGGTGACCAGACCCTGAGGAAGATTGTGGAGAAGGACCGATTCCAGACCTTGGGGACCTGAGGAAGCAGTGGACTGAGTCTGGTGTAGAAACATCCAGAGCCACCGTGCACAGGCGTGTGCAGGAAATGGGCTACAGGTGCCGCATTCCCCAGGTAAAGCCACTTTTGAACCATAAACAGCGGCAGAAGCGCCTGACCTGGGCTACAGAGAAGCAGCACTGGACTGTTGCTAAGTGGTCCCAAGTTCTTTTTTCTGATGAAAGCAAATTTTGCATGTCATTCGGAAATCAAGGTGCCAGAGTCTGGAGGAAGACTGGGGAGAAGGAAATGCCAAAATGCCTGAAGTCCAGTGTCAAGTACCCACAGTCAGTGATGGTGTTGGGTGCCATGTCAGCTGCTGGTGTTGGTCCACTGTGTTTCATCAAGGGCAGGGTCAATGCAGCTAGCTATCAGGAGATTTTGGAGCACTTCATGCTTCCATCGGCTGAAATGCTTTATGGAGATGAAGATTTCATTTTTCAGCATGACCTGGCACCTGCTCACAGTGCCAAAACCACTGGTAAATGGTTTACTGACCATGGTATTACTGTGCTCAATTGGCCTGCCAACTCTCCTGACCTGAACCCCATAGAGAATCTGTGGGATATTGTGAAGAGAAAGTTGAGAGACGCAAGACCCAACACTCTGGATGAGCTTAAGGCCGCTATCGAAGCATCCTGGGCCTCCATAACACCTCAGCAGTGTCACAGGCTGATTGCCTCCATGCCACGCCGCATTGAAGCAGTCATTTCTGCAAAAGGATTCCCGACCAAGTATTGAGTGCATAACTGAACTTTATTATTTGATGGTTTTTTTGTTTGTTTTTAAAAAACACTTTTATTTTATTGGATGGTTGAAATATGTTAATTTTTTGAGACAGGTTTTTTGGGTTATCAGGAGTTGTATGCCAAAATCATCAGTATTAAAACAATAAAAGACCTGACAAATTTCAGTTGGTGTGTAATGAATCTAAAATATATGAAAGTTTAATTGTAATCATTACATTATGGAAAATAATGAAATTTAGCACTATATGCTAATTTTTTGAGAAGGACCTGTATAGCATGCACTGTCCTCCCTCCCCCACTGCATTCAGCTCACTCTCTGATTTTGAACCAGTCACAGAAGAAGAAGTAATCAGGCTCCTTGCATCTTCTCGCCCTACCACTTGCATCAGTGACCCCATTCCGTCACATCTCCTCCAGTCCCTTTCCCCTGCTGTCACCTCCCACCTAACAAAAATATTCAACCTCTCTCTCTCTTCTGGTATCTTTCCCTCCTCATTTAAACATGCCATCATACATCCATTACTTAAAAATCATCCCTTGACCAAAACTGTGCCGCTAACTATAGACCTGTCTCTAATCTTTCCTCATCTCTAAACTCCTGGAACGCCTGGTCCACACCAGTCTTGTTCGCTATCTCTCAGATAACTCTCTTCTCGACCCTCTTCAATCTGGTTCCGCTTTTTACACTCTACTGAAACTTCCCTCACTAAAGTCTCTAATGATCTTCTAACAGCTAAATCTAATGGTCACTACTCCATGCTAATTCTCTTGGATCTCTCCGCAGCATTCGACACTGTGGACCATCAGCTCCTCCTCACTATGCTCCGCTCCATCGGCTTCAAGGACACCGTTCTCTCCTGGTTCTTCTCCTATCTCTCTGACCGTTCCTTCACTGTATCTTTTGCTGGTTCCTCCTCCTCTCATCTTCCCCTTACTGTTGGGGTTCCTCAAGGATCAGTCCTAGGCCCCCTCCTCTTCTCTTTGTATACTGCCCCTATTGGACAAACAATCAGTAGATTTGGTTTCCAGTACCATCTCTATGCTGATGACACCCAATTATACTCTTCTTCACCCGTTATCACGCCAGCCTTTTTAGAAAACACCAGTGATTGTCTTACCGCTGTCTCTAACATCATGTCCTCCCTCTATCTGAAACTGAACCTGTCAAAAACGGAACTCCTTGTGTTTCCTCCCTCTACTAACCTACCTTTGCCTGACATTGCCATCTCCGTGTATGGTTCCACCATTACTCCCCAGCAACATGCCCGCTGTCTTGGGGTCATACTTGATTCCAAGCTTTCTTTCACCCCCCACATCTGATCACTAGCTCGCTCTTGTTATCTCCACCTCAAAAACATCTCTAGAATTCAACTTTTCTTACTTTCGACTCTGCAAAAACTCTTACTGTTTCTCTTATTCATTCTCGTCTGGAATATGTAACTCTCTACTAATCGGTCTCCCTCTTACCAAACTCTCCCCTCTCCAATCTGTCTTGAATGTTGCAGCCAGGATCATATTCCTCACCAATTGTTATAGCGATGCCTCTACCTTGTGCCAGTCATTACACTGGTTACCCATCTACTACAGAATCCAGTAGAAACTTATTACCCTCACTCACAAAGCACTTCATGGCTCAGCACCACCCTACATCTCCTCCCTTGTCTCAGCCTACCATCCTACCCGTGCCCTCCGTTCTGCTAATGACCTGAGGTTAGCCTTCTCAATAATCAGAACCTCCCACTCCCGTCTCTAAGACTTTTCACATGCTGCGCAGTTCTTTGGAATGCACTACCCAGGTTAATACGATTAATGCCCAATCCCCACAGTTTTAAGCGTGCCCTAAAAACGCACTTGTTCAGACTGGCATACCGCCTCAACGCATTAACCTAACTATCCCTGTTGGCCCATTCAAAAAAAATTTATACCATAATCAGGTACCTCGTATTATGTTCTCACCCGCTTTATGCATTTAATAGCCCTCTGTGTCTGTACTTGTCATGGGTGTATCACCACTAGGATCGTCGCGATTACACACTCTGACTTCTCACAGCTGAGTTGCTGTTTCTTTGTGTTTGGTAATGAGGGAGTTAATTTTACCTAGCTCTTTGCTAAGACTAGGTCCAGCCTCGCCCGGCTGCTTTTGATTATGTTCTAATTAGATTCCTTCATATACCTGCCAGTCTGCTTGTTAGATGCCGGTGAAAGCCTTTATGTAGTCTAGCAGACTGGATCGGTTCTGAGAATACTTAAGCTAAGAGCTCCTTAGTTGTTTTTACTCTTATAGCTTATAGTTTATCTCAGAGACCTTAGGTGTTCCTACTGTGTGTGAGTGTTGTATGTAAGACTTTATTTACTTTATTTCTTGTCTTTCTTGTATGTCTTTCTGTTCATTAACCGTTACCTGTTCATTCCCTTTGGTGGTAATCAGGGTCCTTCTTAGGACTAGATTACAGTTGGCAGGGATTGATAGGAGACAGGGTTTACGCTGGTGGCCTGGACCTCTGTACCTTTAACAGTACCTCCAGGTAGAGGGATTAGTTAGGACCCCAGTTTAGGGTCAGCATAGACCCCGGTCACCCTCTAGCCGGAGACAGCGTATAACGGATTCCGTATTGACCCACTGGACTTTCTGTCAGGTAATTCTATGTTATCATATATCTATGCGCATGTTATATTGTATGTTGCCCTTTTGATATAGATTACTGTCATCACATATATATATATCTGCTATACAGCGTGACATTTTCACCGGCCATACTAAAGATTCTCTCCAGCTGTCATGGATCCAGTAGCCCAGCTGGCCCGGCAGTTGCAGGGGTTGTCCATGGAGTTTGCAGACATTAAGTCCAAGGTTTTGTTCCCCCCGGAGCAAACCAGATCTGAACCTAAGGTTGCTCTCCCGGACAGGTTCACTGGTGGGCGGGACAAATTTTTTACTTTCCGGGAGGCATGTAAATTGTACTTTCGGCTGCGGCCTCGGTCATCTGGGAGTGAAGAGCAGAGGGTGGGAATTGTTATCTCGCTCTTACAAGGGGACCCTCAATCTTGGGCGTTCTCTATTCCTCCAGGCTCCCCAGATCTCCAGTCAGTGGATCGATTTTTTACTGCCCTGGGTCTGGTATATGATGATCCGGATCGAGTTTCCCTTGCTGAAACAAAGTTACGTAAAATACGGCAAGGAAATCGTCCAGCGGAGGAATATTCTTCTGAGTTCCGTAGATGGGCAACAGATACTCAGTGGAATGACCCAGCTCTTAGGAGCCAGTTTTGTCAAGGGTTGTCTGACAAATTAAAAGATGTGTTGGCTCAGTATGATTCTCCTCCATCACTGGAGGCTGCTATGGCCCTCGCTATTCGCATGGATAGACGAATTCGGGGAAGACGCGAGGTAACTCCGCCTCCCGTGATGACTTCACCTACTACTAAAGTCCCTTATACTGAGGTTCCCCTGGTCTGTTCTGAGGAACCCATGCAGTTGGGAGGGACATCTTTTTGTAGGAGGGAATTGGCGGTGCACCGCAAGACTAGAAGGTGTTTCTTTTGCGGGAGAGAGGGACATTTTGTTGGGGGGTGTCCATCCCGGGCCTCTTTGAGCAAAGGAGTTAACCTGGGAGTGTGTATTTCGTCCCCAAATCCCTCTCAGTTTCTCGTGCCTGCGGAGGTGGTGATTGGTACTAGAACTGAGAGGATTTCTGTTTTTCTTGATAGTGGGTCCGGGGCTAATCTGGTGGACGCTCGGTTTGCCCAGGTGCATGGTATGCAACTGAGTGTATTGGCCAAACCGGTCCCTATAGTCTCTATTGATTCTAGACCTCTCGGTCAAGGTAGCTTGGTACAAGCTGTTCATAACATAGATCTTCGAGTAGGGGCAAGACATAAAGAGCAATTGTCTTGTTATGTGTTGGAGGGTCTACCTACTCCTATTGTGTTGGGACTTCCTTGGTTGGCTAAACATAACCCAGTGATTGATTGGCAATCCGGAAAGATAAGCCAGTGGGGTGAATTTTGCAGGAATAACTGCATGAGCACGGTCATCGGTGCGGTTGTGCCTAGGACTTTGTCTCCTTTTCTGGAGGACTTTGGGGAGATGTTCTCAGAGGAGGGGTGTAAAGAGTTACCTCCTCATCGCGCATATGACTGCTCAATAAAGTTGCTTCCTGATGCCTTATCTCGTACTTTCCCAGGGGCCGGGAAGACGGATGATCCGGTTCCTATTCCTCAGGAGGGAGTTGTAGTGTCAGCTGTATGCTCTGAGCTTGAGGGGGAGGTATTGGGGGCTCAGGGGGATGCCCCGGTGGGACTTCCAGGGAGACTGATCGTTCCAGATCGGTTAAGACTGAAGGTTACGGGGAACCGTTACAAACGGATGGCTGATAGGGGGAGAGTTTCTGGTCTAGATCTGAAGGTGAACGATCTAGTTTGGTTGTCTACCAGGAATATAAAATTTAAAGTTTCCTCCTGGAGGTTGGGTCCCAGATTCATCGGGCCGTACAGGATCAGTTCCATAATTAATCCTGTGGCATTTCGTCTGGACCTCCCTCCTACGTTTAAAATTCATAATGTGTTTCACAAGTCATTACTTAAAAAGTATGTGGCACCAGTCATACCGTCACCTCTACCTCCGCCTTCAGTGGTGGTCAATGATAACGTGGAATTTCATGGGTCGAAAATCATTGACTCACGTCTCAGTCGCCGATCCCTTCAGTACTTGGTTCATTGGAGGGGGTATGGTCCTGTGGAGAGGACGTGGGTCCCTGCGTCTGATGTTAACGCAGATCGATTGGTTCGGACCTTTCACACAACTCACCCGGGCAGACCTGGCCCTGAGGGTCCGGAGTCCCCTCGTAGAGGGGGGGTACTGTCATGGGTGTATCGCCACTAGGATCGTCGCGATTACACACTCTGACTTCTCACAGCTGAGTTGCTGTTTCTTTGTGTTTGGTAATGAGGGAGTTAATTTTACCTAGCTCTTTGCTAAGACTAGGTCCAGCCTCGCCCGGCTGATTTTGATTATGTTCTAATTAGATTCCTTCATATACCTGCCAGTCTGCTTGTTAGATGCCGGTGAAAGCCTTTATGTAGTCTAGCAGACTGGATCGGTTCTGAGAATACTTAAGCTAAGAGCTCCTTAGTTGTTTTTACTCTTATAGCTTATAGTTTATCTCTGAGACCTTAGGTGTTCCTACTGTGTGTGAGTGTTGTATGTAAGACTTTATTTACTTTATTTCTTGTCTTTCTTGTATGTCTTTCTGTTCATTAACCGTTACCTGTTCATTCCCTTTGGTGGTAATCAGGGTCCTTCTTAGGACTAGATTACAGTTGGCAGGGATTGATAGGAGACAGGGTTTACGCTGGTGGCCTGGACCTCTGTACCTTTAACAGTACCTCCAGGTAGAGGGATTAGTTAGGACCCCAGTTTAGGGTCAGCATAGACCCCGGTCACCCTCTAGCCGGAGACAGCGTATAACGGATTCCGTATTGACCCACTGGACTTTCTGTCAGGTAATTCTATGTTATCATATATCTATGCGCATGTTATATTGTATGTTGCCCTTTTGATATAGATTACTGTCATCACATATATATATATCTGCTATACAGCGTGACAGTACTGTTACATACTTTGGCTGTTAACTGGTTCATGCAGAATTACATGAACACCCAATTCTTACACTATGGCTGGTCCGAACAATGAAAGCAATTGTTACCATCTACCTTTTGTGTCTCCCCTTTTTCCTCATAGATTGTAAGCTTGCGAGCAGGGCCTTCATTCCTCTTGGTATCTACTTTGATCTGTGTTTATTGTTATGCTGTAATGTCTATTGTCTGTACAAGTCCCCTCTATAATGTAGAGTGCTGCAGAATATGTTGGCGCTATAGAAATAAAATTATTATTATTATTATTAACAAATGTATGTCTGCATACAAATGTGGCACCCCTGAGGGTCCAGTCGTTATAGAGGTACTGCACCTCAGCCAGGGGTGTGGTACTTAACTCTCTGGTAAGGAGGGGGCACTACCCGGTGCTCGCATATGTGCATCCAACACCACACACTACCCCAAGGGAGGGGGTGGAGCCTCAGTTCAGGTGGGAAGGTGTTTGACAGTTGGAAGGACATTTGGAAGGAGAGTTGGAAAGAGAGTAGTGAGAGGAGTTGAGAGGAGCAGTTGTAAAGGAAGGAGCTCCTGAGAAGAAGAAAGGGTCCTAGGGGCCAAGGGACGTGAGGAATACACCCGTGGTGCCCATATCAAGGCCGACCAGAGTCAGACGGAGGGACCAAGACGCAGTGTTGGACCAGCCCCAGACTAGTGGAGAGACTGTAGGACTCAGCTAGCAAACCAGAGACTGTTGTGACTGTATGTGCAACAGCCAAATACACACATTCGCTGAAAAGGTAGCCACAAAGGATCAAGAGGAACAGGAGGATGTCACCCGATAGGAACTGGGGCTGCTGGCTTGGGACACTGTGTGTGGCGCAGGGCAGGAAAGGTGTTTGCCAGCACAGGGAGAGACAACTGGAGAAGGAATACAAGAAGGGAGTCCCGGTAAAGTATACCCCAAACTACTCGAGAGCTGGCTGGCTCACCGACCCGGAGGACACAGCACTCGGCTGGTGATTGTAACCTAAAGACTGTGAGTAAAGTGTGGAAACTGCACCCTGCTGTGTCCTCAGATTAATTTACTGCGTCACCTACCCTGCACTACAACCGTTACCACCATATCATTTAACATTATAACTGCCCTGGTGCCTAGCTCTACCCGTGGAGAGCTGTAACATCACCAACCGCCCCAGTGGACCTGAATCGCAGCGTCAGCCATATAGTTATCCCCCTATAAACTTATTTCCCTTTCATCATTTTATTGAATGCCCAGGGCCACGGACCGGTCACGGCCCCGTGACTTATCCAAAGAAGTAAAAACATCAAATAGACCAGCGCTCCATCAGGGTGTATAATGTAGAAAAAAATATTTTATTCAGCCATAAAAACGACGTTTCGACCACAGCTGGTCTTTGTCAAGTATATGCATTAGGAGGAACCCAGGGCCAACCGCACCAGCATATGGTCTCACAAGGGGTCTGAGGATCTCATCTCGGTACCTAATTGCAGTCAGGCTACCTCTGGTGAGCACATGGAGGGCTGTGTGGCCCTCCAAAGAAATGCCACCCCACACTATTACTGACCCACTGCCAAACCGGGCATGCTGAAGGATGTTGCAGGCAGCAGATCGCTCTCCACGGCATCTCCAGACTCTGTCACGTCTGTCACATGTGCTGAGTGTGAACCTGCTGCCTGCAACATCCTTCAGCATGACTGGTTTGGCAGTGGGTCAGTAATGGTGTGGGTTGGCATTTCTTTGGAGGGTCACATAGCCCTCCATGTGCTCGCTAGAGGTAGTCTGACTGCCATTAGGTACCGAGATGAGATCCTCAGACCCTTGTCAGACCATATGCTGGTGTGGTTGGCCCTGGGTTCCTCCTAATGCAGGACAATGCCAGCCCTCATGTGGCTGGAGTGTGTCAGCAGTTCCTGCAAGATGAAGGCATTGAAGCTATGGACAGGCTCCCGGCACATTAACCCCCGGCACACTGCGATCAAACATAATTGAAGTGTACCAGGGGCATAGGGAAGCATCGATCAGGGAGGGGGCTCCTGCGTGCTTCCCTGTGACCCTCAGAGCAGCGCGATGTGATCGCACTGTTCCAAATGCCTCCTTCCTGCAGGACCCCGGATCCAAGATGGCCGCAGGGTCCTTCCGGTTCCAGCAGGGAGGCGGCTTCCTCAGTGCCTGCTGAGAGCGATCAGCGATCTGACACTATACAGTGATGTCCCACCCTGGACAAAGTAAAAAAGTAAAAAAATTAAAACAACATGTATAAAAAAAAATCCTAAATAAAGAAAAAAAAATATTCCCCAATAAATTCATTTCTTTATGTAAATAAAAAAAAACAATAAAAGTACACATATTTAGTATCGCTGAGTCCGTAACGACCCGCCCTATAAAACTATCCCACTAGTTAACCCCTTCAGTGAACCCCTTAAAAAAAAACAGGGCAAAAAAACAATGCTTTATTATCATACCGTAGAACAAAAAGTGGAATAACATGCAATGAAAAAGACGGATATGAATAAACATGGTACCGCTGAAAGCGTCATCTTGTCCTGCAAAAAACGAGCTGTCATACAGCATCATCAGCGAAAAAATAAAAAAGTTATAGCTCGCAGAATAAAGCGATGCAAAAATAATTATTTTTTATATAAAATTGTTTTTATTGTATAAAAGCGCCAAAACATAAAAAAATGATATAATTGAGGTATTTCTGTAATCGTACTAACCCAAAAATAAAACTGCTTTATCAATTTTACCACACGCGGAACAGTATAAACGCCCCCCCAAAAGAAATTCATGGATTGCTGTGTTTTGTTCATTCTGCCTCCCAAAAATCATAAAAAGTGATCAAAAAATGTCATGTGCACTAAAATGGTACCAATAAAAACGTCAACTCGTCTCGCAAAAAATAAGACCTCACATGACTCTGTGGGCCAAAATAAGAAAAAAATTATAGCTCTCAAAATGTGCTGATGCAAAAACTATTTTTTGCAATAAAAAGCGTCTTTTAGCATGTGACAGCTGCCAAACATAAAAACCCACTATAAATAGTAAATCAAACCCCCCTTTATCACCCCCTTAGGGAAAAATAATAAAATAAAAAAAATCCATTTCCATTTTCCCATTAGGGTTAGGGTTAGGGTTAGGGGTGTGTTAGGGTTAGGTTTGTGGTTAGGGTTATGGTTAGGGTTGGGATTAGGGTTAGGGGTGTTTGGAGTTAGGGTTGGGGGGTTTCCACTGTTTAGGCACACCAGGGGCTCTCCAAACGTGACATGGCGTCTGATCTCAATTCCAGCCAATTCTGCGTTGAAAAAGTCAAACGGTGCTCCTTCACTTCTGAGCTCTGCCATGTGACCAAACAGTAGTTTACCACCACAAATGGGGTATCAGCATACTCTGGACAAATTGCACAATAAATCTTGGGGTCCAATTTCTTCTGTTACCCTTGGGAAAATAAAAAATTGGGGAGAAAATATCATTTTTGTGGAAAAAAATATGATTTTTTATTTTTATGGCTCTACGTTATAAACTTCTGTGAAGCACTTAGGGGTTCAAAGTTGTCACCAAACATCTAGATAAGTTCCTTTGGGGGTCTAGTTTCCAAAATGGGGTCATTTGTGGGGGGTTTCCACTGTTTAGGCACATCATGGGCTCTCCAAATGCGACATGACACCCATCAAAGTCTGCATTCCAAAACGTCATTACTTCCTTTCCGAGCCCTGCCGTGTACACAAACAGTATCTCCCCCCCACATATGGGGTATCAGCATACTCAGAATATATTGGACAACAACTAGTTTCCAAAATGGGGTCACTTGTGGAGGGTTTCCACTGTTTAGGCTCATCAGGGGCTCTCCAAACGTGACATGGTGTCCAGCCAATTCTGCGTTGAAAAAGTGAAACAGCGCTCCTTCCCTTCCGAGCTCTGCCATGCACCCAAACAGTGGTTTACCCCCACATATTGGGTATCAACTTACGCAGGACAAATTGCACAATAACTTTTAAGGTCTTGTTACCCTCGGGAAAATAAAAATTGGGGTGAAAAGATCATTTTTGTAGAAAAAATATGATTTTTTAATTTTACGGCTCTACGTTATAAACTTGTGTGAAGCACTTGAGGGTTCAAAGTGCTCACCACAGATCTAGATAAGTTCCTTAGGGGCCTAGTTTCTAAAATGGGGTTAATTGTGGGGGGTTCCCACTGTTTAGGCACATCAGGGGCTCTCCAAACACGACATGGCGTCCAATCTCGATTCCAGTTAATTTTGGTTTGAAAAAGTCAAATGGCGCTCCTTCCATTCCGAGCTCTGCCGTGCGCGCAAACAGTGCTTCCCCCCCCACACATGGGTATCGGCGTACTCAGGACAAATTGGACAACAACTTTTGTGGTCCAATTTCTCCTGTTACTCTTGGGAAAATAAAAAATTGGTGACTTAAAATATCATTTTTGTGGGAAAAAAATAGGATTTTTTATTTTCATGCCCGGGTATTATAAACTTGTGTGAAGAACTTGGGGGTTCAAAGTGCTCACCACAGATCTAGATACGTTTCTTAGGGGTCTAGTTTCCAAAATGGGGTCACTTGTGGGGGTTTTCCACTGTTTAAGCACATCAGGGGCTCTGCAAACTGAACATGACACCCATCAAAGTCTGCATTCCAAAACGTCATTACTTCCTTTCCGAGCCCTGCCGTGTGCCATAACAGTTTCCCCCCCCCCACATATGGGGTATCAGCGTACTCAGGACAAATTGGACAACAATGTTTGGGGTCCAATTTCCTTGTGAAAAATCAAAATTGGGAACTAAAAAATCATTTTTGTGGAAAATTGTTTTGCTTTTTTTTCACACCCAGGCATTATAAACTTTTGTAAAACACTTGGGGGTTCAAAGTGCTCACAACAGATCTAGCTAAGTTCCATAGGGGTCTAGTTTCCAAAATGGTGTCACTTGTGGGGGTTTCCACTGTTTAGGCACATCAAGGGCTCTCCAAACGTGACATGGCGTACAATCTCAATTCCAGCCAATTTTGGTTTGAAATAGTCAAACGGCGCTCCTTCCTTTCCGAGCTCTGCCGTGCACCCAGACAGTGGTTTTCCCCAAATATGGGGTATCGGCGTACTCAGGAGAAATTGCACAACTACTTTTTCTGTCCATTTTCTCCTTTCACCCTTATTAAAATAAAAAAAATTGTTTGTAAAAGATCAATTTTGTGACTAAAAAGTTAAATGTTCATTTTTTCCTTCCAAGTTGCTTCAGCTCCTGTGAACCACATGAAGGGTTAATAAACTTCTTGAATGTGGTTTTGAGTACCTTGAGGGGTGCAGTTTTTATAATGGTGTCACTTTTGGGTAGTTTGTGCCATATAGACCCCTCAAAGTGACTTCGAATGTGAGGTGGTCCCTAAAAAAATGGTTTTGTACAATTTGTTGTAAAATGAGAAATCGCTGGTCAACTTTTAACCCTTATAACTTCGTAAGAAAAAAAAAATTTTGGTTCCAAAATTGTACTGATGTAAAGTAGACATGTGGGAAATGTTATTTAGCAACTATTTCTCTGTTTAAAGGAATAAAAATTAAAATTTGAAAATTGCAAAATTTCCATATCTCCATTTTTTTCATAATAAAACGCAAGTTATATCGAATAAATTTTACCACTATCATGAAGTACAATATGTCACGAGAAAACATTCTCAGAATCACGAAAATCCGTTGAAGCGTTCCAGAGTTATAGCCTCATAAAGAGACAGTGGTCAGAATTGTAAAAATTGGCCCGGTCATTAACGTGCAAACCACCCTTGGGGTTAAGGGGTTAATATGTTAGAATTTATAATAGAATTTATTTTCTATTTTAATACTATATCGCTCTTTGAATGGTGATTTTTGCATTGATTAGTTATTCACCCAACTATTTTGCTTATGATGAGGATACCTGTTGTATATCTTTAACCCCTAGATTCATTTTGATATGTTTTTCGATATTTCTTTGGTCATCCTAAGGAGGAAGAAGGAAAGTTACATCTCCACCAAACTCATTCAACTCAAAGATGCCCTCAAAGAAAATTCCTCATGGGAATTGTGGAATAACGTGGGCAGAAATTATAAGAAAAGCAATTTTTATATCCAAAATGGCAATAAGTGTATTCAGTACTTAAATTACCCCTACAAAGACATCCAAAATGAAGGACTAAGCCAAGAATGAAGCACATAATGACAAAACTCTAAGCAGTGGAGGAAAATCTAAAAAATGTAAAAAACCCTTTAGATATACCAATAAGGACTCTTTCACACATTCGTTTTTTAGAATTAGTTGCAATCCATCAAAGAGTGAAAAAAACGGATCCTGTGCATTTTGTGAAAAACTTATGCGACAGATAGTTATTTTTGACGGATCCGTCGCATGAGCTGTATGGACTAGAAAGTATTCCAGGCATGCTCAGGAGAGAGAAAGAGTTTTAAAAAACGGAATCCGACACCGGAATCCGTCTTTCTACGGACAGCGACGAATCCTGCACTCATCGGTTTCCATTATAGCCTATGACGGATGGCGCTGGATCCCTCGCTGTCCGACTTTTCGACGTACACAAAAAACGTTCCTATGTCCGTTGCCTCCGTCTACGGACACAGAATTTTAAACGGATCCGTCAAAAGATGGATGAAACGTGTGGCCATCCATCGCAATCCGTCGCTAATACAAGTATATGAGAAAAAAACGGATCCTGCAGCATCAATTCCAGGATCCGTTTTTTTCAAAAAACGACGGATTGTGACTGATGGCAAAAAACTGATGTGTGAAAGAGGCCTAACACTGCAAGAAGTAACAGAGCAGCCTCAATGTAATCCCACCATAAATGAAGACTGCAATGGCTAAACTGCTTAATAGAGATGAGCTGTGTTCGAAGCGAACTGTTTGCCAATTTCAAATTTGAGCTGTTTTGGGCGGTGTTCGAGCCGTTCGAGGAACCCGAACGATTTTGAAAATTACCGAGGTTATGTTCGATAACTGTTCGTGCAATTAAATTGTCACTGGATTTTTTCACAGTAATGCTGAGAATCACTGTTAATACACAGTTTTAGTGTACAGCGGGGCGGGGGAGGGGCATGGGATGGATCTCTGCTGAAATAATGAAGATATCTATATATTTTTTTTTTTTCCCGCATTTCCAGTGGGGAGGTGCAGTCTGTCAGCCTATCAACAGCGCTCACATGGAGCGAAGTGCTTTTTTTTCACACAAGCAAGGGCATGTGTCATTGGCTGTGTATGTCACATGTCCTTGCCCTATAAGACCCAGCCATTTCCCCCCTTGCCACCATTTTCTCACTGCTGCAGCAGAGTGTTAGACGGCACTGCTGCTGCTGTTAGCGCTATCTTTCTAACAGTGACTGTGAAGCGAATTTGCAGTTAGACAGGAAGGTTTAGGGAGTAGAGAGGGACTAGTTAGTCATTGCAGCCCTTTTAAGGCTAGGTTACAGCAGTTCCTAGCACTTTTAGCAGGCAGGTCTGTGCTCTATATAGACAGATAGGTCAAGTTGGGAGTAGTGACTATTTGTAATTGCAGCCCTTTTGAGGGCTAGGTTACATCAGTTGCTATCACTTTTTGCCAGCTCCACCAGCGTTGAAATACTCATAATTTTTTGCTGCATCTTGCCTGTAGTGTAATTGTGGGCATATTAGCAGTGTGTGGTACTCATTCTATTAGGCCATCTATACAAAGCTCCACCAGCGTTAAAAAAAAAAGAATTTTTATCTGCATCTTGCCTCGACAATAATTTTGGGCATAGTAGCAGTGTGTGGTACTCATTCTATTAGGCCATCTACACAAAGCTCCACCAGCGTTGAAATACTCATACTTTTTTGCTGCATCTTGCCTGTAGAATAATTGTGGGCATAGTAGCAGTGTGTGGTACTCTGTTATATTTTGGTAGCTGAGGAGAGCAGGCAAAAACGTCAATACACCAGAGAGGTTGGAATCTACTGGATTGCAGTACCCTGACTAACCACACAACTAAAGGCAGCCGTGGAGCGTACCTACGTTGGTCCTAGACGCCTCGTCACAGCCTGAGAGGATAACTACACCTAAAGATAGAAAGAGGAACGCTACCTGCCCCGGAGCAGATCCCCAAAGAACATAGGAAGCCCCCAAACATGTAATGGCGGTTAGACAAGAGGAAATACAGACACAGACAGAAAATAGTATGAGCAAACGTTGGGGCCCAATCTGCCTAGACAGAAACGGATAGGAAGGATACTTACTGCAATCCAAAAAGCCCTAAAAAAAAGCCAACGCTACTAATTGCAAAAACACCTGAGATCACACGACCTCTACCACCTAAATTAGTTCTCTGGTGTAACAAAACTCAGCCGCAGCCACTGAAAAAACTGAAAAGGCAAATGAACAAACAACAGTGGCTCCAGAGGAACCAAGAGGGGCCCAAGCCCCCCGGGGAGGGAACCTGGCCAACCTCACAGAAATGCAGAGAAAAATGCAAATGGCAAGCACAAAAACAAAAAACAGAAAATATCTTATCTGAGAGCAGGAGAAGAGGCAAGACTCAGCAAGCTTCCAAGTGAACCAGGAAACAACGTTGAGACATCAACAATTGTTCACCGGCAACCATGATGGGGGGAAACCTCCCTTATATCC